>JAEUYN010001863.1:0-20464 GCA_018257835.1 Euura lappo
GCCATAATTGATTAGTTAAAATCGATAATTATTGTAAGCGCATGAATGAACGTATCCGGTTATTGAGCAAACAAGCCATGGCCTAGTTGGCATCTCAGCGTAACAGCAACGATAGGAATAATTGTCAGCTCAGGGAAACACGCGATTAATTGCGTACAACAAGAAAATCAATGCCAACTACCATTCCACTGGGATGTAGGAGTCGAAATCGCGTTACTTGCTCACGCCTCATTTGCTGGATGGAATTCCACGGTTACCTTGGAATAATTTCGCAACAGGCAAAAATCTAATGCAGGAAATTTGGGAATCATTCGCCGTATGTTATTTCAGATTCCACGCGAGATATGCGTCAAAGCGTGACGTGTGACATATAATGTATCAAAGAATGCAGTACAGTCGGGATACAAAGTGGATATTGTCACCTTGATGACCGCGTCTGATCGTTATAACGTGGAAATGAAATGCCACACGCGAGTGAGTGGCTGTTTATTATAACACCACTCGTCACCTCCGTTTTATGTCTATAACGAGCGCTCAATAATCCATCATCATTTTCATTCTACGCTGCACGTGATATGATAAACTCTGATTGGTTTCGTCCCTGACGGGCTTCGATGACCCAAAACAGGATCGGATATTCATCATCCGTGTATGTATTTATGTTCGAGTTTGGAAAAAATGTGGCTTAGCTATAGTTCTACAATGTCCAAAACTAAGCTTAACGATGTCATTTGGATTTGAGCAACATTTCGATGTCAACCAATTTTACATGCGTCACCTTTACGACGGCTATTAGACAATATTTAGTCATTTTCACTTATGTGCTGTCTGGGTTGTTCTCGTTGATCTTGGAGTTTATTGCTGACATTTGTCGTGCATATATGTCCACCTGCCGTTTCACCGTCCCACGTGCGATATAGCGGTTCTTTCATAAGCACGCCGCCATTCGTGATTAGGTAGTCCTCATAACTCAATAAAGTCATTTAAATTTTAAAGACCAATGTATGTTTTCGTAGAGATAAATAATTTATGTTACCTGGTGACCGATGTATAGTTTTTATTATGAGGCTGATGCGTGTGGTAAGGTCTACACCGTTACTTTCAACATTTATTCCGTATTTGAATAACTGCGCGTGGATATTTTTGGACATAGATATAGGTACTCTAACGTGTGTATTATAATCATTTTTTTCCCACAATCTACGTATGGTAATTTCATGGCCAATCAATGCGAAAAATTAGGATCCCGCAGCTCAAGAATGCGATAGTGTTGTACTACCACCATTCCATCCAATACATGGCGCAAGACAGCCGAACAAAAGTAATAAACACATAAATGAACCCATGAAACTATGGGTATATGACGCAGTTTCGCCGAAACCAGTGTGAACCTGTAGCAGATTCAAATATCAGTGGGGGCGTGGTTATCAGCTGCGGTGGCCGCATTTGAACTACTACGAGTAGATTGATTCTGATGCACAGGCGGTGATAAACTAACCACCGCATGGTCCCTCATCCGTTCAAAGTCAGTGATTCGCCAACGTTATCTATTTCCGGGACCATGAGCTTCCTCAGTAGTCGGAGTAGATTCACGGCCAACTTCACTTGGCCGGCCCTCACGTGCATTCGCGAGTAATACTGCACTGTTGGGGAATCCAAAATATTCCTGCATGCTTTTGGTTGTACAACAAATATCATTGTTGTGGCATTTGCCTATATTCATGGTCCTCTGTGAAATTTTTGAAGCACTTGTCCAACTGATTTATTCACTGTTACTCAATTACTTTACTGCAGCTTTTACACCGTTTCATTCCCTTCGTCAAGGCCGAGAAGTATAGAAAGTTCAAGAGAAAATCCCATTTACTTCAAGAACAATCGATTGACCATTGTCTGAAAAGAGGTATAATGTGATTTGATGAAGGTATTAGGTAATCGACAATATGAATGAATGTAGTATGTATATTTATTTGGATATTCAATCCTACGATACTCCATCTCGATGGACTAGTGACAGCTGGTCGTTTTCACTCATACCAGATCATACGGGTACATAAACGACCTACTGTCGGTAGTTCCAATCTTTCCACAGGTGAAAAAACCACGTCCCCATCGACCATCTCAATACTTATTCTCACTATTGTAAAAGTAGAGTAATTAAACTGCAATCGAACATTTACGCACCAATGTGTGAGAATGAGCGTATACATATATCTTATTTCATTTCTATCAATGGCGGTAAACTTAACTAGAAAAGATGTCCCAGTAGGTCCACTCTATATTATTAACCTTTTTTCAATCGATGAAACAGAAATTTACGTCATTTTAACATTCAATACGTAGTTTTGAAAATTTTTTCATCAATAATAAAATTAAAAATGTTGAAATCAAAATGACATTTTTCTTTTGGATCTGTTGTAACATTTTATTTCTAACGGTGTATCTTGTAGTTGTTTTTTTTTCAAATCAAAATTCAATTCGGCTACCATATCTTCCTCTCCCAATTATCCAATGCCGGTATTCGTTAGTATAAAAATGAAGGAATCAAAATATTGAATAAAACAAGTATAGGTAATATAGAAACCAAAAATCCTTTATTATTAGATCGAGAACAAAAACACTACAAAATACAGCCATTGGATATTTGATAGTGATATTTAAAAGAATTTTTCTCCAAAACTGACCGTGTCGAAGTTACGTTGGGCTAAAATACTAATAATTAGGGAAAATGGCGCTAGCTTCAGTCATAAAAAAAAAACGCCATCATGTCATTGAAAATGTAAGAAAAAAATTGGAATGCAATTTTGATCTCAGAGTGAACCTTTAAAAGCTGAGGCTAGCTGAAGTTCGTTTTTATAGATGCTTAATTTTTGAGGGGTCATTCCTATCACCCATAATGAATCGTATTCCCAACCAACAACATTGAGAAAATAAAACACTGAAGCTTGAATATATATATCAATATCGCCAAATAAAAATTGACGATAGCGGAAAAAGGGAAGCTTAAAAAATTGTTATCCAAAATAAGGACGTGCCCAGTAACAAAGGGTTCACGTCCTGATACATTATTTGAATATTGCTACGATTTCCCGCCAAGTACCGCTGCTTAGATTGATTTACATATTTTTGGTCAGCTTAATTTGTTCAAAAGCTGATCTTTTTATATATACACCCAGGAGGCAGGACCGAATGATGGAATTTTAATCAATTCAACAGAAAGAACATTTTAATCAATTCAACAGAAAGAACAGTTGCTGCGAAAGTTTGGTCAAACTGCGCGTCAATTTCGAATTCCGAGTATCGATTCTCGTTCGATAGTCAAACGACACAACCGACAATCGATGCTCAACTCGCAACTCGACGTCACCAGCGGCTGAAATTTCAAGAGCGTACCGGCGCGGTGAAACCGATCAAAACAAACACTAATCCTCATCTCAGGATCGTTATTCTTCAAATAAAACAGACAAGCTATCAAAATTCCGCATCAGAATGAGCCGAAGAAAGAAGGCAAAGGTGCGTACAACTCCCATACCTTCCACGTTATCGAGTAACAAACTCACAACCTACCATCAACCGCAGTCACGCGACTAAGGATACGTTCGTCTCCCAGCGTCCTGTCATCCCGTCTTTGCAATCTAATAAACAACGTATCATCATCGATCTCATTCGCACAAAAATCACCGCTACAGCCTATAAAAAACGCGCGATGACTATCGTGATAAAATACGGGACGATAAACTTGATAATTTTCCAACGAAAATTACCAAAGTTAGGTTAGGTTGGGGGTTACATTCCCAAGAATAATGGTCCAGCTGGTGTCTGGGTATGAAACCGTTATCCAGCTTTGTTTTCACTCGTTGCCGTCTCCGTGTCTCAAAAAAAAATATGTTATTCACAATTTTTGCCTATTTTTAGGTCGAGTACCGGGAGATGGAGGAGAAGTATAATCAGATCGACGACGAGAACGCCTCCGATACTTCGGAGAAATCAAAGACCGGAATGGGAACTCCGGAGAAAAAAGTTCTGCCGGAACCTAAGAAAGAGACGGAGGCTTCTACCGCGCCCAAAGTCGAGGCCAAGGAGGAAGACGAACAGGACAGTGACCACGAAGATCCGCACGGTGAGAAAAATCCGGCTAAAAACTTGTTTTCACTTCGCGACGCCGTTCGAATGATAGCCTACTGAAAATTAACGCCTCGAATGATTTTAGTCAAGGAATTATTGACCGGGCTGGAAGGCGCCGCCTTTCAAAGTCGTTTGCCGTTTGAAAAACTGACATCGATAGAGGCGGCCTGTTTCTCAGACGTCTCTGGAGGCCCTCCGCAGACTCAGAAAGTCTTTCTTCACATAAGAAACAGATTGGTAAGACTTCACGTTTAGCGTCTTTCCAGTTTTGCGAATCGACAGGGTGAAAGAAACACAGAAGGAAATGGAGCTGAGGCTATCAGCCAAAGGTGCTGAATTCAATCAAGGTCATAGAAATACTTTGATAAAATTATAGACATGAATCTCTACCGTGTGATTTCATTGAGAAGAACTTTGAAACGTTTGGCTGCTACCTTCAGCTTCATCTGAAGGAATTATTGGGCCTGTGAATAGATTTATTGGAGAGAATGAACTTGCGTGTAATACTGAATTTACAAAAAATTTAACAACTGTATCTTTAATATACGTGGGAATGTTGAGATACTGATTAATCCAGGAATTTTGATTCCTGATTTCCGTATCTTCAGAACCGGTTTTTATTTTGGGGTAGAAAATGTATAGGACCTAACGAAGATGTTCGAATTGTAAATTATGTTACAGCTACAATTATGGCTTGAAAATCCAAAGCAGCAGTTGATAATTGAAAATGCTCTGCCAGCTGTGGAAGCGCCGTACAACAGTGATCCAATACTGGTTCGCAGAGTACATGCTTTTCTCGAACGTCACGGTTTCATCAATTTCGGTGTTTTCAAACGGCTGAAGGTGAGTCTCACCTTTTATCTTTGAACCGTCTCACTTTGACTCACAATTTCCAAGATTCTATCTAATCCGATACAATTGTTCCAGCCCTTGCCAGTAAAGAAACTGGGCAAAGTCATAGTCATCGGAGCTGGGATTGCGGGATTAGCTGCGGCCCAGCAAATGCAGCAGTTCGGATTAGAGGTCGTCGTCCTCGAAGCTAGAGTGGGTTAAATACATGCAGAAACATTTATCTCTGCCTGCTGCGCACTTCTTATCTCACAATACTTATCCGAAGCTATGATCCGTCGTGCATATACTACTGACATTAATCATTGCTGTGTCAATCAATTCGCAGTATGTTGCGTCTTATAACATTATACACAAGAATCTTATCGCTATGAGATTAGAAGAAATTAAGGTCTACTTACTTATTAGCCGCTTTCTTCCTGTACAGTCGGAATCTCCTTATCAGCTTACTCGGAGTAGAATCGCAAAGTATATTATTATTCGATTCTCTGTGGCAATTACTCTTCATGAAAATCTTCTTTCTTGAGATCAATTTCTGGTTTACAAATACGACTTCGCACGATACCATTTACGTATTGAAGATCTCATTTCAATCGTTTCCAGGATCGTGTCGGTGGTCGAATTGCGACGTTCAGAAAATCCTCCTACGTCGCTGATCTCGGCGCCATGGTGGTAACCGGACTGGGGGGAAATCCTGTAACTACTCTGAGCAAGCAAATGAACATGGAGCTCCATAAGATCAGACAAAAGTGTCCGTTGTACGAAAGTGATGGACAAACCGTGAGTTGAAAATCTGTCAATGAAACCGAGATAGCAGCCAGTTTGCAACATTTCTAACACACTCGTTCCCTCGTGATCTTCCCACAGGTGCCAAAGGACAAAGACGAGATGGTCGAGCGAGAATTCAACCGATTATTGGAGGCAACGTCGTACTTGTCTCATCAGCTCGACTTCAATTACGTTGGCGGTGCGGCTACCGCGGTCAGCCAACAAGGTCAAGGGGCTTCCACCAGGCCCGTCTCACTCGGTCAAGCTCTAGAGTGGGTGATTCGTTTGCAGGAGCAAGGAGTTAAACAGCGTCAAGTCGCCCATCTACGCTCTGTTCTTTCTCTGCAGGGTCGACTGGTCAACAATCAACACAAGGTGTGTGTTTTTCTGACGAGAGTTGACGCATCTAATTTTCGCCAAGATTTTGATGTTGAATAAATGAATGAATGAATTTCTGTTCTTCCAGATGATCGCAATCAAGGAACGTCTAGCGGTCTTGAATAAACAGTACAAAGAAATGTCCGAGAGCAAATCACAGTCTCGTGACATCACCCAAGAGTTTGTTCTTCGCTCAAAAATGCGGGATCTCAATAATGCCTGCAAGGTAAACAGTTTCATGCAAATGACTATTCTCATGATTGAGCCTCATTATTTTCAAACTAATTCAAAATTGTGTATTTGTTACAGGAGTGGGATCAGCTTTCGGAGCAGCAAAAAGAGATCGAAGCTAAACTGCAGGAACTTGAGGCTTCGCCTCCAAGGTAGAGCTAATCTTAATTACGATTGAGAGGCTTCAAATTATTTAAATCACCGTCGAAGCTTTCGACAATCAATTGGAAATTCTTAGACGTTTCAAACTACTCGTTTCTACAGCGTGAATACAAGAATTGTTATATAAATGTGGCTCAATTGAATGTTACAGTGACGTTTATCTATCATCAAAGGATCGCCAGATACTTGACTGGCATTTTGCCAATCTGGAGTTTGCCAACGCCACATCTCTCTCGAATCTGAGCTTGAAGCACTGGGACCAGGATGACGACTTCGAGTTTACCGGAAGCCATCTAACAGGTGAGTCATAGTTTTTTTTTTTTTTACTCAAATGGCGCTTTCGTAATTTATTGCGAATTTAGCATTTAGTACGAATTTGGAGTAGCCAAATGAATTACCGAGCATATTCTTGCAATTTACAACCAAATTCCCAATTTCATTCAAGTTTTATGTGAGATTTGGGAAATTCTACATCGACAGTATTTCAAATTGATTTTACAGCAATTGTTTAGAGAATTTAGTATCGCGTAAACGTCTATCCGAACATTCCGAAAGTTTTGTGAAAAGTGAATTGCTTTCCCAATCTTGTTATGTTTTAGTTAGTTTATTTGTGAAAAAATAATCGACCGTTCGTAGGTGTGGCGTCGTGTTCAGTTTTTCACGACACCTACACCAGGATAAATTGCAATGACGTTTGAGTGGGAAGACGATAGTGGTGTTCTTGCGTTACTGTATAATCATAAATAGTGGTATGCAAATCGTTGGATATGAATATCCTTGGCACTTGATGCAATTAGCCACAAATCATCTGTTAAACGTTTTACCATGTATTCAGTGCACCTGTTTCGCAATATCGCTTCGCGGTAAAACCTCAGATTGAGTACCGATACTACGTACAAATTCTATTTTTATTACTGTTGTGGTACATTTATTTACATACTTATGAAACTTCAACCGCAAACTCGTATTATGGATCAATTTGGCAGGAGGGGTACCTAGTACACGAGAAATCTACGTTACTCGAGGCCAAATTTGCATTTCGATTCATTTACGACGCGCGAATGTGAGCGAATTTGAAAAGTTTCACGAGAACTTGCGATTATTCGGGAATATCTTTGTTATGAAAGAAAAATAATGAAAATATTATCAGTTGGCTTCTCTTTGACATCCCGTTGGAATTTTGTAAAAATATTGAACAGTCAAATAGTTACATTTACCTGAAAAAAAAGTCATAAAAAATCGACTCATTCAAAGGATATCTTCCGCAATTTTATAAACGCGGGTGTCTATCTCCTTGAAAAACCTAGTAGTCCTGGAATTCTCGGGGAATTATAGATCCCACCCTGGTAGAATCAGCAAAAATGCACCCATTCGCATATGTTGATTAACGAAAATATAAGTTTCTGCTCTGGAAGAGTGACAAATATTGGTCTGGAAAACCTGGACTGCTAATTATTTTTCCAGACACTCTACCAAATGCATCCAACAATATTGCAGAAAAAAAAATGGCATGAAGGCTAATTAGTGGCCGTTGCTCTGTCGCATCTTTTCGATTCTCTGCTCGTATCGGTATCGTGTCATCCAGCTCCATTATTTCCTTTCGGTGGAGAATGTCTCGAATCCGGAAATAATTGAACGTAAGCCCTCTCGAAGGGCTCAGACCTTTGGTTCCGCTATTTATTTTTCTCCCTGTAACACAGTAGTACCGGTAACTTGTTATTAGTTTACCATGTCACGGCATCGGATATTGCGAGGTTCGGGTGAACCTCGTCAGAGAAGCTTTGAGTACCGTGGGTAGTAGGTACCTACGTACGCTGTAAACCTGATATAGTTACTCGGTGAGTTCGGGGCCGAGTTCGCGTACTCGAAGGCATAAGGAAACTTTCGGATTTAGGTGACAATCTCGGTAGACTAAGGCTAAACTGAACCGAACTAAACCGAAACTAGTTCAAGTGGTGCAGAGTTGCGATGTCATAGAGTAGATAATACTCGACTACAAACACACGTTCTAAGCCCGTTACCCGGAGTACCTACCAACGCCCAGTCTCCAGGTTCATGGCCCGTGGCTCCTGATTCCTCAGCTCGAGTCGCGGGCCAGTTTCCAAGCGAAACTTCAAATCCGGGTCGGACGCTCTTTAATGGAATTTCTGTTTGCCCATGCGAATGAAATTGTTAGCAGAAGTACACCTTATCGCGCGATGGCTTGGCCCGAGTATCGCGCCTCCCTCCACTGCAGCTAGATCCCTGCAGCGGTACCCGACGGTATTACCTCGGGGTGGATAAGCAAAGGCGAGCCTTATTGCTTATTAATCTCGAGAGGAGAAAACGGCTCGTCTTATAAATTAGCGAGCTTACGTCTCGTATTAATACCGTCGAGCGGCCAATTATTGCGTCACGAATCGCGCTGAGCCCCGGGTATCCCCTGCGTAATATGGGAGATGATAAAAATGCGGATTCCCTTAGAAAAATGCGGGCCGAATCACACGTGGTGGAATCTCGTATATAATCAGACCCGATGCTGCGCGGATTCTACCGTCGACGTCCCCTCTGCTTCGCTGTCCGTTCGTATAGCCGGGTCTGCCCGCCCGCCGGCTAACAAGCAGCCTTATTACGGCTTCTGCTCCCTTATGCATTAGCGAATTCACGGTAAAAACTGGTAAAAACCATACCGCCATCCCGAGCGTCCACGAACCGCACAATCTTTCGCGTTGGCATTCTTCATCTGCGCATGCCGGTGAAATAAGTAATCAATTTGAAACTCACATGTGGATGGATATTATAATCGCGTCATAGATTTTGATTATGAAGGAGTACACGAAGTCTCGATTTTGTGAACTCTGAGTTAAACGATGGTCAGTTGAGTTTGACAGTTTTTGGTTGAAAATAATTATCGTGTCTCGGCAGTTTTCAAAGCCTTTGGATTTCTTGGTCTTTCTCATTATTTCACGTCTAGTTTTTTTTTTTTTTCACCACACGTAGCTGGTACGCAGCTAGCTCTGCGGATACACGAGAGACGCGGTAAATCTGGTTTTTCGAATTGATACAAGTCGTATAAGAGAAGCTCGTTGAATCACTGCGCGAACATGATTTCCACAATAGCCTCGATGTCTGCTCCATTCCGTCTTGTCTCGTTGCGAAATCTCATTCTTAATATATAATATGTGTCACTTTAATTAGCCGCGTGCTGGAAATGTAATGAACCGAGATTTCTCGGCTTGCGTCATCCGCGGTCGATTGCTGATGAATAATTGATAAAATCACACAGCATTCTAGAACGTCATCAAGTCGAAGAGAAAACGGTCGAGAATTATTTATCACGAGTTTTAAGGGGATTCGCAACTCAAACGTCGGTCGTTATAGAACTAAACAAGCGCATTCAACTGCTCGTGTTGCTTGGTCCTGAAACTATAAACCAGGAACAGGATAAAAAAGTATTCATATTTGCTGTTTTTTTCCTGTTCCTATTTTCTGATTTATTTTTCCCTCACCTGACTCGATTAGATCGATAACTTACCTATTGACAACATGCCGAGTGATAGAGAGTCTCTTTTGATATTCATCAACAAACGTAATGTGTATATAAAATTTTTTGGATTCGGATGGCTTTTTCTCATCTGACGAGGCCTGATCGTTGGGTGGGGCTAAAACTGCGCCGGAAACCCGGAGGCAGGAAGCGTTTACTGGTCGTAGATAATAGGCTTTCAGTCTGTCTGGTTGTCACCAAGCTGCAGCATACCGGGTTTTCAGAGCTATCGAAAAGGTTCAGTGGGTTCCTATTTCATTTGCGGCCGCCCTTTAATTTCGTCTATTAAAAGTTCGCCGCGTCGTTGGGTTGTAGCGAGCTTTACCACCGTTCGGGGTACCGACTCGATTCAATTTGATAGAATCAAATGACAACACAACCCTCTCGTTGATCCCATTGAACTAGATAATTGACCCCGGTTACGCGAATGGTACGATATTAATTCCGCCGTCTGCAGCACCGCTTGAAACCGCTCGCATTCATCAAACGGAACTGGCTTTTACATTGTCACCCGACAACCAGCGATCGCACAGTCTGCAGTCTGGCGTTTCTTTCATCTAATTGAACATCCGATTTAGTTCACTCCTCGTCAGGTTCGAAGCTCTAGGCGAAACCTGTGAAGCATATTCTATGTCTAAGTGCAGAGTACCGACACACGATATGCCCACACTGACTGGTATTACACTGTACACTTATTGGAATACACCACACAACGCCAGCCCATTGTACACCCATTGTTGCCGTGTTACGGACATTACCATGCCATTGTGCTTCCCACAACAATACAGCCGGCGGTTACCGGTTGATAGTAGAGCAGCATCCAGCTACTATCGACTATCCTGTACACTAGAATTGCCTACTTGATTGAGACCTAATAGGTTCCGTTACCGAGTTTTTGCAGCTTGCTCTGCGGAACATCTTGAGACCGTATAATACCAACCAGGGAATTGGATAATGAACGCCACGCGTGGCTAAATATCTGAAACGTCTTGTTCAGGGTAAGATGTGATCTATGTAAAAAATGTTATTAGGACAATTGAATTTTTCTCAAAATCGAGTCTAGACAACACAATAGTAGTACTGATAAAGGTGTTCCTGTTTCTCTCATTTACTTTAATGATAAAACTTGTTGCTTGAATACATCATTTGTTTGCAGACTCTGCACTCGTTTTCATAGAAATATTGAACGTCTTCTCAGATTTATGAGCAATTTATTTAAGTCGTTTGCTATTCTCTATCCGACGCAGGATGGTTGTTTCGTACTTTCGCCGCCGATTTAGCTCCAGTATAAAGTTAATTTCGCAAGAGCTGTTGATACGCCGTTGGAGGGATTCTGATGAATTTGTCAACAGTGTTAAATTCTTGAAAAGTCATGGACTGCAGCAAGAAAAACGAAATAAAAATGGAATTAGTACCGTCGAACGGTAGCCTGGGGTATAAAAACTAGTGGTAGCAGCTTCCGTTTTCATGTCAGTTTCCTCGTCAACCGCATCCATTGGTCGTGTCAGAGTGAGTCTAGAAAATGTTAGGGCCTATTAACGGCGTAGTAAATTTGGAAATAACGGTTCGTCGCTTTCTTTGGCGGTACGATATGAATATCGAGAAGGTGTGTAGCCAGCAGTAGCTCGGCTTTGAGAGTTACGCAATGGGATACCGCAGCTCTTCTCGTCCAGTGGTAGGTTGTCGGGTTAGCTAATGCCTCACGGACCGTCACTAATCGAATCGTCCATTTTATTCAAATAGAACTATAAATAAGAAGAAATTTGTCGGAACGGATTGAAATACGTGACCAATCGCGTAAGCCTTCGACCTACCCGACGGTATCATGATTCATTTCCGTTATCCGCCCCGCGCGGTGCGAGTATAAATTAAAAAAAGGAAACATACTCCTAGCTCCGGTTTAATCGGAGATTAAGAGATTCGGATAGATTCCGATTACGAAATCTCGATCCTGTGACACAAAATTATCGTTTAAGATTTTCACCTTTATTAGGACGTCTTTCGAAGGCTCAGCCTCACCAGCCCCGACCCCTTCGCGGAACTTCTCCCGGCGGTATCTCACGCAGATCGGAATCGGCTTATCTATAAAACACATCTAATCTCGTCCACCCGCAAAACCTTCGTCGGTCTGCTCGATAAATATGTTGCTAAACACGCATGCCTCGAAGAAGACCCCGCGGTGCGGTCTCTTCTGTGTCCCGTGTCCCGTGTCTCTCGGTATCTACCTATAAGAGCTATAATACCCTCGACGCTCTGGACCGCTTCGGTGCTTTCGCTTCGAGGTACTTCCCCAGTCCTCCCCCACCCTTTTTCGCGTACCTTCAGTTAATTAAGCCCCACCGTGCGGTTGTCCGGGACCGCCGAACATAAACATACTCTTGCAGAGCTCTGCAGGCTCAGCTAGCCTCCGTATAGGCTTCTCCTGTTCGCGTCGGTCCTCTCGTATGCATCTCTTCAAAGATAAAGGAGTTCCATTGATTGCTCCAAGGAGGGGGGTGGCTGCGGTACATTTTTACAGGTATATCTTAATTGAAGTAATTGCCTCTCCGTACGCCTCAATCCAGATCAGTTCTTCGATTAATTGAGGCTGTACGTTCTGTGCCAAGATTCTCGGTAATTTCGATTCTTTGAATGACGAACGAACGCGACCAAGGGAATTCGATCGAGAGTCTGCGGCGGGGTGGAAATAAGATGGAAAAAGAAAAAGTAACAAGTGGTTATTGTCGTTGATACCTACTTAAATGGCGCGTACCTAGTTCGGTCGGGTTTTCGCGAAGGAGAGAAAGACTCCTGAAGGAATTAGAGAGAAATGGAAACCATTTGTCAACTGGGGGCGGTATAAGACGAGACAGTTCGGGTGCGCGACGTAGTGAGTAATTTAAGGAGCTCTAGCGAAATTGGGGTGAGTTTTATCGCGACAAAAAACAGTTAAACGTGAATAAGGTGATCGCGCGACCAAATTGCGCGGAAACACTGAACGATCTCACTTCTCTTCTTTTCTCATCGATATCGTGTCGGTATTGGTCTACAGACTTGGGACCTCCTCGAATACTGGGATAACTTTTGTCAATTTCACATCGTTTCGAGTACAAAAGTTGATCTCGGATACGGTTTTCAATAAAATCACGTGAAAAATCACGACCAAACGCAAGATTCGAACGCCTGGAGGGTGCTGCCCTCTGTGATTTCAATTTTGAAACTCTCGGTTACGTTTACCCCCTCATTCGTCACTTTCTGTATCCCCAAGGATTGTGCGGCGAGAGATTACAGTTTTTAATTCTTCTTTTCCACTTTTCATTAACCGCTTGGAAAACTGTCACTACTACCTTCATACCTTCGGGCAAACGCCCACGTAACTCTCAGCCCCCATTAATCATCCAGCGATATGAACTTTTATTTCAATTATTATCGCCAACACCTTCGGTCTATTGCAGTTTTTCTTGACTTCAACACTCAAGTGCTTCTTGGCTTCCGTGTGAGAAGTCTAAAATTTTAATGTCGAATGAAACCGATCAAACATGTTCCGTTGATAAGAGTAAAATATTACGGTGGTGATTAAATATCGAGGAAAAGGTAAACGCGAGTTGATCGTTAGCCGCGTAGAAGCGGACCAGGCATAATGGTATAGGTATAGTCGGTAATTACGCGTTCAGGAAGCTTCGATTTTCTGAAACATGATCGGTGTTTTGTTTTTTATTTCTACCCTCGTCCCACTTAACAGTTCGTGTAGGTTATATTCAATCAAGAGAGTAGAAAATGAGAAAAACTTTGAAACGAATCGTGCGGCATGTGCTGCGTGCGTGACGCGACCATGCTTCAAACCTGGTGTATAACTACGTCCTGTCCAGTTAGGCCGCGTATCATCGGAACCATAGAACCGTTCAGATCCGTTTGGATTCTTGAAAATCGAAACGAAAAAGATCATTGGATGTATTATTTGAAATGAAAATAAAGGATCGTCAACTGACTAACAACCAGGAAGCAATCGGTCCCGGACACCGTAACTGCGCGATCATTAGCTGTGCAAAACCGGGGAAAAGAGAATATTATGCCTACTTAGTTACTAACGTTAATAGCCCTGGAATGGACGTGTATAATTTATCGATTGCCGTCAAGTGTCTGAACCTTTAATAGGTTTTAACTCATTCCGGACGCATCTTTTCACCTGAGGCTACTGCAGTTTAGCGCAAGGTTCAAAGGTGAGCTCCTGAAGTCCATTCAGACTACGAATTACGGAGGACGTCGAGTGTCGAGGTCCTTCGTCTGGTTTACGGACACTTGTGATCGGAGTCCACATCCGGTTTACAATCCGATTTGAACCGGGCGGTAACCTCGCCTATCAATCGCATCGATCTCAGGAGTGGAATGCAAACGACACTCTGTGAGCATTTGTCAGCGTGTGACTGGAGGCTTCCGTCACTCCTCAGTGGCTGTTCGTGCAGTTTGATAATCGTTAGTTTTAGAATGTTGAAGGTAATCGCGGCTATAAAACACGTCGCGATTCTAGGTGTGGCAAAAACAGTTTGTTTTAAACACTAAATTACGAAATCATGCATAGAATTAATCGTATACAGCGACGTTGCTCGATCCCACGTCGTAGATTATTTCTTATCGGATATTCATCAGACGCCGGTGTCTATTTCGGTAAGTTAAAGATGTGCTTTACGGTAATTAATGCGATACCTGAATATCCGAGGTGCACCTAACGAACGCCAACGAAGTCAACGACTCATTTAGTCCTCGCGTCGTGCAGTAAAGTCTCTGAAAGTTTTCATAATTTCCCTCCAAAACTTTAAATTGTCAGCAATGAGAGTCTAGTTTTACATTTCACACGATTATCTCTATCATCGGTCGTACCTAGTCAGATTTATAGAAGACTCATCGCGCAAATACCTCCAAGATGAGTCTCACAGATTCGTTAAGACCCACTCGGTGACGACATTGCGAGGAAATTCCGACGTTTACCTCCGCGCTTACGCCAGCTAAAATACCCTTATTCCCAAGAACTAATTTTCCAAGTGGATCTAACGACCGATTAAATAAAATGGCCAATCACTCCCCCCAGATGTAAGATCTCGCGTCCTATACTTGTCTAGATCATCAAAGATATGTAAATCTGCCTTTCGAGGGGATTAGATCGTAAAAATGGTCGAGAATTTACTGTTCTTTCATTTTTTATAAATAACTGCTGCAAGTACGAAGTGTTTTTGATTTCTGAGAATTCTAATCGTTGTCAGAAGAAAATCTGAGCTTATACGAGTACACTGTATCCTCGAATGAGAGAGTGAGAGTAAGAGTAAGACTTTGAGTAAGGGAGAATGAATGTATCCCTTCTCTGATGTCGTTTAGTTGCGGCATGGGGGTTTATCGTTGGATATTATCAAGGCAGTCGAGTCCTCGACCCAGCATCCCGTCGGGTCTCATCCTTCGGGCTCCTCAATCTTTCAGGCAATCCTATCTTCTGTCTAAAGATGATTTCTCCCGCGTGTCGCTACCTACTATTCTAACAAATCCACTTTATTCCCGCATATAAATCTTCTCCCGGTACCGTTCCGCGTTTGCGTGTTGCTATTCCGCTATTGGAGAAAAAAAGGAAGAAAGAAAAAAAAATCAAAAAATCTGACAACGGAAATGATAAACTCGCCACTTAATCAACCGGAAAAATAAGGTTTCCCTTTTTTTTCTTCTTTTCCTTTTTTTTTTATTTCCACATAGGGTTGAGTAGGTACAGTCGGTGATATGCCCATTCCTACAGTCGTCCAAACGAAGTAGGTCGCCTGTCAGAGTACCGGGTTTGCACTTGAAAAATATCGTCCATTTCCTCTTCCTATTTCGTCACTCAGTTTTATGCGTATTGTATACCTACTACCACTTCTTACAACTCTCTTCCGTTACATAAGACGGTAGGGAATCCTTTTTATTTTTATTTTTGACGGATGATCCGACGCACGTCGTCATCCACGGATATAGATATAGTGAAAATGTGCTCAACGCCCAAACGGATGGAGAACGCGCAAAGTAACAATGGGGTCGTTACCGTGCTCTGCACTCTCAGTTCTCTCAATGCGCGTGGGACGAACTTACCAAGGAGTGGACATCATAAAGTAAACAACCCTTAACTTTCGTGTATTGAACGATGCTACGCTGGCAACTAAATTGAACGGAGAAAAAAATGTTGGAGAGAAAGAAGAAAAGAAGAAAATTGAAAGAAAAAAGATGAATGATCTGTACGTGGAGAGAGTAAAAAGGAGGAGAACAAAAAAAAAACAGCGCAAGTTAAAACAGGCAACACGTTAGGTCGGGTGAGTCGACTCAAATTCTTTTATAAATCAACAGAGTGGGTACCTACATGGGTCCATCCAATCAGCGACACATCGCGCCAGCCTACGCTCCGCGAGGAACAGAAGTCGTGCGCAACTTGAGACACAAACAATTAATTCCAGCCTTATCTGACCAGAAATACCGGTAGCTCGTATTTTACTTCTCCTATACGTATACCGATCTTCAATTATCGAAAATTAATTGAATCTCACGGTTTCAAACTCGATCGCATAATCTTCAGCGGTAAGGAGAGAAGACGGTGTACCGCGTTTTATTATCGATTTGTCTAGCGTGTAACTGCGATCCTGCGAAGGCATGCATAAGCGGAAACTAATTGTAAAAGAATAGTGATAAATTATTATCGGTCTTGTCTAGGGAACCAAGAAAACGGTCGGAGGTAGGTAATCCAGGAGTGTAACCTACACGAATGTATCCGCGTTCGCATGTAAGGTCTGTAACAACCGGGGACGAATTTTATCTCATATGGTTACGACGTCCACGCAACGGTACGCGCCGAGAACGGCAATAAAGTTGGGAACACGATGGTGCTAATCAAACCGGCCTGTGTTCCTCTCTTAATTAAATAATTAACACAAATCATATTAGCATTTTCTTCGTGCGTATACTCGGTCAGGTTCAGGGAGTACCCACGGGCTGATTGCGTCAGCGACATTTTATGTCAGCCAAATACGGCGTCACATGTTGCATGTGGTTACTAACGGGACGGACATCGGTGAGAATTGCGTTGATGGTAATTTTCATTAGTAACTCGTACCGGCACTTCAGGATCTCGTTTTTTCTTCCATTTTCTTTAATGGATTATTTATCACCCTTTCCTTCCGATGAGTGAAATTCCTCTGGAAAATCTAATTTGCAAGTATTAATTTCATCATGGGTTATAGACTCTCGCATAATTTCTATCAAGTTAGCTGCTGCTGCTGCTGTTGCTGCTGCTGCACGAGGATGTGAATATGCATCGTCTCAGGCGACTTCGTAAGTGACCTGATGAAGGATCGTCGTGTCATCTTCTGAGGCTTGAATATTTATTACCAACTTTGAGTTTACTCCTACTTTTTATGCTTTTCATCCTTAAGGAAAAACTTGGTGGAATGAAAGAAAATTGTGAGAGACTTGAGGGCGACTCGGGACAGCTTGATCTCTTCGTACGATTATCCAACATCGTGTGAGTCACTCGCAGGATTATCCTGATAGAGGAAATAGAAAAACAAAATTACGTTGGAGTCTGGATCACGACATTTGGGAATAAGATCTCAACAATGAAATTTAGTATTCTCCGTTGTTCTTTATGACGTCTGGACTGCAGATACATACATTCGGACATGCAATAAAACGTAATGGCTCCATCTACGTTTTGTATCGGTGAGATGATCCAATTTTCTGTCACGAAATGACGCGCGGATAGTCGATCGTATAAGTCTGTATATAAATATTTATGTGAACATTGGAAGCGGAGGTTGTACGCGAATTTAATAGTCGGTGCATAACCGACGTCTCCAGACCTCGCAGAACCATCTCCTTCGTTTCTCAGCGTCGCGCAGGTCCATCGCAGTGACGTTGATCTCTCGCAATTTCTTGACCTGATGCATTTGCATAGGAAGGGAACTACCCGAGTCCGGGTAAAAGCCGGCAAGATGTGAAACACGTGATGGAAAAGATAACCTCTCGGTATAAAAACGGACTCTGGCTAGGGCTCCGGTGTTCAACTCGCTCGAGATATTCCAGCAATGGCCTTTGCAGCTTTCGCTCCAAGATGCACGGAGGTTGATCTTTTGGCATGAGTAGGTATTTGGCCCGCGAGTCATAATCTCAAACTAACTGCAGCGGTGCGCTTGATACTGCGAGCTTATGCCTGCTTGTCCTTTTTTCTTTTATACCTTTTGGAGCTCACCTCCTGCCCCCTTTAATCCACGATCTCATTCTTTATCGTCCCTTGTACTCCCCGATCTCCATACAGCGGACGCGTCTTGTCGCTTCGTCCTTTCGACAGCAACACGTAAAAATGGCACTTGTGAATACCTACCCAAGGGCTGGGCTCGGTGTGGGGAGTTCCGACATGGTGCCGAATGACGACGTGATAGTCGGTAATAATAATAGCAGTCTGGTGTATATAAACACCGGGTAATAACAATATTAATGATATTTTGTGGAGAGGACGAGGACCCGGAGGGGGGCGCAGGCGTCTTCGACATGGAATTCTCGCCCTCTCCCGAGTCACCGTAACCTCGAGATCCGACACGAATAGAGATGTGGGCTCGGATAACTCGACGCTCTTTCTGCCTTATGTCACAACTATTACGAAGCAGGCTATACCAGTATAGCTGTATCCCGTGGCGAGACATTCCCTTTTCAAATAAACTCACTGTAGTATCGTCAACTTTCAGTCTACGTGTGAAAGGAATCGAAGATCCAGCCGGAAGTTGGCGATTATCAATTACTGAATCATCATCGGAAGAAGATGAATTAGTTTGATTGAAGGAAGTAACGACGAGAAGAATAAAGTGAACGAACGACCAGGAATCGACCGAATACGGAAGGTAGTCGGAGGGAACAAAATTTGCAGAAAGTTTCACGTAAATTGGATTCGCGTAAATTTAAATTGATCACAGTTCGGTAGTTTTCGGTCCACGGATCTATTCCATCGCTTCATCGGGATCTGGCGTTCTTCCAACGGCTGATGGAATTGGAGATGAACAGGTTTTATCTGTCGTTGTAATAAAACCTTGGTCATTAATCAAGAAAGGTGTCTCTCGTTGGGCAGAGAATATTATCTCCACCGTATAGGCAAGTAGGGACGTTTCTTTTCTATGGATTCCACCAGATGTTATCTCAGACCCTTCCGTTTTAGTGCCTTTTCCGTGGCAGAATTCTCCTGTAACTCCACACAGAGTAGAAAAAAAGTTTTTGAAATCTTAGTAATTTTTTACTCCTGCGACAGAAATGTGAAAATTCGAGTAGGTCACTCAATTACTGCCTCCCCCCAAAGAGCAGCTCTAGATTCTCATCGATTGTAATGCTGCCGCGTAATCCGGGCATTAATGAGAGTTGGTAATTTTAATCAGCCCCTTGCCGTTGAGCAGACCCCGTCCCTCCCTTATTCACTTCTGAGAGGAGGCTTACCTGGAGGATCTTACGAAGGTAAATACCTAGACGCGTCCTCAACGTAGGATCTTTCTGCAATCAGCCTGAAGCTCGGTGGTACTATAGTCTTGCTCACTGTTACCATAACCGTGGGTATTCCGTTCGTATTCCAACTCGTTTTGCAGCTCTACGTTCGCGTTAATCTCGTCCAAGGATTAACATTTCGAGAGAGCGCGCCGGTTCCGCGTATAATTATAAAAGCAGTAGTTTTTAGCAATCCTTTCAATGCTAATTTTATTTCAGATAATAACCGGGGATCAACTCCTGCAGGGATGGTTAGTTTCGCCGGATACTTTGCCCCGGACCACCTTTCATTACAGAGGGTTAGATCCGCGCTTGATAACCCGCGGCGTGCCTGCCCAGCTTCTTGTTATTTATTTTTTATTATTTTTTTTTTACAACTTGCCAATCACCCAGTTATCTTTGCGGAAATACTCGCGGCTCCGCTCCCCGAGTTTGACACTCTCTCATGCCGGGTTATATTTCATACGTCAGACTGCTAAAAATAAAAGTGATGAACATAAACCTCGTCCCGAAGAATATTTTTACGGCGAGGTTGAATTATCGTGATTTCATCGCACACAGGTAATCCGAAAGGCAAAAATTGTCTGCCTGCTGCTGCGGCAGTGAGATATTAAAAATTAAAGTGGATGGGACAGTTGTACGCCGCTCTGGGATCAGCCGGATGTAATTGACAGCTGATAAGACTTAACGGGGCAACGAACTGACACTGTTTGATCTCCATATGACTGATAGGCAGATTTTCATCTTGAATGACCCCAATAACCTTTCTGTTGGTCGCAAAGGTTGTCATGGAGGTTCCGTGAGGGAAACGAACAATAAAAATTCAACGTTGGGCTGTTGTGTTTTACCGATTGTTATCGACTAGCTTAGTGGCCGGCCGGTAGGGCGCGTTGATGGTAGATAAATTACGTGAAAATGGTTGACGGT
>JAEUYN010001864.1:0-12044 GCA_018257835.1 Euura lappo
TTCCACTACTTCCCGGTGTGCGAAGGAGTGGGGCTGCGCGTCTATGAAGACTAGTGCGCAGGCGGCCAACGGCCATAGTTTCAGTAGAGCTTGGACATCGCAAGAGACAAGATTATAATAAAGCATTTTTCATTATATCTATATCTGTGCAATATTTATTATAAATACCCAGACAATTTTCCCACCTAGTCCAACATATTCGTCATAAACTCATTAGCTGCGCCAGTGTATGGAGCAAGTTCTTTCCCCCTTCGATTTTGTGGTATTTGAGTGGTTTTCCGTGGGCAGAAATTATCAAACGAGGTAATCACGATTTCAAAGTGAAACAAAATTCTGATCCTCGATTCTGCGAACATCCGTCAAAAGTTTGATCGCCCGAGTCGAAATTTTAGGCCTCGTTTGAATCCCCCAGAACCGATTTCTTTTGTTTCGCACTAGCCGCTACCCTCCGTTGAATCTACCAGGCCCTATTTGCAGATTTCAGTGCTATCGGTAAACCTCCTTCTACTCCATTTGAGCCTACGCTAACCCTCTTAAACCTCCTTTGAGTCCCAAATATTTAGCAACCATGAACCTACGTAACCTCCTTTGGATCCGAAGTCTCCCGTCTTGACCCTACGTAGCCTCCTTTGAATCCAGTCTTCTGCGTTGACCCTACGTAGCCTCCTCTGGATCCATATTTCTGCCTTGAACCTACGTAACCTCTAGCCCTCTTAAACCTCCTTTTAATCGCAGATGTCGAGGACACTTTGGATTGAAGACTCGGTATCAAAAGGAGGTTGCGTAGGGTCTGAAAGTGAGTTTTAACCTACTTGATTCCAAGTTTTGGCCTGTGTTCGTAGTTCAAAGTGCGTCCGCATAGCCGCGCAGGCTTCCGTTTCGTTCCCGCAAGTATAACGCCACCGGCATATAACAAGAACCACGGCTCGGTGCAGACGTTTAAACACTTTGACACTGAGTAAGATCCAAACGTGATCGCGCTTAGGTATAACTCCAGCTGTACCTCTTACTATAGGTGGTTGCATTGAGCTTGTCTATTACAATAGTATTGTTGTAATTTAAAAAAACTGAAAATTTGATAAATTATTTTTGAATCCTTATCAAATTTTTAAGCAAATTATTTTTGTTAATATTGATGTCGTCCCATATTTCAAATTCAATCATAATAATATTGAAAAATTCCCTTTTTTCCAGTAAGGTCGAGCTATTTTTGGTTCGAATTTTCGATAAATAATGTTTAGTTGAATATTTATTCGCTTTTTGGATTATAACATTATGCCCCATATCTACGGAGATGATTTCTGTGACGTACGTAGAGGATAGATAGAATAGGCCTAAAGGAGGGTCTGTAGGGTCTGCAATAGGCCTAGAGCAGGGTCTGTAGGCCCTGAAATAGGCCCAAAGGAGGGTCTGCAGCGTGTGCGTGAGCGTTGAAATAGGCTCAACTGGATCGAAAGGAGGGTCTCGGGTACCCTACATAACCTCCTTTGAATCAAAATGTCTAGTTTCTGCCACTTTTGGAGGTTCAAGTGGAGTATAACATTAAAGCGCCGCGAATATATCGTACCCTCCCTTGAACCTCCGTACTCCCAAAATTTGAACATCTTGGAGGTTCTGGGGAGGTTTGAAGGAGGTTGAAAATTTCGACTCGGGCGACTAACTTGTAGAAGTTTTTGGGTTCCTACATAGCGCGGGTCATCCGGGGCAAGGTATAAATCTTATTCATTTTATGGGGTGGCTCGTGATTTTAACTTGACATGGGGGTCCTGGAAATGACCCCAAGTCCCGAAAGTAGTATCGTCATATCCTGAAAGGACGCTCAAGTCTCAGTGCGAGTTAGAGTCAGTCAGAGTTATCCAGAAAGCGAACGTGACCCGTCTTCCTTTTTATCCAATTGTGAACCAGTCAGTTGATTCAATATTTGTAAAAATCTGAGTCCACTTGTCAGTGAAGCGAAAAAAATCGACTTTTTGCAGAATATTATGTATTCTTTTTCAATCGGAGATTGATGATAATATGATGGTGCCCATAACGTGTGGTGGCACAAAAAAGCACAGTAAAGTTGTGAACGATCGAACAAGGTTTAAAATCTCGCGCATCGCATGAATACTATATCCACAAACCGTAGAAGATGTCAGTCTCATTGATGGCCAATGGAAAAGCGTTGGGTGAAATGATTTTATAGGCTATTCAGAATCAAAGTGAATGTAGGATTCACTTACTGCGTCGATTGTTCTCGAACCTGTATGAGAAATTTTCTGAAATTTGGTCAGTGTAGTGAATCAGGTGTAATCAAGCTTGACATCTTTCGCTCACGTGATGAGCATTGTCGCTGAACAGCTATGATCTTGGAATCTAGCCCTGGATCTTACAATTAGGCACTCTATTCCGGGGAAATTGACTCGTACGATTCGTCGATTCTCCATCACAACGAAGAAGCAACGTTTAGCTAGGAGAGGCTAACTGCGAGACTCGGAAAATCTATCCATTCTGCTGGTTGTGTGTAAATTCATAGGCCTTCAATTTTTCAGGATCGGCGGTTACCTGGGATGCCGAAATTCAAGGAGGTCGTTCCGCTGCAGACGATGGCGATGGACCGCTTTATTGAATCCGTCACACAGTGTTGTAATCTACTCAGTGAGGCGAAGGACAGAAAACTGTTCCGAGTCGGGGTTATTGCTATCAGGACGGAAGTAAACCGTTACCTACCTGGTCCCTTACTCGCGGAATTCGGGAACAGTTTTTTTGAAAAATTTCGTCTGCGGAATTACGATAGACTACAATGTTGGACTGGAAATGATTATGGATATAAAGATCGTTGGACTCCGATTGAAAAGTGCAAACGTTCAGTACTTGGATCTACGGGAGGGACACCGATTTCCAGTATTAGAGGAACTGCATATTTGGTACCTTGCCCCGGAAAAGCTGTATCAATACCTTCCCACTTTTGATACGATCTTTTTAA
Organism: Euura lappo; assembly: GCA_018257835.1. Taxonomy (NCBI): domain Eukaryota; kingdom Metazoa; phylum Arthropoda; class Insecta; order Hymenoptera; family Tenthredinidae; genus Euura; species Euura lappo. The sequence goes on from JAEUYN010001864.1 coordinate 2,966, forward strand.
CTGAATTTGTACATCGTATTTGGTGTAATGACGATGATTTGGCAATCATCGGACAGCAATGCCAAAACTTAGAAGTTCTTAAAATCAGTGAATCCAAATACTTGACAGACTACGAAGGACTTGACAAAGACTTGAAGGACTACGAGCATTGGGTCCTTGCTCCAATTTGCGCTGCGTTCACTTCCGTCGGTGTGCGCGAGTTTCTCACCTAGGACTCAACCATTTACTATCTGCGCATAAGAAATTGGAAGACTTTTATTACGAACCTAATGATATCTTTGAAGAGCTGAATTTCGGTCCCAATATTGACGAATCATCTGGCCTGGACCTATCTGTTACGGTTCTACCATTGAAGAGCTTGATTATCAGAATCAGTCGGAAGGCTTCAGCCGCGTTGAATTTGGCGCTCATCGTACAAAAGTTTCCCAATTTGATCAATCTTGAAATCAATTGTCCGACGCGTTGAACCTATCCGCGCTTAAACTTATGAATAGACTTACGATGCTCAAGATATACTTTCTCCGTGAAATTAGTAACGAGAAGCTCCAACAAACGTGGGGACATATCGAGGAAATCTTGAGTTGCATTGGACCGAGCATCACCACCTTAACGCTCTAGGCCCTTCGTAGACGATTTTCATGTCAACAGGAGCATTTGAACTTGATTTATAACCGCTGCCCTAATCTCGAACACTTGGCATTCGATCACGGGGATGGTATGTTGGTGGTACCCGAGTTTAATAAATTGAGAGCATTGACCCCCCGTACTCCTTCCACGTTATCAGTTTGCAATTTGGAGTTTGGTACGATGTTGAACCTCGAAATCCTGTCGCTACCTTATTCAGGAGAGACAATTAATCTGCAAACTATCACAGAAATGATGTTTGATGACCGTTTTCCCAAGTTATCTGTATTGAGAATGGACCAATGGAGTGTAAGTCAAACTCGAAGATCTATGATCCCGGATTTCGAAGAAATTGAGCGCATAGTCAAAGACAACAATCTTGACTGCCGAGTGGTAGATCTTCGCGATCAAACTTTTGTATGTGATTATTTCACTAATTTTCCTCATAATGATTTTCACCGTGATTCTGGCGATTATTATTTTGAATTTGACCTCGAATTTGACTAATTAGTCTGTTCATGAAACGTATCGACGTATCCATCGCTTTCGATCTGGATGTATACGGTATAACTAGGCATTGTTATAACATAGGATAACTGAGAGATGATGATTCTGATTTGAATTTTCAGTTTCTAAATACGTTTTACAACGAAATTACGTTTTAATTCAACGTTATTACAATAGTATTTCATGATTTGAAAGCACTCGGCTCACTACAATCGTTGTCAATATTGAACATTTAGCATTTGCAAGATGTGCAATGATAGCATAAGACGTTCACATTCATTGTGATAGCGCCAATATCAATTATACGTAATAAAAAATCTATGTAATTACATTCTAAGTCTAATTAATATAAGCCAATTATACTACTTAATATGATCTACAAGCCTGTAACAAATGTGTCCTGCAAATTGTAAAAAGTGAATAAATGAATTTTCATCGAAATATCTGTTGAAATTTGAAAATTGAGTCTGAGTTTTTCACGGACAAAAATTCCATTATTTGCAATACGAAACGCACTTTGTGATTAACATACGGAAGATTATCAAAGTTCAATACTTGAGGGAAAAAATGTTGAAAAAATATCTACAAAACTTCATTCAGATTAGTCAATATAAGTCTTTGAGTTTACTTGCACGCCAATCTTGAGAATGTATGTAGTTTTGAAAAAACCGCGCGCACCGCGCCTATCTAGCGTTGGGAATCCCCGTGCGAGTGACTCGCGCTCTTTCATTATAACTCAAAAACGGCTTCGAATTTCAATGTAAAATTTTCACAGTATATTTTCCAGACGTTACACCAACGTTTTAGGTAAAAAAAAACAGATTTTTCAGAGCTTCTACATGTATTGTCCGCCTTAATATGATTCTGGGCGGGTCTGATACACAGAGTATAGAGTGCGACAATAATAAACCTTCGCCAGCACAGTGGCGTGGTGGGAGTCGTCGCGCGTCGGCCATGAATTGACGCGCTGTGCACGTGTTTGTGCTGGTCGGGATATCGAGTGCTCGGGTCAGTGGCGTCGCCGAACTTCTGCATATATTCACATTCCTTGCCAGAGTACGTGGCAAGCTTTTTCGCCGTCTAACCTCAAGCACAGAGTTTCTGATATCCCCGAACTCGAACGAGGTCAGAGGTCCGATCATTGACTTCGTGAATACCTGAAAAATTCTATGATTCGGATTCTGCCCGTCTCGTCGCCACGAGGTCAGTCGCTGCCTATCGCTTCGAGTCTACGTCACACGAGTCGAGGTACCTATTCTACGTCACGCTTCATTACTGTAACTCATGCTTATTATCTCGTCTTCATCTATTGAGGCGCAAGCACATATCGAAGGAACTCTCAATAAGTTTCAATAATGTCGAAGCTTATGTACTCCAAGACTGTAGGTGCTCTGCGACTAGCGTCGTAGCTCAGACGGTAGCGGCACTGCCTGCAAAATCCGTCGGAGGTCGGTTCGATCCCCGCTCAAATTTTTCTTTTCCTTTTTTTTTTCTTGTAACATTTGATCGTGTAACAAGTCACATGATAAATTATGTAATAAATTATGTATTTTGGTACAGCATAATGAATTATGATAGAAATCACATAATAATTCGTGTGATACATTGTTACACTGGAATCGGTGATAATATCATCATGTAATTCACCATGTGATTTATTGTTAGTATGCAATTTTTTAGTAACTCGAAAAAAAATTGTGGACTCAGTATTTTTTCCTCCTCTTTGTAGAATATTCCGTAATCTATTGAATAAACCAGGGCTATCGATGGCGCCTAGCTCGTTGCGACACAAACCGCGTGGTTATCTCTAAGGAAAAAGAGAAATCTTCCTCGTGACGTCATGTCAGTCAGCTATCAATGCAATGCGATAATAAAATGTATATATAATATATACGAATATATACGCTGTACTAGATTGCATCGTAAACAACCAAACAAACTCTGAAATCTCGAAAATTGATTGTGCAATGATTTGTTGAATGGGCTCGTTATGACCTTACAATTAGATTTCTAAAGCCCTGGAATCTTTGGCCCGAAGAAAAAGCGTTTGGTTCATGAAAATGAATTTATACTCACTAACTGCGTACTCTAATGCACAATCTTTGTGCCCTTACGCAGCTTTTCAGCAGAAAGTGAACCATGCTGACGTGACGCGTGCTCCCTGCAGCTGCAGTAACGTCACCTTGGTACACATGCGCACAAAATGTCTAAGATTAGCGACGAATCGGTCACACCTTGTCACTCACATCACCGTTTGATTCTATTAGTGCCATCGATCTGTTGTTTTCAAGTTGAAGGTTTTCCGTGTACTGCAAGATCAGTATTGACGTTTATTAGTTATACTCTTACATCGAACTCTTCAGCCGACGGACGAGCTTGAATCTCTCCACCCTGACGCGGAAGCATTCGCTCAATGATGAAATTCTATTTCTCTTCACTGCCTTCTGAGCCATTTTCAAAGTCTTGTATTTCCAGGATTGTCAATTTCCTGGGATGCCGAAAATGAAGGAAGTCAATTCGCTGCATGCGATGGTGTTGGACGTCTTTCTTAAATCCGTTCTGCAATGTTTGAAACGACTCAGTGACACGGGCGACAGGGATCTGTTGCGAAACGGCGTTATTGCTATCAGGGAGGAAGTCAGTCGCCTTCCCGGAACCCTGTTATCGGAATTTGCCAGAAGATTTCTTGAAGAATTTTCTCTGAACAGATACGACAGATTGAACTACCAGATCGGACTAGAAATGATTATGGACATAGAGATAGTCGGACTGCGACTAGGAGGTCGAAACTCAAAGTACCTGATGCTACGGGAGGGACACCGGTTTCCAAGAATAAAAGAACTGGATTTAACCACATCGGCTGATCGCATTCTCGGCCTGTCGTCACTCGATCTCTCGATTTATAATCTGAACGATCTGACCACATTCATATATCCGGAATGGTGCAGAGACTCTGACTTGAAGATCATTGGGGAGCAATGTCCGAACTTAGAAGTTCTGAAAGTAAGAGACTCGAGACACGTAACAGACGAAGGACTCGTGGTCCTGGATCGGTGTTCAAATCTGCGCGAAGTTGACTTCCGCCAGTGTGTTAATCTCACTCATCGAGGCCTCAACCACATGCTGATTGTGCATGAAAAACTGGAAGACCTTCATTACGGATGGTATGATTACTCTGACGCACATCAGGATTCTGATGGCAATCATGTCGACGCGTCATCTGGCCTAGACGTGTCTCTCGAGGTCCCGACGTTGAATCGCTTGGTTATCGAGAGTCTTCGGACCCGTGGACCCGCGTTGAATCTGCGGTCCGTCGTGAAGAACTTTCCCAACTTGATTAGCCTCAAAGTCATGTGCGAAAACGTGGTGAACATGCGCGCGATAAAATGTCTGGATAAACTCACTGGGCTCGAGATGTACTTCGTCGATGGATTGTGCAGCGAGGAGCTTGGACAAACGTGGAGGGATCTTGAAGACATCTTCGCATCGATTGGTCCCAACATTACACACTTGACGCTGGCTGCGCTTGACTGTGGATTTCCATGTCGGCAAGAGCAGTTGAATATGATATTCAATCGATGCCCCAATCTTGAACATTTGCAGTTCGATTACAAGGGCGGTATTTCGGTAGTGCCCGAGTTTCAGTATCTGAAAGTCCTGATCCCCCGCGTATCTCCGGGACTGCAGAATTTTGAGTTGGGTAGAATGTTGAGTCTCGAAGTCCTCACGCTACCTGATTGCGAAATAAATTTGCAAACCATCAAATCGATTATGTTGGATAACGAAAAGTTTCCAAAATTGTCAGTTTTGAGATTGACTGTATGGAATGTGACTGACATTCAGAGAGAAGTTGAGTCCATAGCAAAGGAAAATAATCTCGATTTCCGAGTCGAGGAAGATTACAAGTTTTTCTTCACTACTACCTGATGACTCGATATAAGACAAATTGTAATACCTACTATGATCAGACTAATAATTCCGAAAGATGACTCTAATAAAGAAACGGTCAAACTGCACTGAGTCTACTGGGAAAATAATCAGAGCTCGTAATACATGAATATTCACAATTATCAAGAGTAATCAGATATCGGAGATAAACGATTCCTCAAAGAATTAAGAAAATAACTTAAGAATTAACTTAGACGCTAGGCTACAACTACGCTCGGTACTCCAGGGTTTCACACGACAGATCGCATGGCATATAAATTCGCAGGGTTCAAATAACGGGGATAGATAAGAATAACATTCAGAACGAACAAGAAATATCAAAAGAATCAAAAACCCCGGATGTATCAGAGAAATAGCAAAACAATAAAAGTTATCCCATATACAGTAGCCAAGCATAGAAAATTAGCAATAGAATAATCCTAATAAAGGCAAAGTCTATAGTAATGAAGCAATTAACAAGAAGGCAATGCAGAATGAGTAACAGAGTAAAATCAAGAGAGAAATAAAGTAAAGCCGCAGGAAAGTGCACGGAAATTGGAGATTAGAGAAAAACAATATTCAATACTAAATTAACCTAGCAATCTGTGAGTTTCGGTCCTGAAGTTATCTGCTGCCAGGATCCCTGGGTAATATTCAAAACCCTGTGACGTGTTGCAAAATGCAACGTCACAACATATGTTACAGTGTTCTATTTCTTTTCCAAATACTATATCATGCCAGAACGCAATTAATTGCGAGTAGCATGGTGATATGAACGAGAAAGAAATTGATTAATAACATGGTGGCTGCCTTAGATTCCATAGAAACAAGGAACCAATCTTTCAAAAGTGTAACCTGTAATGTTACAACGTTTTTTCTCATAAGACTCATGACAGTTTCTATCATTGTTGTGGAATATATTGGATTGTGATAACATTGACAAAATGTTATAAGATGTTCCCAAGTTCCCAAGTTCCCAAGTTCCCAACTGTGTATACGCTAGTCAAGAGCTATTTTTAAGTAAGCACTGAATGAGTGAGAGTAAGATGTGGTGGACGTTTCAACATCAATAGAAACCCCAATTATCTCCCCGTTTCATGCATAAATACCTCAATGTGATTCACACATCTTTCTTGTCGAAAAATTATTCCGATCAAGAACAATGTAACTTGCGGTCTCTCGACCGATTTTTTGATTTTGTTCCAATGTACACGATTATACTATCATCATATTTACCATACCTTTGACAGAAAATATTTTAATTTTTCGTATTTGTGAATTCTAAAGTTTGTTGCATTTACCTTTCGGAGAATTAATTTTTTGATACATTCAATTTTGAAACTACGAACAATTTGATTTTTGGTCGTTTGGATTTCCGAACCCCACCCATCTCTACTTCGGTTTCCTTCATTCGTGCGGGCTATTTGAACCGTTACAGTATTGCCTGCGTTGATTTTCAAGTTGACAAGACAAGTTCATGTTCGAGGAGAACTGAGCTATGGAAAAATCTAGATTGAGACGAGATTTGATGAAAGGATATGGGTGGATTTGCGACGAAGATTCAATTATACATCGTGTTGCAGGGCTTAAAAATAGTCAAGATTAAGAATTTATCATTTTGAGAACGACAATTTGAGCTGCAGCCTGCATGGCGTTCGAGTTGGAAGACACATAATAGATTGATTTTGGGAAATAAACTTGTGTAAGAGATGCGCGTTGAGATTTGAACTCGTGAGTTGTGAATTAAAATCACTTTGAGCCTTGAACTTGTAAGCATATTTCTACGTGGCGCTTCTCACCACAAGGATACGAGCTTCGTTGGCTCAGATTGACTGTGTAAAGAACGTGAATGATTGAGGAAGAGGAAAGACGAAACGACTATGGTAACATTGCCCAGTAATCATTGAGTAGTAGAAATATGGTACGTTATGGGTGAATTTATCGTACAGCCACGAATTCGCATGGTTATACCAGATAAACTCGAAGTATTATCTCCTAGTCCTTCCGAGTTCGTCAAAAGAAAATGAGTACAGAATTTAAGGAACCGTGCGCTCGCGCAGAGAGCGGGCTTAGCGATCGGCTGGATAGTTGACATTTTCAACTGAATACGCCAGTATAGCGCTGTACTACTGCCGGATCCATCGGCTTTACCGCGCGTAGGCCATGAATCGACGTCCTTTGTGAGTGCTCACGTTAGTCGAGTGACGGGCGTCAGCGAGACTGTGGATTCATAGTCGAGTCGGTGGCAAGCTTTTTCCTCCTTGTTTTCGTGGTGCTTCAGCGTCTCGCCGGAAGCAGATATTTCCGGATATCGAAGATTCTGAACTGGACCAGAATTCGGATCATCCACTTTGTTAATATCTGGGGAAACGCAAATCAGTCAAGCTGCACGAAGATCTTTAGGTTTGGGTCTTTCCCGTTTCGCCGCTACGTGGTCAGTCGCGGCTTATCGCTTAGGGTCTACGTCATCCGAGTCCAGGTATATTCTTGTTGATTATATGACCTGCATACCGAAAATAACTTGTCGATGGGCGTCCCGGAAATGGCCTTGAGTTCTCGAAGTAGTATCGTAATATCATGAATAATTCCACCGGTGTTCTGATGATGTTGAAAAAGTTTCCCGAATCAAATAAACTCACACACGGTAAAGTAAGCACATAACCCGTCCTCATTTTATCTATTGGCCCCCGTTGGTTGATTTCACAATCATGTAAATTGATTGAATCTACTTGTCTATGGAGCAGAATAGTATATTATGCGGCATGCGCGTAAAGTGACTGTTTACAAGCGAGGTTAGGTTTTTCGTACGAGCCGCTGTTTTGCCCGGCGAGCCGAAGGCGAGCCTCAGGCAAAGCCAGCGGCGAGTACGAAAAACATAACCTCGCTCGAACAGTCACTTTACGCGCAAGCATCATACGATATTTTTTACGGCAGAGGTATGATAAGTCACTTTGACGCCAGTTAAGGTCCGCTTCGAACTCCGCGTCCACCATGACACATAATCCGTTTGCCGAGTCGACTGCTAGCTCGAGCAGCAGTACTGCGCAGGCGCAGTCCGACCTCGACTTGTAAAGTACTTTACAGGTCGAGGTGAACTACGTTATAAAGACTTTATGTGTCGAGGTGGACTACAGCCGTATAAAGCGCCACTTGACGGGCCGAAAACAGGCGTCATAAAGTGACTTTATCATGCCTCTGCCGTAAAAAATGCAATAATTGTGGGCACAGTTTTTAACTTCCCGTTTCTCTGTTTTCAGAGAAAAAAGGAAGTTATTGTGATCACCCCGAAAATGAAAAGTCGAGTTTTACTAAATCTCCACATTTCGAGGTCCAAAGAATCACCTCCGACTATTTTCAGTTTGACGTCTGGGTGTGTGTGTGTGTGTATGTGTGTGTGTATGTGTGTGTGTGTGTATGTGTGTGTGTGTGTATGTGACCACATTTTTGTCCGCGCGATATCTCGAGAACGAGTTCGCGGATTTTGATCAGATAGGGCTCAATCGACGGGGCTTTTCTCAACTTAGAACTGATTAGATTTTAGCTTTGATCGGATTAGTACTTTTTGAAGTATTCAAATAACAAAATTCTAAAAAACGCAACAAAAATGACGATATCTTGAGAACGAATCAACGGATTTCAATGAAATTTGGTACCATATGGTTTTTTGATCGCTGATCACGAATCTGAAGTCAGTTTTGCAAAATTTTCATTTGGCGTATTCGATGTGCTGCAAAAAAACTAAAAACATTTGGATTTGGATGAAACTTGGTACTCGTAGGTTTTTTGGGTCTCTGATCACGAATCTGAAGTCAGATTAGCGAAATTCAAAATGGCGAGTCCGATTTGCTGGGAAAAATACTAAAAACATTCGAAATCTTACGGAAATTTGTACTCGAAGGCTTTTTGAACCGCTGATCAAGAATCTGAGGTCAGATTTACAAATTTGAAAATAGCTGAGAATAAAATAAATAACGGGAAGTTCGAAGGCTGGCTCATAGTCAGCCCAAACCCGCTTGTTTTT
>JAEUYN010001865.1:0-18399 GCA_018257835.1 Euura lappo
TCCTGCGAATTCTCGCGCGCACAGCGAGAAGTCCTGCGCAGTTAGCTGTACGTCGCGCTCGTCTAGGTACACGGTATCGCTGCTACAGCTATACCAAGCATTGCCACTGCAGCGTACAAAACATTAGCTCCTACCAGCTGAAAGTATACCTACAGTAGCAGACGTTTGTATACTTGAATGATACGGCTGATGTAGCGATACATTTTGCTCCTGTAGCGATACGTATTGTTACAGTAACGGACTGCTCTCAGCATAACTTTGTTTCGCTCGACACGCTATACTTTTTTTTCAGTGCAACATACATAAAAAACCCACAACAAAGGTAAGACAAGATTTCATTCTCTCACATTACTTCCTCTATCTGTGTAGATTACATGATAATCATTAACAAACTATCGTAATCCTTTCTCTCATTCTTTACTAGACCAGGACTCGACATAAAGCTTTCTCCATAATTTAAACCAAACATTTTTACCGCCAGAACCATAGACGCTACAGAACTATATAAATTCCTGAGCATAACGGTAACTTCGACACAATCTATCTACATCATTTTATGCGGCTAACTAGTTCCATCCAGTATATTTCAATATTTAATCGGTACGGGAACCCAACTACTATTTGAACTCACTGATTTTGGGTTGGCAACTTCCGTCGCGATAGCACTAGGGTATTTTATTCTAGGAATATTTCGCGGATGTCCCCCAGGTCATAACATAACTGGTGCATCGGCTCGGGCTTACCATCAATCCGCAGACAACTAAAAACTGTGACGCGATTAACGACCGATGGATAAGTTAGAATTTCCGCATAGAAACATTAAAAAAAATTTTTTACATGCTGAAACAATTTACAACATAAAACCAATGCATCAAAACTGCGCGTAAAATTCATAAACTCACCTCATAACATTAGATTCGCTAAAATTCAATATATCATCATAACGAAAAACTCACACATATTAGCTCAGGTTATTCTAACATCAATAGCTAAATCGTAACACAATTAAGAACCAATGAATAAGATTAAAAATGCACGCGAAAAAATAAAAAACACTGACCTTATCATTGTAATAATAATTTGAAATACAATTAGTAACTTATCAAAACAGAACTGCCGAAATAAAACCATATCTGTAATGCGTATAATAATTGAAACAAAACGTAAAAACATAAAAAGTATATATTGAGAACCACTGACTAAATGACTGAAAACAACCGTAGAACAATAACTCAGAGGACAAAAGAAAATCCTTCCCAACCCTACCGACGCCAAATTACTTAGGATGGTGATCTCGGAAAAACAAAAAATGGACACAGTAAAAATACCCGAGAAAGTAGATATATGCATCACCATAAAGGGACCCTGCCGAAATAAAACTGCAAAGGTCAATAGTAACCGGCGTCAACGCGTGCCTAACTCCTCGTAATATCCTTCTCATTGCCCCTAATCGCTTTGGCATGCAATAACTGACCGTTGCATAATCAGAATTTTCTAAATAACAAATTCTCCAAACAAGTGATCAATTGAATCAAGTTATAAAACAAATGAACAAAGAAACAGAATCCCAAAAATCTGACTCAACTCCTAAAAAATCGAAAAATTAGAAAGCGAAGATCATTCGAAGCATTATCTTTAGACCAACAAAAATTAATTACCAGCGACGGCAGGACCCACCCCACAATAGCCGCCACTGACTAGAAAATCAAAAAATCACGCGGTACCGATTATTTACGGACATGAAGACGTGAAAAATTACGCCAAAAAAAAAAAGGAACAATTAAAACAACAAAAATTAGATTCTAAACTAAAAAAATCTGAAAATGCCAGATAACGATAATCAAGCGGTCAAGCCGGCAGCGCCGACCTAAAGCCCATCCGGCAGTAACGGACCAGCCAATACGAACCCAGACGCGTCGCCATCACCTGCGCCGCAGCAAGGTAGCCATAATATTGTCCAAACGCATCACACATATATTCCCATTAAAGATGCTTTAGAAGCAGTCCCAACTTTCGACGGTAATCCCACACAACTCCGCTCCTTCGCACAAGGATACGGGAACGCAAGAGCAATGATCCCACCGGAAATGGAAGGCGTTTCGCCAGAATTCTCAGAAATAAAGTAAAGGCATGGCACGACGCGCGATCGAAGATGAATCTTTCGATAAAGTTGAAAAACTTTCAACGCGACTCGGCGAACTTTTCGCACCAATCGAATCAGTAAACCTATGCCAAAGGTGAACTGATGATTATATAAAGAAGTAATGAAAGCGTAATCTCATTTGCAGCAAGAATACGCGAAGCAATTTCAAACATAATCAACCATCAAGAACAACGGAAATTTAAATTTCGGACCTCTTCGTTCGAAAACGCGATTTTTTCACTCAATGTGTCAAGGCGGTCGTAGGCGTAAAAATTCGAATTTCGGACCTTTCGCTCGAAAACTCGATTTTTCACTCGTCGTGTCAAGGCGGTCGTACGCGCGTAAAAATTCGAATTTCGGGACCTTTTCAGTCGGAAACGCGATTTTCGTAAAATAATTTCCGACCTTTCGGACGAAAACGCGATTTTTTCACTCGTCGTGTCAAGGCGGTCGTACGCGTAAAAATTCGAATTTCGGACCTTTTCACTCGGAAACGCGATTTTCGTAAAAATTTGAATTTCGGACCTTTTCGGACGAAAACGCGATTTTTTCACTCGTCGTGTCAAGGCGGTCGAAAGCGTGAAAATTCGAATTTCGGACCTTTTCGCTCGAAAACTCGATTTTTTCACTCGTCGTGTCAAGGCGGTCGTAGGCGTAAAAATTTAAATTTCGGACCTTTTCACTCGGAAACGCGATTTTCGTAAAAATTTAAATTTCGGACCTTTTCGGACGAAAACGCGATTTTTTCACTCGTCGTGTCAAGGCGGTCGTACGCGTAAAAATTCTAATTTCGGACCTTTTCGCTCGAAAACGCAATTTTCGTAAAAATTTAAATTTCGGACCTTTTCGGACGTAAACGCGATTTTTTCACTCGTCGTGTCAAGGCGGTCGTACGCGTAAAATTGAATTGAACTTTTCGTTCGAAAACGCGATTTTCGTAAAAATTTAAATTTCGGACCTTTTCGGACGTAAACGCGATTTTTTCACTCGTCGTGTATGTATGTATGTATGTATGTATGTATCATTTATTATGCCGTGGCCAGAACAGGCCTAGGGGCAACAAAGTAGTACAAAGCAAAATATACATTTAAATACTAATAGGGTATATAGAAATAAATTGATTGTAGGCGGAAGAGTAAAAATAAAATATTACATAGATAGTAATGTGATACTAATGTACACCCAGCACGGAAAAAATGTCGGGTGGGCTGCTCGCCCGACGAGTACGGCCGCGCGCCCAAAAACACCGAGAGTGGGGCGACCACAGCTCGAGGCGGCTGCCTTCCCAGTTTGGGAGCGCTGCCGCCCCAAAACAAGCGGGCTGCCGTCCCTACGGGCGGGCTGCCGTCCCTACGGGCGAGCTGCCGTCCCTCATCGGGCGCCCTGCCGTACCATAGTGGTAATGCCGCCGCACCGATGTGCGGTGGCGCTGTGCGACTATGCCATGGTGCAGCCTCTTGCCCAACATTTTTTCCGTGAGGGAAGTGGTATCTGGCGCGCCCGCGATAGGCAACTGGACATACACCTGTAATTTGGTTGGCAACGCCATGTGTTGTAGCTCGGCAATTTTTTCGGCGGCGAGCTACAACGTGGCATTGCCAACCAAATTACAGGTGTATGTTCAGTTGCCTATCGCGGGCGCGCCAGATACCACTTCCCTGGGTGTACATGGCTAAATATAAAGTTAAGTACTAATACGGTATATAAAGCTGAATGATTATGGGCGCAAGAGTGAAGATAATATAATAAGATACTAAGTGGCAGAATAATAATAAATAATTTTCGGCCGAAGTATGGATCGACTGCGGCATGAAAGCTAGAAAACAGACAGCCTAGGAGAGGGGTGACAGCAGTGGGAGTTAACATGATCGTGAGGCAAACTTACTTATAGACTAGGCGTATGAAGGGAGATTACAAGCTGAAACAGGTGGAGAGAACAAAACAGTTTGGTAGAGGACAGAGGGAGCCGTGAGCGTTAGAGAGTGAAAAAACACGAAGCAGGTATGTAGCTGCACGTGGGTAAATGAGCTAAAACAAGGAGAACTAGAACACGCACGGCTACCTCGGAACCATCACACAACGACTTATAAGTTAAAAATATAAGATAAGATAGGCAAATTGTTAAGTATTTAGAATTAAGGTGCCTGTAACGTCATCTTTGTATATTTGTCAGAAGCTCGTTCAATGATTTTGTTTGTACATATGTATGTTAACAACGATTGTTGTTCAGACCAAGGGAAGCCGCGTTGGACGTCGGACGTTCTTTTGAATAAATTACTTTTTACAATAAACTGCGTTATTAATTTAACTGGTTATGGGCCCAGTTTACGCGTAATAAAGTGATAAAGTGATAGTTTGTAAAACTGTCAACCTCTTGGTCTCAGTATTTCTTGTCTGTCGGTCAACCGCGTAAAGTTAGTGTGTTGTATCCGTGTGTGAATCGCGAGATTTCAAATATGGCAGAAAGAAACGACGTTGCTATGGTGCAAAGATTTGACGGTAAAAATTTCCGACAGTGGAAATTCCAAATCAAGTGCGCGTTAAGAGCTAAGGGACTCGATAAAATTGTAACTGGACTTGAAGTGAAACCCAACTGAGCGATTGGTGGTGATGCAGTAGCTGTGGCAGCAGCAAGAACAGCAATTGAGAAATGGGATAAGAGGGATGGAGCAGCGATGTGTCTGCTAACCTCAGCAATGGACTTCAGTCAGATCAATTTGATCGAAAATTGCTTAACAAGCAAGTCTGTTCTTGATAGATTGGACTCTATCTATGAGCAAAAGTCTGCAATGCAGAAGATGCTCGTGAACGAGAGATTTCACAGCTACAAAAGGACGACTGAGTCAATTTCTCAACATGTGGCCACCGTTGAAAATCTGGCACATGAAGTGAGAGATACGGGAGAAAATGTCACCGACTCAACAATCGTCATGAAGATTATCAGCACGCTTCCGGCGAAGTACAGGAACCTGAGGCAAGCTTGGTTATCGTTGGACGAAAACAAGCAGACGATCGGGAACTTGACGGCGAGGCTGCTTGATGAAGAAGCAAACCTTATGAAAGAAGATTCTGCATGTGCGCTGGCTGCAAGTGCACTGATAAACTACAGTAAGCCGAAGTTTGATGTACGGAAAGTGACGTGTTACAACTGTCAAAAGTTGGGACATTTTGCAAGGCACTGTAGAAATGAAAGAGTTCTTCCACCCGCTAACCAGAATAAAAGTGAATCGACGTTATTTCAAGGAAATAGTGGTTCGATAGCTCGAACTGAAGAAAAAGAGAATGAGCGAACTTCACACAAAGATTTGTTCGAAAATGTTTCGGCATTGTAGAAGATGAATCGGTTGATAGTGATTCCTGATCATACAGAACTATGTGATGTATTTTGATACTACAATTCAGGGAGTCAAAAACAAAGATACTGGGAAAGGAATAGGAAGATAAAGAAATTTCGTGAAAGGCGCCAGAGAAAAAATTTCGGGCTGAAACAAGAAGAGGATGAAATGTCAAAAATGATCGTGCAGAAATGAAAACGGCGGGCAGTGTGAAAGAATAATTTTTCAGATGGATCTCATCGAAAAGAAGCAGTAAAGAATCGAACAGAATTCCAATATGCGTAAATCTACCGAAGAAGGAGCCAAGACGGACAGGTCAGAAAATAATTTTTGATCAGGGGGGAGAAAGAAACTTCATTAAAAGAAAATAGTTTAAATAATCTAGGCACGAAGAAAAAAATAGATGATGTGAAGGAGGACGAAGTAATGTGTCAGGAAAACCCGATACCAATCGGAGGATAAATCTGAATGATTTGGGAGCAAGAGTGAAGTCGTATAGGAAGAACGATCCGACGAACCAGATCCACAGCCTGACTGCAGTGGGAGTAGAACCAATTTACGTGAAGGAAATACTTACGATGAACGGCAGTCCCGTCATCTTTGTATATTTGTCAGAAGCTCGTTCAATGATTTTGTTTGTACATATGTATGTTAACAACGATTGTTGTTCAGACCAAGGGAAGCCGCGTTGGACGTCGGACGTTCTTTTGAATAAATTACTTTTTACAATAAACTGCGTTATTAATTTAACACAAATCCTAATACAAAGAAATAAATAAGAAGAGATGTGCATAGGTAACCCGAACTAAGGTTATAGACAGGGATACATATACACTTAGATTAGGAAATGTATATTACACATGAGCAATACTTAAATATAGATGAGGATACAGAAAACAGGAGTAAGAATAATATTTGAATATAAGAATAGTATTTGAACTGAGGATACGAGGGCGAGCGCGCCCTGCCCTCAAATCCTCGCCCTAGGAATAGCAGCGTGACCCAGCGAATTTGCCAATACAAGGTGGTTGAAAAGACGCGCCTTGAACACCTCCATAAAAGATGAATCCCGAATAGAAGTGGGTAGACTATCCCAAAGATACATGGACGTGAGGCGCCAAGAATTTCGGAAACAAGTTGTTTTATGAAGCGGGATGTGAATGATCGAGGAAGAGCCAGAATCAGCAAGCCTGGAGGAGCGACGCAGGTCAGGATCAGGTTCAAGAAAAAGCTCACGAAGGTAGGTGGGAGACGATAGTGTCAGGACCCGATAGAGGAAGCACCCAAGGAAGAACGTCCGTCGATTCGCGACTGTTAGCCAATTTAGTTTAAGGCGATAGGGGGTGACGTGAACGTCCCTCCTCAACCCGAAGATGAAACGGATTGCACAGTTCATCAATCTCTGTAGCTTAGAGTTCAAGTACTCAGAGGCATCATTGTAAACCAAGCAGCAATAGTCAAGGTGCGGTAGAATAAGGGCATTAACAAGTAGGGTCCTCACCGGCGGAGAGAGGAGTTCTCTATGAAATTTAAGTTTGTGGAGAGTAGCATGAACTCTCCTAGACACCAACGATACGTGATCGTTCCACGACAGGTCGGCAGATATCTGCACGCCAAGGTTCCGAACCAAGTTGACGTAGGGCACAGCGAGACCGTTGACAACTATAGGCGGAAGGCTTAGCTCCCTCAGTTGGATAAGATAGGGCTGCGTCCCTAGAATAATAGCTTTTGTTTTGGAGATGTTTAAGCGAAGTCCGTTTTCAGAAGCCCAGAGAGAGACAGCTTCAGCGTCGGCATTTATGTTGGCTAAGGCAGCAGCGATATCAGCAGGAGGCGCGTGCAAATATATTTGCAGATCGTCAGCAAATATGAGATGCTTTGAGAATCGAAGGACTCGACCTATATCATTGATGAACAATAGGAAGAGGAGAGGACCAAGGACCGAGCCCTGCGGTACTCCAGAATGGTTTGCCAGGAACGATGAATGACCCCCCGAAAGATCCTGCACGGCCTGAGTTCTGCCAGACAAATAAGAATGGAACCAACGAACCGCAGTAGCCGTTAAGCCGCAGCGGAGTAGCTTGGATATAAGTAGCCTGTGGTCAATACTATCAAACGCCTTACTGAAATCGAATAGAATGAGCAACGTGACGCGCTTTTGTTCGATAGCTTCTCGAGCATCGTCGAGCACCTTCAGCAAGACTGACTGAGTGCTATGAGACTTCCGGAAGCCAGACTGCAGAGGATCGAATACAGCATTACGCTCCAAGTAAGACATCAGCTGATCCGCAACTACTCGTTCGAAGACTTTTGAAATGTGTCCGAGGTTGGCTACCGGCCTCGTATCAGACTCAGAGTTCGGTGGATTGCATTTACTCAATGGAATCACATACGCCAGTTTCCAAATTTGCGGAAAAATACCACTACGCAGCGAGGCGTTGAAAAGGAGGGTCAGATGAGGCGCAATGACAGCCAATTGCTCCTTAACATGGGTGAGCTGGATACCGTCAGGACTCTGTCCACGCGATTTAGAGAGGTACGAAGAAAGAGTTTGGAGAACACGAGACTCTTGAATGGTCGAGAAGGAGTATCGTGACTGGACTAAGGGAACTTCGGTGGCAAGAAGTTGCTCAAGATCAACTGTGGAGCAAGGAGGATGGGCACATGTGATCGACGTGTAGTAGGCATTAAGCTGATCTGGTTGAAAATGATGTAAAGGAGAGGACGATGGGTTATTGGACACAATAAGCCCCAGATTTCTCAGCTCAGCCCAAACGCTCGCGGGGCTGGTGAGGCCTAGTAGGCGGTTCTTATAGAAGGTGTTCTTAGCGGTTTTGATTTGGTCTTTGATGCTACTCCGCAGAAGGCGATATTGAGCAAACAGTTCAGGGGAATTTGAACGCTTGGCGGCAGTGTAGAGATTGTTGCGCACGCGAATGCGCTCCCTGATATCAGACGAAAACCAACCGACAGGTGGTCCTCTAAATTCGCGAGTCACGGTCGGGGCATGGGAATCGAGTGCACTTGTGATGGCCTCACAAATAGAGTTAGCATGATCATCAACATTTTCTACCTGATCCAATCGGGAATTGGCAATTCGCGTGCTCAACTCGTCTCCAAATGCCGCTGTATTACAGAAACGGAAATCTCGGAAAGTTTTGACACGGCTCTCCCGACGCGGGACGCGCAGCTTATACTTGAAATGAATGAGGTCATGCCCCCCAATAAAGGGCGCAGGAGACTTCGCAAACGACAGAAGCTTATTATGCGAATCAATTATCGCGACATCGAGCCACGAGTCGGAATGAGCCGTGTGGTAGGTATTACCAAAAGGAATGAGATAGAGAGACTGGCTAAAAAGTAGGTCCCGGAGATACCTGGCTTCGTAGCTATCGCAGCTCAAATTGCAATTCAGATCCCCGGTTAAGACTATGTTAGCATAAGAATGAGAGAAGCGAGAGAAAGAGTCGAGAAACTCGTTGAGTAGTGAGGCTTTTGGCCTGCGATAGATGACTGAAAACAGGATTTTGTTACCGTTGCAACTAATCTCCAGAATCAAGAATTCGGGTGAATTGGAAAAAAGTGAGGGGGAGCAGGCGAGGACTTTAGAAATCAAAGAATTATGAATATAGACGCCCACTCCGCCACCCAATTTTCCAGCTCGGTCATTTCTGATCAGGTAGTAGTTTTCTATAGCTAGAAGTTGGTCTGAGATGTTACCGTGGAGCCAGGTTTCAGAGATGGAAATTATATGGTAGTGGCTATCTGCAGCAATAGATTTCACTAAATCGATATGGCCCAGGAGTGAGGTAGCATTGAAATTAGCAATGTTGAGGTATTCAACAGTCGTAATCGCGCCGGGTGCGACAGGAGTAGGGTTTCGTCCTAGATTCCCTGATTGAAGATGGTTCCCACGTAGTCACGCTGGTGGGGTCAGGAGATGCAAATCGGCCTGTGATTTGATGACGATCGGTTCGGAGGAAGCATCGCGCTTGACATAGATCCAGTCCTTTTTTAGCCAGATGAAGCGAAAGCCTCGTGCTTTGGCGTACGACCGAACTTGACCCAGAAATTTAGACACCGAGGGAGGGAGGTGCTCATTCAGAAAGATCGGGGTGTGCGGCTGATCGGCTGGGAGGTCAAGTTCATCGGCGTAGATTGATCCCTTAGCCCTTTTGGCAGCCAAGAACCGATTCCTGCATTGCACCGATCCAAGTTTGGCCAAAATCCAGCGAGGCTTGTCCGTCGCCAGAGTACTTTTCATACGCACTAACTCCACGAGATCCGAGGAAGACAGATTGACAGCAAGCTTGGCTGCGATTGATCGAAAAATAGCAGGCAGATCTTCTCCCTCCAGTTCTGGGACAGCAGCAATGATTAGATCTCGACTTAGAGAGCCACGTTCCAACGACACCACTCTGTCACTGAGGTGCGAGACCTCCGCTGAGTGAGCCGAGCGGACTTCCTCCAATTGTGAGGCAAGAAGACGGTTTTCATTGGTGAGCGCCTCAACTTGAGAGGTGAGATCAGCTACTAAGCCAGACGTGGATAGAGTGAACCCTTCCATTTTTTCGGAAAGGGTTTTCATTTGACCGGGTAAAGCAGCTAGTTCATCGATTACAGCCTTGAACTTTGAAGCCTGCTCAGTCTGCGACTTGGCAGACGATTCGAGTCCTTTCACCCTAGAGGATAAGCCGTCGATCTTGGCATTGATTCCGGCCCCCAATCCCGCGATGGCAACATTATGGGCCTGCGAATTCGACTCAATAGCTGCAAGCAGGGTTTCAAGCGTTAGCGGCGCCGCTGGATCGTTTGAACAACTCTGAGAACCATGCGCGGCTCTCGCACTAGGCGGAGTATCAACATCAGCAGCTGAGCATGACGCACATCTCGAGCGTGGCTTGCCTCTACAGTCAACTTTTGAGATTTGCGTACAGCTGGGATGGTAGTGGGACCCGCAGAAATAGCAAGTGACCGCAGATATGACCTTTTTTTTACAGTTCTTGCAGAACTTGACTGGGGACGCACTGGCATTAGAATTTTTGTTTTGAGCCGGCACAGGCGGGTTCCATCCTGATGACATGTTGGTAACTGGAGAAGTCCACAGGCGTTCTTGTTCGATAGACGGAAAGCAAGCAGAAGCGCTGGTGAGAGGAGCGGGGAGAAGAGCTGGTGTAGCACAGAACGGATTAGTTCGAGTTCAAAGATCACTCAGATGTGTCAACATACATAGACACAATACACCGCCACCAGATTCACTAGCCTAGTACACGAGAGGCTATTGCCGACCGTCAGATTGAGAGAAAACATCGAAAATGCACTTCGAGCAGAGCAAGATGGGCCACAAAAACACGCACTTCAGTAGAGAGTCACTTCACTAGCAGTATTCGAAGAAACGCAGGGGAAATCAGACAGTTATAAGAGCCTGAGTAGGCTAAAATGCGGGAAGCAAAATCACAACGAACCATTACGTTCCGCCATTACGTAGTTGTAGTTGTGTCAAGGCGGTCGTAGGCGTAAAAATTCGAATTTCGGACCTTTTCGCTCGAAAACTCGATTTTTTCACTCGTCGTGTCAAGGCGGTCGTACGCGTAAAAATTCGAATTTCGGACCTTTTCAGTCGGAAACGCGATTTTCGTAAAAATTTGAATTTCGGACCTTTTCGGACGAAAACGCGATTTTTTCACTCGTCGTGTCAAGGCGGTCGTAGGCGTGAAAATTCGAATTTCGGACCTTTTCACTCGGAAACGCGAATTTCGTAAAAATTCGAATTTCGGACCTTTTCGCACGAAAACTCGATTTTTTCACTCGTCGTGTCCAGGCGGTCGTAGGCGTAAAAATTCGAATTTCGGACCTTTTCACTCGGAAACGCGATTTTCGTAAAAATTTTAATTTCGGACCTTTTCGGACGTAAACGCGATTTTTTCACTCGTCGTGTCAAGGCGGTCGTACGCGTAAAAATTCGAATTTCGGACCTTTTCGCTCGAAAACTCGATTTTTTCACTCGTCGTGTCAAGGCGGTCGTACGCGTAAAAATTCGAATTTTGGACCTTTTCGTTCGAAAAACGCGATTTTCGTAAAAATTTGAATTTCGGACCTTTTCGGACGAAAACTCGATTTTTTCACTCGTCGTGTCAAGGCGGTCGTACGCGTAAAAATTCGAATTTCGGACCTTTTCACTCGGAAACGCGATTTTCGTAAAAATTCGAATTTCGGACCTTTTCGCACGAAAACTCGATTTTTTCACTCGTCGCGTCAAGGCGGTCGTACGCGTAAAAATTCGAATTTTGGACGTTTTCGTTCGAAAACGCGATTTTCGTAAAAATTTAAATTTCGGACCTTTTCGGACGTAAACGCGATTTTTTCACTCGTCGTGTCAAGGCGGTCGTACGCGTAAAAATTCGAATTTCGAACCTTTTCGCTCGAAAACTCGATTTTTTCACTCGTCGTGTCAAGGCGGTCGTACGCGTAAAAATTCGAATTTCGGACCTTTTCACTCGGAAACGCGATTTTTGTAAAAATTTAAATTTCGGACCTTTTCGGACGAAAACGCGATTTTTTCACTCGTCGTGTCAAGGCGGTCGTACGCGTAAAAATTCGAATTTCGGACCTTTTCACTCGGAAACGCGATTTTCGTAAAAATTTAAATTTCGGACCTTTTCGGACGAAAACGCGATTTTTTCATTCGTCGTGTCAAGGCGGTCGTACGTACGCGTAAAAATTCGAATTTTGGACCTTTTCGTTCGAAAACGCGATTTTCGTAAAAATTTAAATTTCGGACCTTTTCGTTCGAAAACGCGATTTTCGTAAAAATTTAAACTTCGGAACTTTTCGTTCGAAAACGCGATTTTCGTAAAAATTTAAATTTCGGACCTTTTCGGTCGAAAACGCGATTTTCGTAAAAATTCAAATTTCGGACCTTTTCGTTCGAAAACGCGATTTTCGTAAAAATTTAAATTTCGGACCTCTTCGTTCGAAAACGCGATTTTTTCACTCGTCGTGTCAAGGCGGTCGTATGCGTAAAAATTCGAATTTCGGACCTTTTCGCTCGAAAACTCGATTTTTTCACTCGTCGTGTCAAGGCGGTCGTACGCGTAAAAATTCGAATTTCGGACCTTTTCAGTCGGAAACGCGATTTTCGTAAAAATTTTACTTCGGACCTTTTCGGACGAAAACGCGATTTTTTCACTCGTCGTGTCAAGGCGGTCGTAGGCGTGAAAATTCGAATTTCGGACCTTTTCACTCGGAAACGCGATTTTCGTAAAAATTCGAATTTCGGACCTTTTCGCACGAAAACTCGATTTTTCACTCGTCGTGTCAAGGCGGTCGTAGGCGTAAAAATTCGAATTTCGGACCTTTTCACTCGGAAACGCGATTTTCGTAAAAATTCGAATTTCGGACCTTTTCGCACGAAAACTCGATTTTTTCACTCGTCGTGTCAAGGCGGTCGTACGCGTAAAAATTCGAATTTCGGAACTTTTCGTTCGAAAACGCGTTTTTCGTAAAAATTTAAATTTAAGACCTTTTCGGACGTAAACGCGATTTTTTCACTCGTCGTGTCAAGGCGGTCGTACGCGTGAAAATTCGAATTTCGAACCTTTTCGCTCGAAAACTCGATTTTTTCACTCGTCGTGTCAAGGCGGTCGTACGCGTAAAAATTCGAATTTCGGACCTTTTCACTCGGAAACGCGATTTTCGTAAAAATTTAAATTTCGGACCTTTTCGGACGAAAACGCGATTTTTTCACTCGTCGTGTCAAGGCGGTCGTACGCGTAAAAATTCGAATTTCGGACCTTTTCACTCGGAAACGCGATTTTCGTGAAAATTTAAATTTCGGACCTTTTCGGACGAAAACGCGATTTTTTCAATCGTCGTGGCAAGGCGGTCGTACGCGTAGAAATTCGAATTTTGGACGTTTCCGTTCGAAAACGCGATTTTCGTAAAAATTTAAATTTCGGACCTTTTCGGACGTAAACGCGATTTTTTCACTCGTCGTGTCAAGGCGGTCGTAGGCGTAAAAATTCGAATTTCGGACCTTTTCACTCGGAAACGCGATTTTCGTAAAAATTCGAATTTCGGACCCTTTCGCTCGCAAACGCGATTTTTTCACTCGTCGTGTCAAGGCGGTCGTAGGCGTAAAAATTCGAATTTCGGACCTTTTCACTCGGAAACGCGATTTTCGTAAAAATTCGAATTTCGGACCTTTTCGCACGAAAACTCGATTTTTTCACCCGTCGTGTCAAGGCGGTCGTAGGCGTAAAAATTCGAATTTCGGACCTTTTCACTCGGAAACGCGATTTTTTCACTCGTCGTTTTTTCACTCGTCGTGTCAAGGCGGTCGTAGGCGTAAAAATTCGAATTTCGGACCTTTTCACTCGGAAACGCGATTTTCGTAAAAATTCGAATTTCGGACCTTTTCGCACGAAAACTCGATTTTTTCACCCGTCGTGTCAAGGCGGTCGTAGGCGTAAAAATTCGAATTTCGGACCTTTTCACTCGGAAACGCGATTTTTTCACTCGTCGTGTCGAGGCGGTCGTAGGCGTAAAAATTCGAATTTCGGACCTTTTCACTCGGAAACGCGATTTTCGTGAAAATTAAAATTTCGGACCTTTTCGGACGAAAACGCGATTTTTTCACTCGTCGTGTCAAGGCGGTCGTACGCGTAAAAATTCGAATTTCGGACCTTTTCACTCGGAAACGCGATTTTCGTAAAAATTGAAATTTCGGACATTTTCGGACGAAAACTCGATTTTTTCACTCGTCGTGTCAAGGCGGTCGTACGCGTAAAAATTCGAATTTCGGAACTTTTCGTTCGAAAACGCGTTTTTCGTAAAAATTTAAATTTTAAGACCTTTTCGGACGTAAACGCGATTTTTTCACTCGTCGTGTCAAGGCGGTCGTACGCGTGAAAATTCGAATTTCGAACCTTTTCGCTCGAAATCTCGATTTTTTCACTCGTCGTGTCAAGGCGGTCGTACGCGTAAAAATTCCAATTTCGGACCTTTTCACTCGGAAACGCGATTTTCGTAAAAATTCGAATTTCGGACCTTTTCGCACGAAAACTCGATTTTTTCACTCGTCGTGTCAAGGCGGTCGTAGGCGTAAAAATTCGAATTTCGGACCTTTTCACTCGGAAACGCGATTTTCGTAAAAATTTAAATTTCGGACCTTTTCGGACGAAAACGCGATCTTTTCATTCGTCGTGTCAAGGCGGTCGTACGTACGCGTAAAAATTCGAATTTTGGACCTTTTCGTTCGAAAACGCGATTTTCGTAAAAATTTAAATTTCGGAGCTTTTCGGACGAAAACGCGATTTTTTCACTCGTCGTGTCAAGGCGGTCGTACGCGTAAAAATTCGAATTTCGGACCTTTTCACTCGGAAACGCGATTTTCGTAAAAATTTGAATTTCGGACCTTTTCGGACGAAAACGCGATTTTTTCACTCGTCGTGTCAAGGCGGTCGTAGGCGTGAAAATTCGAATTTCGGACCTTTTCACTCGGAAACGCGATTTTCGTAAAAATTCGAATTTCGGACCCTTTCGCTCGCAAACGCGATTTTTTCACTCGTCGTGTCAAGGCGGTCGTACGTACGCGTGAAAATTCGAATTTTGGACCTTTTCGTTCGAAAACGCGATTTTCGTAAAAATTTAAATTTCGGACTTTTTCGTTCGAAAACGCGATTTTCGTAAAAATTTAAATTTCGGAACTTTTCGTTCGAAAACGCGATTTTCGTAAAAATTTAAATTTCGGACCTTTTCGGACGTAAACGCGATTTTTTCACTCGTCGTGTCAAGGCGGTCGTACGCGTAAAAATTCGAATTTCGAAACTTTTCGCTCGAAAACTCGATTTTTTCACTCGTCGTGTCAAGGCGGTCGTACGCGTAAAAATTCGAATTTGGGACCTTTTCACTCGGAAACGCGATTTTCGTGAAAATTTAAATTTCGGACCTTTTCGGACGAAAACGCGATTTTTTCACTCGTCGTGTCAAGGCGGTCGTACGCGTAAAAATTCGAATTTTGGACCTTTTCGTTCGAAAAACGCGATTTTCGTAAAAATTTAAATTTCGGTCCCTTTCGTTCGAAAACGCGATTTTCGCAAAAATTTAAATTTCGGACCTTTTCGTTCGAAAACGCGATTTTCGTAAAAATTTAAATTTCGGAACTTTTCGTTCGGAAACGCGATTTTCGTAAAAATTTAAATTTCGGACCTTTTCGGACGTAAACGCGATTTTTTCACTCGTCGTGTCAAGGCGGTCGTAGGCGTAAAAATTCGAATTTCGGACCTTTTCATTCGGAAACGCGATTTTCGTAAAAATTCGAATTTCGGACCCTTTCGCTCGCAAACGCGATTTTTTCACTCGTCGTGTCAAGGCGGTCGTAGGCGTAAAAATTCTAATTTCGGACCTTTTCACTCGGAAACGCGATTTTCGTAAAAATTTAAATTTCGGACCTTTTCGCACGAAAACTCGATTTTTTCACTCGTCGTGTCAAGGCGGTCGTAGGCGTAAAAATTCGAATTTCGGACCTTTTCACTCGGAAACGCGATTTTCGTAAAAATTTAAATTTCGGACCTTTTCGGACGAAAACGCGATTTTTTCATTCGTCGTGTCAAGGCGGTCGTACGTACGCGTAAAAATTCGAATTCCTGACCTTTCCAGTCGGAAACGCGATTTTCGTAAAATTTGAATTTCGGACCTTTTCGGACGAAAACGCGATTTTTCACTCGTCGCCGAGCAAGGTCGCAGGCGTGAAAAATTGAATTTCGGACCTTTTCACTCGGAAACGCGATTTTCGTAAAAATTGAATTTGACCTTTTCGCACGAAAAACTCGATTTTTCTTACTCGTCGTGTCAAGGCGGTCGTACGCGAAAATTCGAATTTCGAACTTTCGTTCGAAAACGCGTTTTTCAAAAATTTAAATTTCGACCTTTTCGGACGTAAACGCGATTTTTTCACTCGCCGTCATATGTTCGTACGCGTGGAAAATTCGAATTTCGAACCTTTTCGTTCGAAAACTCGATTTTTCTACTTCGTCGTGTCAAGGCGGTCGTACGCGTAAAATTCCACTTTCGGACCTTTTCACCGGAAACGCGATTTTCGTAAAAATTTAAATTTCGGACCTTTTCGGACGGAAACGCGATTTTTTCACTCGTCGTGTCAAGGCGGTCGTAGGCGTAAAAACTCGAATTTCGGACCTTTTCACCCGGAAACGCGATTTTCGTGAAAATTTAAATTTCGGACCTTTTCGGACGAAAACGCGATTTTTTCACTCGTCGTGTCAAGGCGGTCGTAGGCGTAAAAATTCGAATTTCGGACCTTTTCACTCGGAAACGCGATTTTCGTAAAAATTTAAGTTTCGGACCTTTTCGTTCGAAAACGCGATTTTCGTAAAAATTTGAATTTCGGAACTTTTCGTTCGAAAACGCGATTTTCGTAAAAATTTAAATTTCGGAACTTTTCGTTCGAAAACGCGATTTTCGTAAAAATTTAAATTTCGGACCTTTTCGGACGTAAACGCGATTTTTTCACTCGTCGTGTCAAGGCGGTCGTACGCATAAAAATTCCAATTTCGGACCTTTTCACTCGGAAACGCGATTTTCGTAAAAATTCGAATTTCGGACCTTTTCGCACGAAAACTCGATTTTTTCACTCGTCGTGTCAAGGCGGTCGTAGGCGTAAAAATTCGAATTTCGGACCTTTTCACTCGGAAACGCGATTTTCGTAAAAATTTAAATTTCGGACCTTTTCGGACGAAAACGCGATTTTTTCATTTGTCGTGTCAAGGCGGTCGTACGCGTAAAAATTCGAATTTCGGACCTTTCCAGTCGGAAACGCGATTTTCGTAAAAATTTGAATTTCGGACCTTTTCGGACGAAAACGCGATTTTTTCACTCGTCGTGTCAAGGCGGTCGTAGGCGTGAAAATTCGAATTTCGGACCTTTTCACTCGGAAACGCGATTTTCGTAAGAATTCGAATTTCGGACCTTTTCGCACGAAATCTCGATTTTTTCACTCGTCGTGTCAAGGCGGTCGTAGGCGTAAAAATTCGAATTTCGGACCTTTTCACTCGGAAACGCGATTTTCGTAAAAATTTAAATTTCGGACCTTTTCGGACGAAAACGCGATTTTTTCATTCGTCGTGTCAAGGCGGTCGTACGTATGCGTAAAAATTCAAATTTCGGACCTTTTCGTTCGTAAACGCGATTTTCGTGAAAATTTAAATTGCGGACCTTTTCGGACGAAAACGCGATTTTTTCACTCGTCGTGTCAAGGCGGTCGTACGCGTAAAAATTCGAATTTTGGACCTTTTCGTTCGAAAAACGCGATTTTCGTAAAAATTTAAATTTCGGTCCCTTTCGATCGAAAACGCGATTTTCGCAAAAATTTAAATTTCGGACCTTTTCGTTCGAAAACGCGATTTTCGTAAAAATTTAAATTTCGGAACTTTTCGTTCGGAAACGCGATTTTCGTAAAAATTTAAATTTCGGACCTTTTCGGACGTAAACGCGATTTTTCACTCGTCGTGTCAAGGCGGTCGTACGTACGCGTGAAAATTCGAATTTTGGACCTTTTCGTTCGAAAACGCGATTTTCGTAAAAATTTAAATTTCGGACCTTTTCGTTCGAAAACGCGATTTTCGTAAAAATTTAAATTTCGGAACTTTTCGTTCGAAAACGCGATTTTCGTAAAAATTTAAATTTCGGACCTTTTCGGACGTAAACGCGATTTTTTCACTCGTCGTGTCAAGGCGGTCGTACGCGTAAAAATTCGAATTTCGAACCTTTTCGCTCGAAAACTCGATTTTTTTACTCGTCGTGTCAAGGCGGTCGTACGCGTAAGAATTCGAATTTCGGACCTTTTCAGTCGGAAACGCGATTTTCGTAAAAATTTGAATTTCGGACCTTTTCGGACGAAAACGC
>JAEUYN010001867.1:0-27038 GCA_018257835.1 Euura lappo
TTGGAGGAGAAACGGAGACTGCGAGAAGAGGAGGAGAAGATAAAACACCTTCTAGAAAAACCGATTCACGACGGAAACAGGGCAGCTACTACCGACGACAAAGTCAAGGTCGATCTTGACCAGCTCAAGAGCCTAGCGGATCTCGGAATAGATATCGACTTCCTCAAAAGCTTAGGTAAACTTGATCTACATCTCTAAACATCTGCATCGCAAGCTTGGTACTAATTTTTCTTGTTCTCTTAAACAGAAGACGAGGCGAAGGCAACGGAGGATCGAGCGCTGCTGCAGAACGAGCTGGACGATACGACCCAGCTTTTGGGGCGACTCCAGCAGGCCCAACACGACCGTCTCTCCGCTCCGCCTCCTGCGCACTTGTCTAACGTGCCAAAACCCCAAGAGTCGGAGATATTATTGGCGGATAAAATCTCGGAAAATTTGACCGAGATCTCCAGGAAGCTTCCACCATCTGCCATCGCGCCGGTCGATGGTCTCCGACGGGCTATGGGAATCGCGCCTATCTCAAGGCCGACTTCTGCGCCTGGAAGCGTTCCGAGTCCCGTAGCAATTCCTCGGTCGCTTTCGGCGGTTTCAGCCGGAGATATTTCGCAGACAGAGCCAATGGAGGTCGATTCTATCACGCCGGGTTCTCCGCTGCCGTTGGGAAGCCAGGGTCTCGGTCAAACCTTGAACATAGCTAATTCTGGGCAGTCTTCTATTCAAGTACAAATAGGCGGACAACCGGTCAGCGGAGGTTCGGCTAGCGGCGGACTGCTGACTGCGCAGGAAAACTCTTCCGGAGTTCCCGACCTGGAGTCTGAGCTCAGGGAATTTTTAGAGAGCGATCCCACCCTCGGACACTCTCCGCTTCACGATGACAAGACTCTGGAGGATATATTGTCCGAGTCATAGCCACAATTTATAGCCGCTTGTTGGCTGCCTATGAATAATTATCAGACACGTGGGAACACGCCTGAACGTACAATGTTCGAAATACTTAATAAATAGTTTTTATCTTATGAGTTTCTCTTCATTCTATTATCGGACCGATTTGCAGAATTCATGGTCTTTGCGATTTATCGGTTTTCCAATGAATTTGAAACGATAATGAAATGACTAGTCGAAATCGTCGAATCATTCATTGAATTGAAAGCTTCGATTGATTCATCGAATCGAAAACTTCAATTAATCGAAATCGTCGATTCGTTCATTGAATTGAAAGCTTCGATTGACTCATCGAATCGAAAACTTCGATTAATCGAAATCGTCGATTCATTCATTGAATTGAAAGCTTCGATTGACTCGTCGAATCAAAAACTTCAATTAATCGAAATCGTCGATTCATTCATTAAATTGAAAGCTTCGATTCATTCATTGACTTGAAAGCTTCGATTCATTCATTGAATTGAAAGCTTCGATTCATTCATTGAATTGAAAGCTTCGATTCATTCATTGACTTGAAAGCTTCGATTCATTCATTGAATTGAAAGCTTCGATTCATTCATTGACTTGAAAGCTTCGATTTATTCATTGAATTGAAAGCTTCGATTGATTCATCGAATCGAAAACTTCGATTAACCGAAATCGTCGATTCATTCATTGATTTGAAAGCTTCGATTCATTCATTGAATTGAAAGCTTTGATTCATTCCTTGAATTGAAAGCTTTGATTCATTCATTGAATTGAAAGCTTCGATTCATTCATCGAATCGGAAACGTCGATTAATCGAAATCGTCGATTCATTCATTGAAGTGAAAGCTTCGATTCATTCATTGAATTGAAAGCTTCGATTCATTCATTGACTTGAAAGCTTCGATTTATTCATTGAATTGAAAGCTTCGATTCATTCACCGAATCGGAAACTTCGATTAATCGAAATTATCGATTCATTCATTGAATTGAAAGCTTCGATTCATTCATTGAATTGAAAGCTTTGATTCATTCATTGAATTGAAAGCTTTGATTCATTCATTGAATTGAAAGCTTCGATTCATTCATCGAATCGGAAACGTCGATTAATCGAAATCGTCGATTCATTCATTGAAGTGAAAGCTTCGATTCATTCATTGAATTGAAAGCTTCGATTCATTCATCGAATCGGAAACTTCGATTAATCGAAATCGTCGATTCATTCATTGAATTGAAAGCTTCGATTGATTTATCGAATCGAAAACTTCGATTCATTCATCGAATCGGAAACGTCGATTAATCGAAATCGTCGATTCATTCATTGAAGTGAAAGCTTCGATTCATTCATTGAATTGAAAGCTTCGATTCATTCATCGAATCGGAAACTTCGATTAATCGAAAGCGTCGATTCATTCATTGAATTGAGAGCTTCGATTCATTCATTGACTTGAAAGCTTCGATTCATTCATTGAATTGAAAGCTTCGATTCATTCATTGACTTGAAAGCTTCGATTTATTCATTGAATTGAAAGCTTTGATTCATTCATTGAATTGAAAGCTTTGATTCATTCATTGAATTGAAAGCTTCGATTCATTCATTGAATTGAAAGCTTTGATTCATTCATTGAATTGAAAGCTTTGATTCATTCATTGAATTGAAAGCTTTGATTCATTCATTGAATTGAAAGCTTCGATTCATTCATCGAATCGGAAACTTCGATTAATCGAAATCGTCGATTCATTCATTGATTTGAAAGCTTCGATTCATTCATTGAATTGAAAGCTTCGATTCATTCATTGAATTGAAAGCTTTGATTCATTCATTGAATTGAAAGCTTTGATTCATTCATTGAATTGAAAGCTTCGATTCATTCATCGAATCGGAAACGTCGATTAATCGAAATCGTCGATTCATTCATTGAAGTGAAAGCTTCGATTCATTCATTGAATTGAAAGCTTCGATTCATTCATCGAATCGGAAACTTCGATTAATCGAAATCGTCGATTCATTCATTGAATTGAAAGCTTCGATTGATTCATCAAATCGATAACTTTAATTAATCGACTGAATCAAAAACTTTGATCAATCATCTGCATCAAAAACTCCAATTATTCGATTAGTTTTATACAAATTTTCCTCTTTCTTTGAATGTGGAAAAATTCATGGATGTGAAATTCATCCGAAAGTGTTTTTCATTCGTGAATGGACTCAGCAGTATAAACAAAAAATTATAATTATAAATAGAAAACTGATGAATTATTTGAGTCGATTTTTCTGAAGAATTGAAATACTTCTGAAAGTCTCAGGGATATTATATAGTCTGCTTTTCATCTGCAAGTTAAATTTTCTGACATAAAATAAAACTTAAAAATAAAAAAAGAATAAAGACTAGAAATAAATTCACTCTCTGGCAGACAGTAAAACCTTATTAGCATTGTAAATTTGGAACATTTTTCTTTATTTTCTCAATTAACATATTATATAATACCTCAATTTATACTCCGTTCTCAATAATTTATTCAAAATTCACAAGATTTCAAATTTTTCCTCATTTCAGTTTGATAACGCAGTTTTTCCAATCGTTCTTTCAATTAGAAACTACCTTTGCAGATTAAAAAAAAATATTCCTGTGAGATACGTTTCCGTTTTTTTAAGGTAATTGACACAAAGCCTGGAGAGTGTCATATTTTTCTTTATAACAAAATTGGCAAACATATACCCGAAGGTGGATTATTGCGCCGATATATCTTGTCAAGTGATATTATTCCAATCCCGTAAAGTGCACGGAGTCAGAGAAGAAATACAACAAAACGAACAAAAAGTAAAATAAACAACAACAAAAAAATGACTGCTGACGGTACGTATAATATTTCGAAGAATTTCTTTGTGAATGTATCCATTTGATCTTTTTTCTCAGAGTTTATTTGTCGAGACGGTATTATGTCCGCAGATAACTGTTTTATCGGTATACTGGATGGCAGTGGCCTTTTACTGCGCTCTACGAAAGTCCTTCTCATCCTTGCATTCTTTGAATAGAGAAATACAAAACAGAAATGTATGTGATGTACGTATAGTTTGTGTGTATAGAGCGAAAAGCTTTTTCGTGAAATTGAGTATAAAGAAACGAAAAAATTCACAATTGAAAACCAAATAAGTTCCAAGCATTTGAGCAGAGATGAAAGAAGTTCAAATACTGAAAAATAGTGGATCTCGCAATTGTTAATAACAATAGGGTAATTTTTTTTTATCATTCTAATCAATAATTTAGTTATTTGACGTCACACTAACCGCAGAAAGCGTTGGCGCTGACGTGACCGTTTTTACAACTTCGAATCATTTGTATCACAAAATGGGACATAAAATAGATATTTATGCGGTATGCCTGTAAAGTGACGGTTTTGGGGGCGATGAACCTAATTCTCACCGAACAGTTACCCTACGCGCACGCCCCATACAATACTTTTTTCGGTGGGAACAATCAAAGACATTTAGACGCCAGTTGAGATCGACACGAAGTGCGTATCACGACTACCGTAAAACGTAGTAGGCTGCTTTTTAAAGTCTTCATAGTGCAGCTGTATGGCATAAATCCTCTTATTTTCACGTTTTGCTGCCTGTTCTCGAGAAGTGAAGAGCAATTTTACCGACCGAGGAGTTTTTTCTTCCGTAAAGTCTTTTTCCTCCCTTATCTTTGCTCCCCGCTGTCTCTCCCTTACCTACCGAGCCGCACAGCAGCTACTGAACCATATCACCTAAAATAATCACTGTTCTGGCCCCAAAGGCACAATATCGAGCTCCGTTCATGAAATGATAGTAATTAGTATATCATGCCCCGTGGAGGCAAGCTCGGTCTTTTAACGACTAGCATGAGTCGAGAGCGAGCATGTAAGTGAGCCGAAGGCGCGAGGTGCGATAGACCGTTGCCTCCAGGGTGCACACGATATTTGAATATATTACAATATATATATATATATATATATATATATATAATATAATACAATATTAGTATCTTGAGCGGTTTTTCCATTGAGGTAAGGTCGAAACTTCTTCTTCTTCTTCTTCAGCTCCTTCTTCTTCATCTTCTTCTTTTTCATCTCCTTCTTTTTCCTGTTCTTCTTCTTCTTCTTGATGATCTCATTCTTCTTCTTCTTCTTCTTCTTCTTCTTCATTTCTTTCTTTTTCATCTGCTTCTTCTTCTTGTTCTTGTTCTTCTTGTTCTTCTTCTTCTTCATCATCTCCTTCTCCTTCTCCTTCTTCTCCTTCTTCTTATTCTTCTTCTTCTTCTTCATCTCCTTCTTCTTCTTCTTCTCCTTCTTCTCCTTCTTCTTATTCTTCTTCTTCGTCTTCTTCTTCTTCATCTCTTTCTTCTTCATCTGCTTCTTCATCATCTTCTTCTTCTTCTCCTTCTTCTCCTTCTTCTTCTTCTTCTTCTTCTTCATCATCCCCTTCTTTTTCTTTTTCTTCTTCTTCTTCATCTCCTTCTTCTTCTTCTCCTTCTTCTTCTTCTTCTTCTTCTTCTTCTTTATCTCCTTCCTCTTCTTTATCTCATTCTTCTTCATCTCCAGCTTCTTCATCTTCTTTTTCTTCTTCTTCCTTCATGGTTGTATCCCGAAAATCTGTCTGCAGCTATAGTGTGATCGGATGGGAAGCTAATGCGCATGCGCGGAGTACGTGTTCGGGTACTTTTATGTCCTAGGACTTGAAAGTGCCTTTACTTGTACAATCCTTCGCCCCTCGCCACTGATTTACTGCCACAATCCCTAACGTGGCTACTTTGATCGAACACAAGCACGAAAGACTGCGTAAAACATGCTTACGTTGTATTAAAAGTATTTTTAGCATCACGAGAGCAAACGTTTTTGCTTTCTCGGTGCACAAGACACCATTTTAGGACAGCCCTGAAGTTTGCTGTAAATGAAGTAAAACTCTGTACTAAAAAGTAAAAAGTTCTGTAAAAAGTACTATAAAACTCGAATTTTACGTTGAATTATCTACCTATTATAGGATGAGCAGAATAAAAAAGAAAGTATGATATTATTATTATACTGCACCGCACCACACACAAAATCGATACCGACAAAATATCGTCTGAACACGTATACCTATCGAATTCTCGTTATTAAATGCGCGGTAATGGCGCTGTTAATATCATAGTTGTAAAAGTTTCAGCGAAACTATCTCGTCAGAGTTCGCGGACAGTGGAATATACCCTGCGGAGGAAGCTGCACCACACACCAGAACGATCGGAGTGGTCTACAGACGTAGTTTGCGGTGTGTAACTAGTATAAACCGCGTATCGATTGATGCCACCGCGAGCAACGTTAATACAGACACGGTCTACTCGCCTTTTAATTATCATAGACGAGAGAGGCAGACAGCTGCGGATCGGGAGCTTACTGGAACCGCGAATAGCGGTCCGAAATCGACGTGCAGGCTGTCAGATTAGGGGAGCTTTTGAGGACCATCCACCCATACCAGACGTTCAATGGTACGAATACCGATAGACAGTATCGTGAGTAGGACTGGACGCGGTTTGCCGACCGGTTCTAATCTCTAACGAGCCACAAACTAATGTAATTAACGATGTATGAGACCCCGGATGACGACTCCTTTGTGCCTCCTATCACTCCAGCTTCTGTAGTTCTGTCCTTCTGGGTATCCCTTATCTCTAGAGTCCGTATACGCACGAGAACGACGTGTTCTCGTCACAATGGCTATAAGATAACTTTGTACGTATATATGTAAACATTCGTATAATGGACATCATGTTACCCAGCGATCGCTCCACTTTGCTCTGCTGGAAAGCAGACACGAATAATGTAGGTAGGTACGTCCCAGACGTACTACGTGGGGACTCGTTCTTCGAGGGTATTCATAGCCACGACGTGGGACCTTCGGGCTTTGTGCTTCTCTCTTGCCGGACGGAAATATACTCGCAAAAACATTCAATGTAAGAGGAAAAAGAATTAAATTACTCTTCTCCGTAGCTGGTGAGGCAATTAGTTGAATTCACGGAAAAGATATCGTCATGAGACGTGCTTTCAACGACAAGCGGCATGAGGTACCAGCTTTTTGGAAGAAGAATTTGAGGACCAAACTGTTTGCCGGTTCAGTACGAGGAAGAATGCCACTTTTTGTCAACCGTGAAATATTATTCCATTCTCTACTGCTCTCTACTAGATTTCAGAATATCGTGCAGGAAGTTTAATGTGTCTAGAGATGAGAATTTGTGGAAACAAAGTTTAATCTGCGATGATTCATCACAACTCACGCTTCGGAAAAATCATTTTTGCTCGTTCTATGACTTTTCTATAAGAGGAAAAGCAAAATCTGACTCATATAGAACCGTTTTGGAAGGAATACAGGGAGACCACAACTATGTGGATTCGATGTCGAAAACACATTTCGAAACTTGGATTATCAGCTTCGAAGTTACGCCACACCTCAAGCCCCTCCCATTCTCGACACATGGAATGGGTCACCCTGTATACTTCAAACCGTCGATCATATGCGAAAAGTCAACATAAGCTTTTTCGTAGATGAAATAAATTATACTAGATTGATTTTCTCCTGGGTACAACCGGAAGTGGGATATGAGAAAGAAGAAAGTGAGAACTTGAAACAGTAAAGTCAGCTTCGCTGCTGATGTAGCCGAATCATTTTCTTAATTAGCGTTAATTCAGTTCGCCTTTGTGAAGCTGTGCAAGAAGTTCGAAGCGGATGTTTATCTGGAGGGCTGAAAAGACAGCAAATTTGCTAGCTGCGTCGTAAAATATTAATGAAAAATCAATTTTAATAATCTTGCCATGACTACACCTGTTACTCATTAATCAACGTCCTTCGTATCTGTTACATAATGAGAGCTGCTCCTTGTCGATTTACTTATCGTAACAAGGGGGCTGATTTCAACGTTGTCAATTTTTTTTTACGTCCTTCCAGGAAAAAAACCACCTCTAAACGTCCGAATGAGCTTTTTTCCTGGTACACACTTTACAACCTCACCTGGAATTTCAGGGTAAATTGGAAGGCATGAGGTTCAGAGGGTCGAGGGATAACGGGAAATGACCTGTTTCCATTTGTTGTCAGATTTCAATCGCAATTTCGCGCTGACAGTACAAATATCGTAACGACTCACGTCATGGGTTCCACCTGATAAGGTTGATTTGTGACGTGGAGCTTTTTTTCGACTGTGATAAGTCGAATTAGTATATTGATAACCAGATGAATACGTAATTAGGCGTGTTGCACGTATATAGCTTCGAGCGAATTCTTAGCTCGATTGCTATACCCACGTCGTTTATCATTGAATTATGGATCAGCGCTGCAGTATATCAAGGTGATCGTTGCGGTCTGTAATAACTCTTGCCAATTCAACTTCGGTCTCAATTCTCGTATAGAATGGGAAAGTAAAGTTGGGAAAGAAGGAACTATACACGGTTGTCCGGTGGAACGAGCAATCGATAACTAATCTTTTTTTCTCGTAAATTCGTATCTTACACAACTGGGAACGTGGCCTGTATTCCCAATCCCAATGTCCAATAAAATCCTGCCTCCTTTAATATGATCGTGAAAATAAATATAGTAAACAAGTAAAAAATAGCCGATGGCTCGATCATTATGTGGAAGATTGATTACTCCGATATCTGCTACATTGTTTTAGCCACTGATCCGTTGGACTATCAATTTTATTCAAGTTCCAGAAACCTAATCCGGACTTGTGGGAAAAAAATTCGAGAAAAACTCAGGGTGGATCCGTAGCCAGAAGACTAATGATACCCGTGTCAAGATCGCGGTGTAAACATTGTCATTAGTTCAAAGTTTTGTTTGCTAAGCTCCTTGCAGTTTTGGAAGCTTGTAGCGATTATGAGGGCATGAGGCAGCCATTTTGGGGTATCAGGCTTTCCCCGAGTTTCGCGTACCTCGTAGTTTCCGCAAAGTTCCCGTGACCATCACGAGTTTCGCGTATCCCGTAGTAATGAGAAATTTCAACGATTATTGTTACCGGATGATCCCCGTTCTGTCTTCATGTCTGGCGGGGAAAAGTCTCGCAAAAAGAGTCGAGGACGTAGAAATAAATTTTGGCAGCTTCTAACACCCACCTTTGGATACGACCTATTACGTAATTTACGTGACTAAAATTCCCTCTGTTGCCCTCAGGCTCGTTGCTATCCCAATTTTTGCTTTCATCTTTTCTCGAGGGACCTAGATAAAACGGGTCGACATAGATTCTCGTCTGAAAGCCACCAACGTTTTGGTGACAGGTTCTTTGAATCGGTTACCCAACGTTATGCTTGTAATTTGCGTTTAGATTATCCTGAATTACAACGGTTCAAAAAATACAAGATACTCGGCGAGCAGAGTAGAACCGGGCACTTGGCGAGCGTTCGCTATTTTACGAATTCGTCCACGTCGACGCAACAGCTGGTGTTCTTCTGAATTAGGCGAGGGGGACAATAACTCGTGAAATATTGAGAAATAACCGAAGAAGTGAATGAAATAATGGGGGAAAAATCAATGAGAAATTTGAAAAAAAAAAAAACAATTTAAATAAATGAGACAATTTTGATTATGTCACTAAAAAAAAAGTAATGTGTCAGTAAAATCTTGAGTTATTTCTTCTTTGGAATTAGGGAACGACCGTTCGTTCCCAGAAACATCGTCCAAGTAAAAGAAGTTGATACTTTAAGTTCGAATATATATTATGATATGAAAGAAATGGGCAAAATAAATTTCGAACCCTTCAGTGTTTCAATACGTTTGGCTTGATTTCATGACCTACTGTGAATTTTTTTAACAGTATATAAGAGAGAATGACAGTTAAAAGATCAAGAGACTCGGCAGAGTCTCGCACCAAGTACATTAAAAAAAAAACTATTCAATTTCTAAATGCTCGATCTTTTTAGTTTCTAATAGAAAAATTATCACGACTCTCATATCCGACTCTCAAGCTTCAAGAAACCTATATGTTTGTTTCTACCACACATGCATTAAAAACTCGTGTTTTTTGTCCTTCTTAACGACATGGAAGTCACAGTTTTTTTTACCGAGGAAAAAAACTGTGCAGGAGGGAAAAAAACTCTCGTAACCATAGTAACGGTGAAATAAACCAAGAAAGTGCTGCCCCTAGCGGAGAACGCCGTTCCCATGGGGTTCTAACCTCACTTTTACTTTTTTTTATTGCATATGTGATAGAAAATAACAATATGTGCCATGGGAAGGAAGCAGGCGATTTGTATCGCGCATTTTTCAGAAATTGCAACTCGTTCTGCGAAATCGGCGCTTGAAAATAAACGTCTGCTTCCTTCCCTTCGTGCACAATATACTATTGTGTACCGTCCCAGTCCATCCTGGGCTCCCCTCCCCGGGCAGTTAGCGAGCGCGGTCAGAATATATATCTTTAACGAATCTGGTGCGCGTTGTTCTTTTTCTCTACAACCCTCCATGTTTTCGTAATAAATATCAGAAAGAGAGAGACGAGGTGGGCACTGTCCCTGTGGCCGGTTCTCCGTTACGTTTGTTTTTAACGTCCTCCTGGGTTTCATTCGTTGGAAATTGCGTGCGTAAGAATCTGGGCTCTGGACGATTCGTTTATACCCACGACCGTCGAGCGGACTGCGTTATTTACTCTGGAAAACACCGAGAGCTACCTTTCCATGCCCGTATACATATACCGCGGCGGCTACAGTCGCGGTCAATATATTGATCGATCTTCGCCGTGCGTGTCTTGGTCTCGGCGTGGGCGTGGGTCTGGGTAATAGTAGGTAGGAGACCGACACACGTGCGATAGGTGAAAACCGAACCCTCCACACGCCACAATACTCGGGTCAGGGCGTCTACGTGATCCGGGCATCTAACGTTCCAGCCTCTCTACTCGGCCCTGAGCCTCGTCTTCTCGGAGAAGAACGATTTAGCGCTGGGAAACAGTTCAAGGTTGACGGATCGGTCGCTGTTGAAGATAAGGGATAGGGACTGGGGGTGCGTATACAAAGCGAGCAAACAACCGAGGATCTGTAAGAGCCCACAGTCTGGTTAAACGTTGTAGGCGTTACTTCCAGAACGTCTGGAAGGAGATTTTCAGAAATCCCAGACCCGAACCGAGTCTGCGAGGCCATCAGAAGAACCGTATTTACATCGCGGCTTTTACTCTGTCACGAGCGAATGGTGCGTTAACAGATATAAAGCGGGAACGATAATCGGTGGATTATTACCATGACTGGCGTAAAAAGGAACCTCGCAAGTAATTCTTTAAATTCTATGCCCCCAGAGCCGTTGTGACATACAATATGCGGCCCCCGGTTTGAAGTAAGACAAATACCGAATCTGCAGGCAACATGCGATGCACGTTTGTGCACGGTAATCTATTATGCAGTGAGGGAACGTTCGGAAACCCAGTGCTAGTGGACTTTGTAAACACTAATAACCAGCTGCCCGGAGATCCGAGGCCATGGGACTCTCGGAGGTTTATCGTCGTCGGTGATCAAACTGCATACTGATTCGAATGTTTGTTTTTCCTGTACCTATATGGGTGATTTTCCCGAAAGACTCATTTTTCGCGGTTGAAAATAGAGAAATAGGAAACTTCGGGATAATTTTCAGTGTGTAGAGATATGCAATTTAATTCAGTTTGATTAGGAATAATACAGAATAATTCAACCTGATTTAACTTGATTCAGCTCCATTC
Organism: Euura lappo; assembly: GCA_018257835.1. NCBI lineage: Eukaryota > Metazoa > Arthropoda > Insecta > Hymenoptera > Tenthredinidae > Euura > Euura lappo. The sequence continues at coordinate 11,589 of JAEUYN010001867.1, forward strand.
AACTTAATTCAATTCAATTGAACTTAATTCATTGTCAGCTAAGTTTAACTTAATTTAACTTCATTCAACTTAATTCAACTTAATTCAACTTAATTCATTGTCAGCTAAGGTTAACTTAATTTAACTCAATTCAACTCAATTCAACTTAATTCAACTTGATTTATCTCAGCTCAAGTTAATTCAAATCGATTCAACTTAATTCAACTTAATTCAACGACATTAATTAATTCAGGTAATTCAGGTAATTCAGGTAATTCTTTAGTAATTCAGGTGATTCGACTCAATTCAACTCAATTCAACCTAATTCCTTCCACGTCATTAATTCAGGTAATTCGGGTAATTCTTTATTCATTCAGGTGATTCAACTTAATTCAACTTAATTCAGGTAATTCTTTATTCATTCAGGTGATTCAACTTAATTCAACTCAATTCAACCTAATGACGTCATTAATTCAGATAATTCAGGTATTCATTCAGGTGAATTCTTTATTCATTCAGGTGATTCAACTTAATTCAACTCAATTCAACCTAATTCAACGTCATTAATTCAGGTAATTCGGGTAATTCTTTATTCATTCAGGTGATTCAACTTAATTCAACTTAATTCAAGTCAATTCAACCTAATTCGACGTCATTAATTCAGATTATTCAGGTAATTCTTTATTCATTCAGGTGATTCAACTCAATTCAACTCAATTCAACCTAATTCAACGTCATTAATTGAGATAATTCAGGTAATTCTTTATTCATTCAGGTGATTCAGCTCAATTCAACTCGATTCAACTTAATTCAAATCGATTCAACCTAATTCATTCAGGTCATTAATTCAGGTAATTCGGGTAATTCTTTATTCATCTAGGTGATTCAACTCAATTCAACTTCATTCAAATCGAATCAACTTAATTCAACTCAATTCAACCTAATTCGACGTCATTAATTCAGGTAATTCGGGTAATTCTTTATTCATTCAGGTTATTCAACTTAATTCAACTTAATTCAACTTAATCCAACCTAATTCAACTCAATTCAACCTGATGCAACGTCATTATTTCAGGTAATTCAGGTAATTTTATTTATTATTATTAATTCAGGTGATTCTTTGTTAATTCAGTTAATTTTCTGTTGATTCAGGTGATTCTCAATTAATTCAGGTAATTGTAATTGTCATTGTAAATAATGGTAATTGTCTGTCAATTCAGTTACTCCTCATTACAATTCAAGTAATTCTCTGGTTATTCAGTTAATTCTCTGTTGATTCAGGTGATTCTCAATTAATTCAGGTAATTATAATTGAGTGAAGTGAATTATTAATTATTCCATGGACTATATTGACACGTGAATTTGACGAGTTATTTCCCCTTCGGAGCACATCCCCCTCTAAGACGACGTTGTCTCAAAATGTTACGATTTAATACATTTCGTTGAAAATGTCTAAGAAATCGTTGGGATTACCGGAAATAAACTCGGTTACCGGAAAAACGATTAATTCTGGAGAATCATACGATATCTGGGTGTGGAGTCAGAAGAGGCAGCGTCAATAAATCTTGAGAAGTTGCACTGCAGCCGATGATCAAATCGAATAGACTGGTAGCAGTTTGCACGTAGGACGTCAGTAATAAAGACTCTATCATACCCACTTACGGAGAACACGTTAAACCAAGTGCTGTGCTGTGTAATAAATTGTAGCGAGTACTCGTGCAGACTCATCTGGGAAACCCGTGGTTTTTTCCCCATTTCGGTTGAAAATTACTGTAAACTAGAGGGAAAAAAAGACGGGTAATAAAGTTTGTTGCATAATTTAACCATAAATTGCTGCCTCGAAGAAAAAGAAAAGAAAAGTTTATTTTATCCTCACGATGTTTCTACACATCTTAGGTCAAGTTATCTTGAGATCTGCGGTCGGGACCCAGAGGAATTTATTTTCCTCATTCAACCCGTGTTGCGTGACGCTTCGGAGCCCCGGTTGTCGGATTGAAACTTTTAATTCATTCGTTACATATTTTAGGATAGCTCTGAATCCCATTTTCTTGTTTCTGAAGAAACTAAAAAAGCAACGATGAGAATATAAATTTAGTAAAAGTACGCAGCGCTGGATCCAACCGAGCGGAATAATGGGAGTAACTGCGGGAGAGAAGAAAATATTCCACGTTTCACAAGTTATTTCCATCAGCTGGGTTATTTTATAACGCGTTTCTGCGAAACTCTTCTCGGCCCTTGGCATGGCAGCCCCTTTGGGCATTTTGGGAGCTGAATATTTCACAATTCTCTCAGGGGCCTTTCAGAATCAACTATTCATCTATCTCCTCGTCACTGGCCTCTTTCTCTGATAGATACAAAAAGTACATGAAAATTGCTTCACATACTCGTTTATGAAACTTAACACAGAAATTTCCAACAGCCGATAACCCAGTCGTTTTTCTACGAGAAACGTGGAAGCCCACGACCTCGAAATTCTACGGGTGACGAAACGCGGTTTATACCATCGAATATGGGTGATGGATAGGCGCAGAAGATTGGAGAGCGATCGCGAAAAGCGGAGTAAACAGCGCGACAAGGGCCCTCGACTGAGGCTCTTTTTGTTCAAATTGCCATCGCGGTGGAGGAGACAGAAATCCTCTGAATTTTTTTCCAGCTCTCAATATTCTCTGCCCTCTGGAGAAGTACGAAGAGTGGATATCTTCAGATTCTTGATCAGCCGTTCAGAAAACTTTGGAGGACCAATTTTCATTAGATTTCGAATGTTTTTAGTTTCTTTTGCAGCATATCAAATCCGTACAATTGAAATTTTGCAAAACTGACTTTAGATTCGTGATCAAAAATCCAAAAAACCATGTGGTACCAAATTTCATTCAAATCTGTTGATCCGTTCTCAAGGTATCGTCGTTTTTATTGTATTTTTGAAAATTTTGTTATTCTAATAGTTCGAAAAGTACTGAATCGATCAAAGCCAAAATCTGATCACATCTAATTGTAAGTTGAGAAGAGCCGCGTCGATTCACCCTAATTTGATCAAAATCAGCGGACTCGTTCTCGAGATATTGTGGGGACAAAAATTTGGCCACATACACAGTTAAAAACAATCTGTATTCCTGTGGACTCTTTTTCCCCGTTAGCGCTTTTCCTGTCAAAAATAACAAGGTCGGAACGTAGTTTTAACAGAACACGTTACTGCCCGAGGCATATGAATTGTAAATTGCCTGTAACATGGTAAATACAACAGGAAATAGGACGTGTTGAATCGTGATAGCGTTCGCCAAATGTTGAAATGACATTGATCTCTTTTCGAAATGACCGAAATTTTATTGTTCAACAAATATATCATGTAAGTTATCTGAAATTCAACGTGTGATCCTTGTGTACTTGATATTCATTTTCATGTTCATTTCGAAAGTATAGGAATAATAAACAGGTTCATCCAGTACAAGTTCGACATTAACGGAATCTGTAAAATTTGCAGAAAATATTTCTGTAGATTTCCTGGGACACGGAGAATGTGTCAAAATAGGTTGAAATTTACAACTGTGTACATACACACATACACACAACCAGACGTCAGCCCTCAAAATAGTTGGAAATTAGTCTCTGGACTTCAAAACGTGGAGATCCAGTAAAACCTCAACTTTTCATTTCCGGGATGACCACTAAAACTTCCTCTTTTCTCTGAAACCTGCAGAGAAACGGGAAGTCAAGAATTTTGCGGTTAACACAGGGGGCGGTATTGTGAATGACGCCAATTGCTGCTACTATTTCATCACTATTCTGATGGAAATTCCTGCTAATATCAAGCAATACGACATCATTAGCGATAACAACCACCGCCTGTGGTCTAATAACGCTTGGGAGCTGGGGTAAAATCGTCGCGTGATACACGGGTGTTTTAGTGTTTAGTATTCAAGCCCAACACCTGTCCCCAGAAACTGTGCTACTCCGTGGAGTTCCTATAGCGTAACATCGACGAAACCGAGAGTTGTTTGTGTTTAAAACTTTATTTCATTGTTAGTTCTGAGTGCGATGCAGTGAAATCGTGTAATTTGTTCGGTTTTCATGATATTTCAGAAACTCGATACCGCGATGTTTAACAGGCGCTTTTAATGCCCGCGTTTTACTGCACGACCACCCGCTTCGAATTCGAGGTTCCCGTGGCGCATAAATTTCCCGATTTCGCCACATATACCGAAGGGTATAAAACGTCGAAACGTCGATACTACAGGATAATCGGATATCCAGCTATTTTATACCCGTTCATATGAACACTGTTAGAAATTTCTGTATTGAGTTCCATAAAAATGTATGTGAAGCAGTTGGCATACACTTTTTGTACATTAAAATTCAACTTTTTCAATATTTCAACATTCATATAACAGTTTTGCAAATTCAAAATCATTCGGAAATTCCATAGCCAAGATTATACTGAATTTCATGTACAGAATGTTTCGGAAATTCGGCTGAATACTCATATGATATGAAAATTCATGATACTTTCATTCAAAAATGGGTTTTCACTGCTACAATAATTGCCGAATCGGATCATAAAATATTGCAGAATGAACCAAAAAATGATAATTTTATGCTTTTGATTCGATAGACTGTTGATAATCGACTGAAATACCGCTTTGTCACTGAAAACTAAAAAAGAATCATAGAATGTTTTGAATCTCCAAAACAGTTTCATAAATTTAAACTCGGTATGTTTTTTCAATATTAAGACACAAATATGAAATTTCAAGATGTTTTACCGAATTTTTTCAACAGTGTATTCGAATGTGCAGGGTATGGATTACCCTAGATATAGAATCTCCAGACCGTAGCTGTAGGTGCGTATATAAGCCTCCTGCACGGCCGGAACACCTAGTGTGTGGATAATTTATCAAACCCGACGTGTCGGGGTCGAAGTCGGTGAAGGTAGGCAGTGGGCATCCCTTGTCACAGGTTTTTCCCTTCTTCACAATATATTTATGTCCTACATACATACCCATGTATGCGTATCAAGATCCTCTGACGTACATACGCGGGGTAAACAGCGCGTTGCGGCCTCCGCAAACACAGGGGTTGGTCGACTGATCAATCCCATGGTCTTTACGCGTGGATTTTCCACGAACAGAAATAAGAGAAGACCCTCGAGGGTTGAGGCCGTAACGTGCAGAGGACACTTGTCGGTGGACGCGGCTTTGAAACAAGGCGATACGCACAAGGGCCGCGATCGAGTGGGAAGAAAAACGTGGAGGAGAAAAAGTATATATGTATCGCAAGCTTGAGCACGTTTTACGGTCCACAAAGGCTATCTGTCGCCACAATCCCGCCATCGAAACAACCTAGGGGGATATTACGTTGGGGATCATTAATTGCCGAGTGATGTGGGCCCGCCAATTATAAATTATAGGGATGCGAACCATTCTTTCGAAGGACACCCGATCTCAGGGTAAGATCTTCTATGCATATATTAGACCTGATTTTCGGAGAGACTCGATACGGAGAAGTGGGCCTCATTGAACATGCACCCCTCGCGGTTGTCGATGCTGCATAATATGCCGCCCCTTTTCAGGCCTATTTTCGTCCCAATGGTTGATTCTACCAGAAAAACCGTCTGAACCTTTTCTGTAGAAAATTTTACGAGCTTTAAAATCATTCCTGGTGATTTTTCACCTAGAAGCAACCGGAAGTAAGATATATCAGAGTAAAAAGACATACGTAATACGTGATCGTTGTTGTAAGGCCCTGACGTTTGAGCCTCTGTATCTTTCGAACGGTAGATTCTACGCAAACAACCTTCAGAATCTTTTTCGTAGGAAATTTCAAGAGCTTCAAAATCGGTGTTGACCATTTTTCACCTGGCGAAGCTAGAAGTGAGATATCGGCGCTGAGACTGAGGTAAAGGCTGTACATTTCGCTTGTCAGATAAAAGGATCAATCCTATCGCGTGGCTGAATTATTGAGTTTGAATTCGCAGTATGTGAATATCGGAGATTAGTGCAATGGGTGGTTAAGCCCGTAATTATCTGCCCAAACCAATTACGAGCCGTTTAATGGTGTTGAGGTTCGAGATAGAGCACCGAGAAGCGGGAAGCGGTCTTCTAACAAATAACCAATGGGCTTACTAACGTGAACAAGTGGTAACCCTTGTAATTAGGCGTTTAGTGGACCCTCCCAGAACCTCCTTTTTCCTTCTCGGTCGTCCACCTCGCGCTGCCCTATGACCGGTTAAAGTTACACTGCAGCGGTCAACGACCGGACCCTAAACCTATGTCCACCCAGTAAATAGGATATATGGTAAATCCACCAAAATTATATAGTTACACAACCGTACGTTACACAAATATCAACACGTGGTTGATCGTCATCGTCAAAGACCAACCGCCTGTCAGAAGCTGCTACACAAATAATTACAGCTCTCATGACTCAAACGACCAAATTGTGACAGTCTTCTTCTATATCTATATAATCTTCTATCTTCTTCTGTCTATATCAATAAAGGAACAAGTGTCATCAACGCCCAACCCAAACCCCTTGACCTAGAAACTTGGAATTTGTTAACCCAAGCGGGTTAAAAGGGGTAAAACATGTTTTCGCGGATTCATCGATATCTCCTCGGCCCGATGAGATATTGACTTCGTCTTTGCTTCAAATGGTTGCTTATTCAAATACGTAAAAAGTAGTTTGAGCATTTTTTGAAATTTCACTCCTAAGGGAATGAAACGGGGTAGAACCACTTTTTGAGGCGCGAAGCGCCGACCGGGGTTGATACGCGAGGCGCACAGGGTCCCTAGTCATAAATACAAGAATGACAGTATTCAATACCTATCGATACCCTAATCACTGTGAGAGCTGACTAGAACGACTCCGTTCATTCTGAGGCTGTGCCATCCCCTATGTAGGTACCGCTTACGCGATGACCAGTGTCCCCCTCTATACTGACGCCGCGCCGACCACTACGCGGCGCTGGAAGCAACTTCCCCTGTCACGTGATCAGAAAGTAACCTCAAAGCAGTCTGAGTCTTCAAATTAAGTCTTTCGGCACTTGGCCCTATCCTATGATGTATGTACATGGATGCAGCCATAAAAGGTTTAGAAGAAGAAGAAGCCTTCGAATTGTGCGTATAATTTGCCGCTATTTTGAATTAATTCGGTGGATATGAAGCCTTTCCGAGTGCTTTGAGGTTACTTTATGACCATGTGACAGGGGAAGTTACCCCCAGCGCCGCGGTTGCAGGTGACAGTGAGAGACCGGGTGACAGTGCTGAAACTTTGGAGTGTCTTAGGGCCTGGGCTGTGCATTAACACATCAATCAACTAATGACGGAGCTCCTGATTGATCGATTTCTCACAGCCCCCGTAGGATATTGATATCTAGATTCAATATCAACTGACCTCTTCTCAGACTTTATTGAACTCAGACCTCACGGTGTGTCTATCAAAATCGTTCAGAATAGAAGATTGTGTGGCATAAGTACAGGAAGCGGACGATAATCGATAAGAAGTTTGCAGCACGAGTCTAAGGCGAGGGTTATAATTTTTTGTAATTCTTTCAAGAAATTTTTATTTGAGAAGCAGATGATTAACCCCTAATCAATACAGCGGGTTAATTTGACCGGGATTCATTTTTCAATCGAATAATACGACTAGTAAACAGGCAAAAACTGGAAAAATGTATAAATGAACACCTTTCATTCTTTTATCCTTTCGAAACCCGAATCATTAGGTTCAACCTTGAAAATAAATATACTTTTTAAAAGACATCGTACCAAACTATTTTTCTATGAAAGTACTATAACTCAATATAGTATCGTTCTAAATTTTTGCGAATAAAATATTGAAAATTGAAATAGTTATGAATTCGTTAGTAGAAAACCGTGTTTCTACGAACACTTTCTTTCAGGGATTTTTTTAAAGTGATTAAAAATGAAATTCAGTATAATCTTCGCTATGAAATTTCAGAACGATTTCGAATTTCCAAAACCGTTATATGAATATTGCAATATTGAAAAAGCTGAATCTTAATATACAAAAAGTATACGTTCATTGCTTCACATACATTTTTATGAAACTTAATACACAAATTTCTAACATCGTACATTTGAGCGCTGAGTGTACAATGATTACCACATTCAACTCCTAGGCTTAAAAATCCTCAACATGGGGGATTAAATGTCAAATGTAGTGACAAACTGTAAACTCGATAATGGATATTTCAGAGGTAGCTGATTCAAGCTCGGCATCAATGTCAGTGGACCAAACCGTCCGAAACACACCTGAACCAACAAACCAAGCGGTCCGTGTAATTAACGATGCAGTAGTATGAGCATGCGAGTATCGTGCGCACCGTGATATGCAACATTGATTGGCTCGTCACGGGCCAGACAATCCGATCTGTAAATGCATGGTGCCGGGTAACTATAATAGAACCCCTATAATACCCTGCAGCCACACGCGCACCATCGCGTCCGGGTTTGTTGACGGATACCAACCAGAATGAGGGAAAGGCTAAGAACGACGACCCAGTTCTTACCCCACGTCTCACAGCCACATCATACGAGCCTAACTTTCTCGAGAATATAGGAGAGACAGAGTTTTATCCGTTCACGGAGGACTGGACGGTGGGCAATCAGTCCGGTCGACCGGCAATATTCTTCTCTCAGACCCGATATCCGAAGTAATACCCGCAGGCGTACCGTCGGAGTTTTTAATCAACGGTCTCACTATCCTGTACGGGTTGCGCGAAAAACAGAGGAAGAAGCCCACTTTAAGGACCTGCAATCCTGAATCCTTTGTCTAGACGCCTGATTAACTCGAGTTCGAACCCCGCTAAGAGGATTCAATTCAACCCCCCTTCCCCCCCCCTGAAAAGTTGGGTAACGGTAGAGATTCCCGGCCCACTTCCGGTTAGGCGTAGGCCGCCGAGAAACAAGGGTTCTCTGACGCGTGTAACAAACAGTTTCTGGAGTATCGTTATTTACGATTTTCCACACAGCTTGGCGGAATAAATCACGGCTAATACTCTTGGTCCCAGCTGGCGAGCCCTTTGGGCTCATTCATCCGTTCAGTCATACCAGGGCACTGATATCGAATGAATAGACGTACGGGCGACGAGCCATTAACCACGTCCACGTTCACGGTTGGATTATGAAAGGAAACGAATCGAGGTTTACGGAATAAAGTCACTTCTGAATGCCGCTGAATCTGGACTCGGACGTCTGACCAGACGCGGTCTACATCACTGCGAGACCGATCCATCAATCCGCCACCTGGCTATTGAATGGCCTTCACGTTTTTATCAGCCGCGGAGGAATAATCCAGCAGCGGGGTCGTGTCAGTGGCTAAAGAACCTGTGAAGCGAGTGGAAATATGGCCGATTTTTATATTCACGTTTCTCTGTGTTCAGCGAAAAAAGGAAGTTATTGTCATTTCCCTTACGGAAAAAAACACCCAATTTTGAGGGTAAGCCTTCGATATTCAGGGTAAACCCTCAAAATTTCGGGGTCCGGCCTAAACCTTTTGGGGTTCACCTTGAACATTTCGGGGTACTTTGGGGGTAACCCTCGAAGTTGATGATTACACCGAACAGAATCCGAGGGTTTGTCCACAACTTCGAGTGTCGACCCTCAACTTTGAGGGTAAACACTCACAGTTCACGGTTACACCCAATGGGTTTCGGGGTTCGGGTTACAAATCTGTTGAATTGTAAAAAAAAAAGAAAGATAATTAAAAAAAAGTTTGATGAGTCCCTTGTTTTGTGAAGTTCAAATGGTTTCTGGAGGAAAAGGAAATAAAAAGGACAGACGACAATCAGGATACGGGATATTACTTTTATGCACCTGCCCCATTGTTTAAGCAATCGTTGCGTTACCATAATTAGACGTTTTCATAATTTTGAACCGGTCCCTGACGTTATCCGCACGATTACATTTACGCGCCACACCATCTCTAGGGCGCTTCGGAAATATAGCGAACGCAGCGCTACGTCTGGCTCTATGGCCAACGGGCGAAACGCCTAATATGGCCGCGACCACCAGTTGACATCGACAATTATCATTTTATGTAGAATACCATATCCTGTCTCTATTAGTGCATGAAATAAAGAAGTTTTGCAACATAAATCTTCGGAATACAATATAGAATTGCGCTCACCCATTCTTTTTCGCGTTCGTGACGCCTGGCTTTGATATCAGTGAAAACAAGTGAAAACCGGGTACGGTGGGTAAAGCCTGACTCCAGCATGTCGACGTGGTAGGGGGGTCTCTCTACTGTGTATAAATACGACGGATCGGATGAATTCTAATCAGACTAACAAAGTAAGTGGCTACCTTCATCATGAACAAGATCGTCTGTCTTCTCGTCGCCTCGTTGGTGTGCGTAGGTGTTGCCAGCGGTAAGTTGCAGACAAACTGATATAAACAGAGGATCAAATAGTAAGCGACGAATAAGGGTAATAAATGGTGAAACCGAACGTTTCCGAGTAAATTGAACCTTGTTTGACGCATGAAATTTGATCTTGTGTTAGATAATTTCAGATTCAAAAATGAGAAAATTCCGAATTGAGTGTAAAAAAAATAGAAAAAAAATTTGGCCCACGTTTCCTAAACGGGGGCTGTTTTATCTCATCCATTGGATTTTTGAGAATTTTTTTAGATTTTTAAAAAGGGGCATTCTCAATCAACTTCAAAAATTCATAACAAATTAACGGGTTGTTAAAAAAAAAAAAAAAAAAATTGGGACGCGTTTATTACTGAGTAGAATGTTAGAAAAAAACATGGGATGATTTTGAAATGGTCGGGGTTTATTACTGGTCGAGTTGGCGTGGAATGCCCCATACATATAAGTGAGAATAACGTTATAAAAAAACTAATCAAGAGTCAAGTGGTTCGATAGCTCCAACGTCAGCATTGCAATTATTCAGACACACACATCATCAACAGGTGTAAAAAAAACCTGTTTTGTAGATAAACGTAGAAATATTTTTGCATCAAGGAGTAAAATATTCTCGATACAGCAAGGATACAATATTGAATTCTTGATTTCAATTCCAACAGCCAAACTAGAACTCATGGTCGCATATCGAAAGCAATCAACTTTTGAAGTGTTGTGTCACGAAATATTTAACAGCACACTTAACATTTTGTAGCACGTATGTTCTGCAGGTGGTAAGATTCATTGAATCGTTAAAAATAAAAACTATGCGTACGTCATCACGATATAGATAAAATGTATTTTTTGTAATACGTGCATCAAATGTCCCCCATTTTGTGCCTCTGAAACGTGCTAGAAATGGTCTGTTACAGAAGGGTTTAAGCAGCGCATGCGCAGATCTTTATTTTCTCGCTAGTTACCTTTATACATGTATTTATAACACTCTAGTATGTTACGTCCCCAAAATCCTCTATGCGGGGTGTGTGCACTGGAGTCGGATTTTGTGGACGTACCTTCGTACGTGGTAGTACGGTAATCGGTGTGTGTATGTGTTCGGGTGTTTGGGAGGTGTGAATGCGGGATTCGGATTCACACGAGGAACGGTCGTTGACGCTTACTGATCAACAATAACCGCTCGTATAGAACCAAAGGATTTATGGTATGAATTTCGCAAGAAACAGCCGTCAATATGTAATAATTAACAATGACTGCTTGTGAAACTACGGGATTTGAGATACGGACTTCGCAAGGAACAGCTGTTAATATGTAGTAATTAACAGTGACTGCTTGTGACACCGTGGGATCGTGGCTGCGGATTTTGCAAGGAACGGTCGATAATCGTAATGATTAACAGTGACTGCTTGCAGAACCGTGGATTTGAGATGCGGATTTTACAAAGAACAGTTGCTAATGCGTAGTGATTAGCAATAACTGTTTGTAAAACCGTGGAATTGTGAATGCCAATTTCACAAGGAACAGTTGTCAATACGTAGTGATTAACGATAACTGCTTGTAAAACGATAGGTTTGGATTTTACAAGGAACAGTTGTTGATACGTAGTGATCAACATTAACTGCTTGTAAAATTGTAGGTTTTTTTTGGTGTTTGGGCTTTGGATGTGGGTCTTCCGATAATTGAATTTCAATTATCGGCTGAGGTGTTGATTTTTCGTGGGTAGGGGTTTTGAAATTATGACTCTGGGAATTGATTTATTTTCTGTCCGTTGGACGTTTTAATTATCATGAAAGACTTTATAAACTTCTATTCTTATGTGAATCTCGTAAAATGATAAGCATCAATTCTAATGTGAATTAATAGAAAACTAGTAGGTTCGGGTCCTCTCTGGGAATCCCGTATAGCCGAACGTTATAGTTGATTTGAATATAAATCAATGAAAACTAGTAGGTTTGGGTCCTCTCTGGAATCCCATATATCCGAACGTTAATTTTAATTCTATCTCGAATTAATGAAATCTAGTAAGTAGTAAGCCGAATGTTAAAGTGGAAGATTGCTTCGTCTCAGAAGGCGCGTGGCCGACTGGTTGTCTCGCTATAGCGCGTCGTCGCTTATATAGGCGGCGGCGCGTTAATCCCTGATGTTCTATGGGCTTCTATGAATCCCGAGCGTCGTTCTAGAAGCTTCTATGACATTCTATGCTCATTTTCTGGCAAACGAGTGGCTTTTCAATATTAACTCATATAATCATTTCTTTTAATATTTTAAGTGCCTATAATATGGCATTGACAAAACTCAAAATTTATCTGTTTCAATTCTTATAAGTAAAATAAACAAAATTAACTGTATGCGATGATTTTTGGGCGTCGCAAGTAACTTTCTGCCGCGCCTTCGACGCGCCGTCTGGCGGCAGAGAATCACATCGAAATCGAGCCAGCTGTCATGTCGGGATTGCGGTTAGCACACTGATCTCTATGGTTAGCACGTTTCAGAGCCACAAATGCAGTGCCGGATTAAAGGGTGTGGGGGCCTGTTGGCGGACAGGTGGTGGAGGCCCAGTTAGGGAAGTAAAGACCATTGAAACCATTATCGGTATTTAATTTTTTAGTACATATGTAATAATGACGAACCTTTTTACTGAAGGGTGTGACACTCTGGCTAAAAGTTAATTTTATCTTATTCTGGTTGGGCGCCAATTGCGAAAGCAATGATTTAAAAAAATTATCCAATCGGAGAGATGGAATGTATTCTCTTTAATCTAGGGTGTTGGAGAAATCTCCTGGGTCTAGACATTCATTAAAATCAAGAGAATACAGTTCGATAATTAGATGGTAAAATCATAAGACGTTTATTTAGGTAATGACCTTTGGAGTATCGTTAAATAATGATCTCCGTTTATTTAATTACTTAAGAACAATTACAAACATTACAAAGAGTTTATATTTAATAACGGAATGAGGATCTAACCTTGAATTATAATCTCCTCCAAGATTACACTGTAAAAAATGTTTGTTGTAAATTTACTAAAATTGTATTGGAAGTTTTATGCATATACAGGATAGCAAATTTACTATACATTTGTCAGGTAGTTTTAGGAGAAATTAGTTGCAATTTTACTGCAGTATCCGGTAAAATTATAGAATATTAGTGCACTAAATTTAATAAATTTGGACATCATTATTCAATTCATCATGTGCAAATTTCATATGCACATGAATTAGAATTTCAAAAGTAGTTGATGAATTTACTATACTCATGGTTAAGTAATTTTATAGTAAATGTGTATTAATTATGTACAAGGAGAAAAATAGGTAAAAAAACTTTTTTTAATTAATTTTTTAGATTATTTGAGAGTGCCAAGTACATTTCAGATGTTTATGGTTAACCTGAACGCATGAAAACGTATTTTTTCGCTCGAAAAACACCGCTGTGTTTTTTGTCCCCGCCGGGACTCGAACCGTGTTCGCTCGCTCGCTCGGATTACTAGTCGCACGCCCTACCTACTACGCCAATCTAACTGATGGTAAATCTTGATTTCATGTGATGAATATACAATAGACGATCTATGCGACCAAGATAGATAATACAGTGGATAAAACATTATCACAATAGTATATTTGCTTTTGAACTTCTAGGTAAACCGCAGATAACACTTAATTACCACACAACTTTAGTAAATTTATTGAAAAAAAACTCTCATTTCTCTTCGAACTTCAATTTTGATAAGAATGTGCAGACAAGTCACACATTACTGATTGGCGCTAATTTGAGAAAAAATCCAGAATATGCGAATAGCTTTCAGCAATATTTTAAATGCGGTATGTTCAATACATAATCCAGTAAAATCAAAATTTGTTGGAGCAATTTCAGGACTTAGTTTCATGAAATTCGAAATCAGACTACAAATTTGAAAATCACTTACGTAAATTCGGAATTGGCGTTTGGGAATTTAGAAACTGAATAGTGAAATTGATAAAGACGTATAGCAATTCCGTTTGATACACAATATTTTTAATTTCAAAAGACTGTGATTGAAATTTTTCACACAAGTGTACAGTAAATTTAGAAAAATATTTAGCAAATTAAAAATACTATGCTGTAATTTTACAATTACAATACTTTTACTATACAATTCAGCAAATTCCAAACGCGGTTTTGTATTTTCCCATTAAAGTTTAGTAAAATCAAAAATTTAATGGCTAATTCAAAGAAAAAGCTTAGTAATTTTTTTTGCTACGCCGAATTTGTAATTTTACAAGATTTTTGTGTAGTAAATGTGTTGTAAATTCACGAACATTTTTTACAGTGTATCTCCTGACTTATAAATTATGACTTGAATAACGATATTTTCAATATTATTACCCTTGATAATAAAAGAAAATGATTTTAATAATTATATTAGAAGTATCGGTCAAGTTAAATCTTTAAAGATAATTAACCAATCTTAATTAGGAGTATCGGTCGAGTAGTGGAAGACTGATCGATAATACATCCTAAACTAAATAAGGGTATCGGTCAAGCATTAAAAATGATTGACAATACATCCTGTATATTATGTAATATAGTTTTAAATCTTTAAAGGTAATCAAGGGATTTTAATTAGGAGTATCGGTCGAGTAGTAGAAGACTGATCGATAATACATCCTGATAAAAGGTTATGTTATGTTAGCTTGTCAGTTATCGAAATTCAAGTGAGTATTGACGCAGATCGCTCGTCTTTTATACGTTTTCTCAAGCCTGCGCCGGGCCAATCAGGTTCAAGTAAGCTTTGATGCAGATCGCTCGTCTTTTATACATTTTCTCAATCATCTAATCGTGCGTATCTGTCATTGCTTACTCGATTTTTTATTCTCTATTTAATTTTATTATCACAAATATTTCCTTTCTGTTTATATTACGTTTTTACGTCAGTGTATCCTTTCACCACGTTACAAGGGATATTTTCGAAGTTATGCAACCTCTTCGTTTTGGCGCATTTTTTTTCAAAAAATCATAACTCCGGCTACGTTGGTCATAGGGAGATCAACTTGGGCTCATTTTCTTCGCAAAAGAATATAGTTTTTAGAAAAAAATAGGGCATTGGGATTTTCGATC
>JAEUYN010001868.1:0-29770 GCA_018257835.1 Euura lappo
ATTTATCATGTCTGCTATTAATTCGGATGTTTCGTCACTGTACTGATATTTCTCGATATAATAATGAACATTTCGTCATACCGGCTACAAATCCCGGTGTTTCGTCAATTGACTGATATTTTACGCTATGCTTTTAAACAACGAACGTTGCTTGCGTGGCTAAATCTCAACAAGACCAATGTGGAAGCATGTCATTATTTGTACTGCGAAATTCCGAATCATTGTATGTTTGATAAGAAGAACACGGAGTGGACAAAATGAAAAGAATTTGTGAAAGCTGTATTGAGCAGAATGTATTTCGTGAGTCCCAGAAAAACAGAGCGTTATTATTTGAGATCGTTGGTATTACGTCTTCGGGGAGCACAATCATACGATGATTTGCGAACTTACGAAGGTACGACACATTCAACCTTTTTTGGGGCAGTTGTAGCGCGAAAGTTAGTTACTGATCACGAAGAATGGAACAAATGTTTAGATGAAGGATCGTGTATTGAATTTCCGAAAGAGATGTGTAGGCTGTTTGCGTATATGGGGGGTTCCATGGCATTTCACCTCATCGGTGAAGGTCATCGACGCCGATCTTGATGTCAATTTTTTTCTGAATTCGTCTATCGAAAAAAGTGAACACGTGTTCCGCCGTTTTTCGATTCAGCCATGTTTTCAATTTTTTTTAATTTTCCAATTTTTCATGCTTTTCGCGAACAGACTTTTTTCAACTGGCTCTAACTTCGAAAGCTTTGACTTTTTTCGAAAGATGATAAGGACATGAAATGTGCCAAAAAGACTGAGCTTTTCGAAAAAAAATTGCACAATCTTTTCCAACTACACAGTTCTGGGATATTTTTTATAATAGAGAAAATATCGTTATATCATTCATTTGGACACCTTCGATTTTCCTGAAACTTTGTACCTGAAATCAACCACCCACAATCAAGTTATCCTCCAAAGGAAATTATGGGCCTCGGATTCGTTCGGAAGTTACACGATCATAGGTGCCAAAAATCGGACAAATCGCAATATATCTCAGGGAAATCAATTTTAACTTTGAGCAGACAAGTTCTCATGTTCCAAAAATCAGTGTTTGCTGAAAAATGAAATTTTTCAAAAAATACCCGACGTCGTGAAAAAAAACGAGATTATAATTTTTTCACCGTGCCAAGTATATTTTCACGTACATTTATGAATGTAGATACTAAGTTTTCACGTGGTTCCGATCATAAAATAAGTTCTAGATTCGCGAAATTCGAAATAAAACTTCAAGTGTACGTCAACGTTGACATTATCGACGGTTGCAGCGAACAGAAGAGCGAGCTGGGGTAGTACTCAATCAGAACTCAAGCTCGCAACAAAACAAATTATCTTGTATACTGAAAAATTCAACCGTATAAATGCTGAGATCTCGAAATTTCGATGAATCATCTGATAAAAGAGCGACTACAATAGTTTAACTAATGATAGTATAATATTGAAATAGTTGAATAGTTCAAATTCAATCATTTCAATTTTTCAAATATTCAATTTTTCATCAAGTACGCTTTTCTTGTCGAAATTAAAATTGATAAAACTGATTTCCCTGAGATTTCTTGCGATTGTCCGATTTTTTGGCACCTATGATGGTGTAACTTCCGAACGAATCCGAGGCCCATAATTTCCTTTGGAGGATAACTTGATTATAAGTGGTTGATTTCAGGTAAAAAGTTTCAGGAAAATCGAAGGTGTCCAAATAAATAATATATTGATTTTTTCTCTATTATCAAAAATATCCCAGAACGGTGTAGTTGGAAAAGATTGTGCAATTTTTTTTTCGAAAATCTCGGTCTTTTTGGCACATTTTATGTCCTTACCATTTTTCGAAAAAAGTCAAAGCTCTTGAAGTTAGAGCCAGTTGAAAAAAGTCCGTTTGCGAAAAGGATGAAAAATTGGAAAATTCAAAAAAATAGAAAACCTGGCTGAATCGAAAAACGGCCAAACACGTGTTCACTCTTTTCGATGCACGAATTGAGAAAAAAATTGACATCAAGATCGGCGTCGGTGACCTTCACCGATTAGGTGAAATGCCATGGAACCCCCCATATGTATTTGTGTTTTCGGCATGTCAATGAATGCACGGGAATCGTTTCAAAAATACAAATACGAGTTGCTCGATCAAAATGAATGGGTGATCAATGACATACTCGTATTTCATGGATTCACGTTGCAAAAGTTCAATTCACCGGACTTAAAAAAAGGTTACATATTTACGTGTGTCACAGACAATGACGAAGACATCACTGCTATCGAACAGATAGTGAGAACATTAGTTCAACGAAAGATCAACGTATTGTATATGACACAGTTATGCGCGCTGTACCTTTCGAAGGCTCTGATAAGTGCATTCATTTGGATGGTTCGGGTGGCAGCGGAAAAAGTTATTTACGTATTAATATTATAACTTCATTCAGAAGTATGGGTCTGATAGTGTTGCCTGTAGCATGGACTAGAATCGCAGCGAATTTATCAAAAAGAGGAAGAACTGCACACTCCACTTTAAAACTACCGTTACAATTGTTACGTTGCAACCGAGCTGAAGGCTACGGTTGCTGTGTATTTTAATTATTGAGAGTAATCTTCGAGCGGCTGAAGATCACCCTCGTGGGCTTAGCTCGAATAAAGTCCTGAGGACACCTGCTATTCTGAGATATGGGAGGAGTGAAGTGGTAAAGTGACCTGAGTTATTAGTAATCCGTAAACCAAATCTTGAGTTTATTAACAATCAAACAAAATGAGAAAAAACTAACAATAAATATACTAGTATTATAATTAAAATAAACTAATCTTCAAAATCAATCAAAAACAAATATATAAATAATCAAAAATAAAAGTATAATAATATAATGAAATAATATAAATAAATCAATGAAAGGAAAGAGAGTGAGTCACGATCAGTGCGTACCCAGAGTCACAGTGAGGTCGGCTTCGATTTAAGGACGTTGCCTACCCCCGCGCATACAGGCTCTCACTATATTGAATTTATCTACGATGTCATTAAAGATATCGCAATTCTCTTCGAAGCATTTTGAAGATAAAAGAAGGATCTATGTCGTGACGTAGGCCGATTTTGGAATTTCGTTTCAAATTTTCCAAAAAACGTTGTCGAAAGTAGGCATATTTTGCGACCTGCTACAGCGAAGACTAGACATTTATTGGAAAATCGGGCTACGTCACGACATAGATGCGTCCTTTACCTTCAATTTGAGCCCGAAATCAATACAATCGTACATAAGACTAGCGAGAAAACTTGTATGAGCCGAGGCAGAAATCGCGATTTTTCCGCCCAGAGCAGCCAATCCCGAGCGCCTATCCCTACTCCGTCGTAGCCCTGGGAGTCGGTCCCAACCGTTATCCCCTCCACTTTCGCGCGGGAAGCCGAATTCTCCCGCGCTGGCTCACTAGGCAACGTCCTTAACCTGTCTTGAGTCCAGTGCGCCGTGGATGTCCTCGCCAAGGCTTGGGTAGAATTGGCAGCGGTTCTCGTCCCTCAGGCAGTCCTAGGCCCTTTACTCATTGAAGGTGTAGGACAAGTTCCTTTGAACTGTCCCCCTCGCTACCTTGGACTTACTCGGCAACCACGTCGGACTGACCCAACGGCTAGGTGCGACGACTCTGTAGACTCCGGGGCCTGGGCACTTTGACCAGGATGCACTCACCGAAAGGATAGATTGTGACTGACGTGCAATTGCCGAGTGCATCCTTAAATGCACTACGGATTGCTCTAATTTCGTAAACCTACTGGTGTCGTAAGGACAACATCAGCAGTTTTACCCGTGATTGCAGCTGGGTTGGCTCATCCTTTCCTTGTATTGATATTGCTTAAAAAAGAATGGCCCACTGGCGCACAAACTAATGACGCACAGTAGTCATGACGCACCGAAATTTGACACACGGTGCAATGGCACACTGAAAAAAGACGTACGAAAAATGGGCACACCAATCCAAGTGGCGCACGCTACTTCGGCGCACGAGACATATGACACACAAAACTTGGAGTCAAATTTCAGAGGTAATTTTCCCGATGGGTGACATTTTGGCACACGAGAAAAGTGACACACGACATTTCGGCGCACGAGAAAAGTGACACACGACATTTCGGCACACGAGAAAAGTGACATACGACATTTCGGCACACGAGAAAAGTGACGCACGACATTTCGGCACACGAGAAAAGTGACATACGACATTTCGGCGCACGAGAAATGTGACGCACGACATTTCGGCACACGAGAAAAGTGACGCACGACATTTCGGCACACGAGAAAAGTGACGCACGACATTTCGGCACACGAGAAAAGTGACATACGACATTTCGGCACAAGGTACAAACGGCGCACGATGCAAACGCGAGTAAATATTTGGTATTGTCTGTAGAAGTCCGCCACAGTGCCCTTTCCTCCAAAATTTTTAGCAAATTTTCGAAAAACATTGATTTTTATGAAATTCGTTTTTTTTTAAACGAAGTGCCTATATACACAGACAAAAGTTTGGCCAGCAATCATATAACACACACACACACACATGATACAACGCAGACGGTGTTCTAAGAAGGGTTAGAGTAGGTTAGGCTAGCCACTGAAGGTTAGAAAAAGTTAGGCCAGCAAATCATACAACACACACACACATGATACAACACAGACGGTGTTCTAAGAAGGGTTAGAAAAAGTTAGACCAGCCAAATTTTCATTGTCTCAGACACCTTCTATGTGCGAGTATTTTGCAGGATGTTTGTACCGTGTGCCGAAATGTCATATGTCACTTTTCTCGTGTGCCGAAATGTCGTGCGTCACTTTTCTCGTGTGCCGAAATGTCGTGCGACACTTTTCTCGTGCGCCGAAGTGTCGTGTGTCACTTTTCTCGTGCGCCGATGTGTCGTGTGTCACTTTTCTCGTGCGCCCAAGTGTCGTGTGTCACTTTTTTCGTGCGCCGATGTGTCGTGTGTCACTTTTCTCGTGCGCCGAAGTGTCGTGTGTCACTTTTCTCGTGTGCCAAAATGTCACCCATCGGGAAAATTACCTCTGAAATTTGACTCCAAGTTTTGTGTGTCATATGTCTCGTGCGCCGAAGTAGCGTGCGCCACTTGGATTGGTGTGCCCATTTTTCGTACGCCTCTTTTCAGTGTGTCATTGCACCGTGTGTCAAACTTCGGTGCGCCATGACTACTGTGCGTCAATAGTTTCTGTGCCAATAATACCTTCTCGCTTAAAATCAGGCAATCGAGCGTGTGCAGGAATGCGTTGACTGCGTAATCCTTTGGAATTTGTGAAAAATGAGGACGGGCCGTAACACAATCAAATAAATGCTTAACGTGTAATATTAAATCGAATTCTGCACAAGGGTTGCACATTCGAGATGTGAAAGTTAGAATCTAGGAAGTATGCACTGGAGGCTGTTGACCGTATGTTAAGAGATGTATGCGAATTCAACGAACCATTCGGTGGTAAAATAGTCATAATTTCTGGGGATTTTCGGCAAACTTTACCAGTTGTGAGACGTGGGAGTAAAACACAAATTTTAGAGGCCTGTGTGACAAGAAGCAGCGTATGGAATCAATTTGTATACTTGTCTTTGAAGGGCAACATTCGCATCTCTGATGGACAAAATGATGGACAGATTTCAAGCAATGGCTTCTGCGAGTTGAAGATGGTGTATTTGGCGATTCTTTCAAACGTAACAACGAATTTCTCAACGATTTCCTACGGAATTCTGCTCGAATGGTAAAATTGTGAGAGAAATATTTGGAGAAAGCGTCGGTCCTCAAGATACCTCAAATTATGGAAAGGTTATATTAGCTCCAACCAATGTGGATGTCATTACCATCAACAACGAAATATTGTCAGAAAATTAAAAGTGTTGGAGTAGAATAAATGACTGTCGATACAGGCGAAGACGAAGACAATACTGATATGAGTAATATTCTCCCGATAGAATTCATGAATTCATTGACACCCAATGGTCTTCCACCTAATAACCTAACGCTAAAAGTGGGCAGTATCGTTATTCAATCCTCTACCGATTTCAATTGCACAGCGTGATAGTATACACTCCCAAAATATTTGAAATACCACTGACAACCGAGCGAGCGAAGCGAGTGAGGAACAACGCTCTCTTCCGACCGAGTGAGCGAGCGAAGCGAGCGAATGAGGAACAACGCCTTCTAGTAGAGGAGTAATCCTCATTCAGAATTCAATAGATCAGATTCTGATAATTTTGTACACTCATATTATACACTTATTGAATTTGATAATTCTGTATCCGAACCTAGAATTGAAGCGAAAACATTTTTTTCAGGTATTAAAGTAATTTCCATACAGGTATATTGTGATATGTGTATTATACCTATATGTTATGTAGTCGATATCTCTTTGTACCAACTTTGACACCACTATGATAAAATATCATGATATTACAGAATAAAAAAATGAATAAAAAAATTGGAGAAATTTTGCCTATAATTATTTCCCATAATCATTTGGAGCTACAGATCTGGTCACATCTGATCGGATATGATCGAATATAATCATATCTAATGGAATACCAATTTTTAGATCCGAATTCACGCACAACGTTCGTATCTGAACATATCTGTCCATATCTGACTCCATATATGACCATACATGATTAATCGAGACCATTTTGCGGATATAATCATGTCTGGTCAGTTATATACAGGGTGTTCATGATAACTTTGGCAAAAATTATAGGGTGGGTAGAGGACCCAAAATCAAGGATTTTGAGTATTGGAACCCATGTCTGGAAATGTTCCCATACAGAGCTATGGCCATTTTTCGATTTTGGTTTGCGCGCCTGTTGCGTACTCGAAATTCGCCTCTATCAGGTGTGTCGCGTGTAAAGGAGATAACAGTCATAAAAATGGCAAGTTTTGCGTCTACATGGTGCGGTCTTAATAACATAAACAACGGAAAACAAAACAAAAACATAATGATTTTTATGACTGTTATCTCCTTTACACGCGACACACCTGATAGAGGCGAGTTTCGAGTACGCAACAGGAGCGCAACCCAAAATCGAAAAATGGCCATAGTTCTGTATGGGTACATTTCCGGACATGGGTTCCAATACTCAAAATCCTTGTTTTTGGGTCCTCTACCCACCCTGTAATTTTTGCCAAAGTTATCATGAACACCCTGTATAATTGGATATGATTAGATATAGATTTTTTTTCCCGGGAGTCTTCACCTATACTTATTCGTTGGAGTACAATATCAATATCTTCTATGTCTTCTATGAATTATAGAAATCCGACCGAGCGAGCGTAGCGAGCGAGCACAAATATCAGGTTGTCCAACGTAATTTTACAAAAAAGAGTGACATCCCCAAAAAAGCACTTTTGGTGCAAAAACCTTCGCCAAGTACATTAAAATCTTCCTCCAAAAAATTATCTTCCACAAAAAGTCTTCCTTCAAAAATTGTCTTCCACAAAAAGTCTTCCTCCAAAAATTCGACTTCCACAAAAAGTCTTCCATCACAAACATCTCTAAAAAGGGATTGAAATCAGATGTAACTGCCAAGTACAACAGAATACAAATGAAATCCTACTATATGGCGTTGTGCTCGTTCGCTCGCTCACTCGTTTGGTTTTTTCAATAATTTGTGCAGTTATAAAACTTAGGAGCAAAAAGTGACCAAACGATAAAATTGTAGAAAAAAAATTCGAACACATAAATTTGGAAAAAAAAAATTGTAGAACCAAGTTTTGGAAATGAAAATTTGAAAAAAAAAATTTCAAACAAAATTTTGGGAGTGGTACTTGGCGGGTGTTTATAGCAATGTATTAGAATGTCACGTAAACATGTAACCTAATTTCACTTGCCCACACCGGGCCCGCAAAGTACCACGGACTAAATTTAGTTTGAACATTTTTTTTTTCAAATTTTGATTTCCAAAACTTGGTTCTACAATTTTTTTTTCTCCAAGTTCATGTGTTCGAATTTTTTTTCTACAATTTTATCGTTTGGTCACTTTTTGCTCCTAAGTTTTATAACTGCACAAATTATTGAAAAAACCATACGAGTGAGCGAGCGCAGCGAGCGAACGAGCACAACGCCATATATAGTAGGATTACATTTGTATTCTGTTGTACTTGGCAGTTACATCTGATTTCAATCCTTTTTTAGAGATGTTTGTGAAGGAAGACTTTTTGTGGAAGTCGAATTTTTGGAGGAAGACTTTTTGTGGAAGATTCAATATTCCCTATCCAGTGATGAAGCAGCCCAAGCTTGCAGTTACAATCGGCATACTGTTGGGCCAAGGTTCGGCGAATACTTCCGACGGTCGGCGATTTTGTTTCACGGAACGCTGGCCCAGCGCTGAAAATGATAACATCATGCCAGCATTGGCACGACTGTCAAATCCTGCATTGGCACGACTGTCGTACCAGCCGCAATCGAACATTCCCTGGTACAAATTTTCGTCTACATTCCCGCCCAGGGATACTAGATAGCAAATATTTTTCACAAATTTTGATCGCAATTTTTTTTGTTTTAACGTGGTTTTTCGGTATCTGGGTAATAATAACTGTAATTCCCATTCATTAGGATGAAAAAAAAGATTATCTGAGTGAGGTTCGAGCTCGAACTAATCCGCCCCTCGATCCAGTAATCCAACCCGGTCCACCCATCCTAGTTCTGGCCGCGCCCGGTGTTGCTCAACTTCGGTGATCTCTTGAAGTTTGGTCCCCATCTCGTTCTAAGTACCTGTTTTTTTTTTTTAAAGAAGTTTATTCGGAAGGCCACATATTTACAGATAACAGCACTTTTATACATATTCAGAACATGGGAAAACTTCATAAACATTTTATCAATATTATATTTAGATTAGAACGTTATGGGTCACACAGCGAGCTCTATACGACTATACGATCTCAATTTTCAGCTCAGCCCTAGCGAGGCTAAGCCATTTTTACTTTTCGTACATGCGGCGTGATAAATACTGACCTCCTGTAAGAGGTATCATACTTTAATTTTAATTTTGGTGTGATCAGAAACGGTCTTAAAAAAACTGATCAATCTTTTATACAGAGATTTGTCCTTAACCTATTCCTTATCCTACCTTAAAAATTAGGACTAGACGACACATTATGCTCCGATCAGGAGATAGTAGTACCTAATATTGCTATTATTTATTTGTAAGCTCATTATCTATAGTGTACAAGTTAGTCATTTTTATCAGATTTTTATTCAAGCCACCAATATTTCTTTTCGTTACGTCTATGTATGTCTACTCGATCTTTCTGCGGTAGGGATGTATCGAATCTTATGTCGTTCAATCTCCTCTCTCTGCAATTGATATTCGGGTTATAGGCTATTCTCTTGTCGTGGTTTCCTCTCAAAACATGGTATATAATTGGAATATTGTTTCTGTCTTGAATGTAACCGTTGCCGTCCAGGTGAATGAAAGCCTCAGGAGGGACAAACCCTGATAAGCGAGATTTCTCAAAGTATAACTGGTTCGGCACTGTTGGCCCTGATATTAGGTTGTTATTCAGTATCTTTGAGGCGTTTGAGAAATGGTCTCTTATGAGTTTTAACATGAAGCAATCAATACGATGTATATTAGCCTCGTTATATATTCGTACATTACTAATGTACCGAACATATAGTGATGAGGCAGACCTCCATCTACCTAGACACGCACGCAAGCACTTCCTCTCAAAAACTCTGATTTTTTCCATCGTGCCCGCACTTATGTTGAACCAGATTGGGCAGCCATACGTAATGATATGTCTGATTAACAATAGGTAGCATAGAACTTTGATCTTAACATTCAGATGTCGACAGTAAAACAACCTATTTGCGATATTAAAAGCCTTCTGCGCTTTAGCTAGTTGCATTTTGACGTGACTATTGAACTTGAGCTGGAAATCGATTATTATCCCGAGATATTTGACCGAGCTTTTATGTGGAACTAGCAAGCCGTTGTTTTCCTTGTCCGAGATCTGAAAGTTTTTCCAATTTTTCTTCGCATCTCTCGTCAAGTATGCTAGATTCGGTCTGAACAGGACTGTCTCGCATTTTGACGTATTTATTTTCAGCTTCCATGAATCGTAGTAGTCGTTAATTTTTCTAAACAACTCTTGGAGTTCGAGCTGTAGTTGGGAGGGTTTTTTACCCGTGCCGTATATCAACAGATCGCCTGCAAATGCGATAGCTTTTTTTTGAACTGACTTGTTCAGATCGAACAATCCTAATTGTAAGATATCGCTATTGTATATATTGAATAGCACAGGCGAGTTTACGGTTCCTTGTTGTAATCCGTCGAGGATCGCAAACGATTTTGTAGACGAGTTTGCCCCGTCTGAGACTAAGAAATGCTTGTCGTGTAACATGACCCATAAGATTTTAATCAGCTGTTTAGGAAATTGTTTTTTCAGTAGTTTGAAAAACAACCCGTCTAGCCACACCGTATCGAATGCTTTTCCAAGTCTATAAAGCACGCCGCTACGCACTCCTGGTTATTCAAAGACCAGCAAATATCTGAGGTAAATTTGTTTACCGCGTGTAGCGTTGAGTGTTTATGGCGAAACCCGAATTAAGATTCCGGGATGACATTATTCACATCACAGAATCGTGTTAAGGCTTCATTTATCAATACCTCAAATATTTTGCTGATATTTGGAAGCAGGCTTATGGGTCTGTAACTTGTTGGGTTCTTGCTATCCTTATCTTTCTTCAAAAGCGCAATAACTTTAGCTGTTTTCCAGGTGTTCGGGAAATAAGTGTTATTAAGTGCATTATTGAATAGTATACAGTAGTATTTGATAATTTTTCGTGGGAGATGTTTCAGGACGATGTTAGGGATATTGTCGTAGCCCGCAGATTTTTTGTTATTAAGATTTTTAAATATTATCGTTAATTCAGATTCAGAAGTAAAATAGCTCGGTATATCTTCGCAATTTGGGTCTGACGCCGTAGTTTGCTCCGAGAAACTCGTTACTGTTATACCCTCAACTCGTTCCCTCTGCATTTTGTTTTTTAGGTCATTTACCTTGTTTTCTACCATCCGTGTCAAATGATCTTTGCCTAGATTAATATTTTGCGTGTTAGTGGCTGCAAAGTGCGCACCGATTACGTTTAATTTGTCTGCTTGATTGGTAATGGTATAGGTATTGTTGTTGTCTTTGACCGCAGTCTCTAGTGGTATTCCCGCTTCGGTTAGTAGATAATTTTTTTCTACTGGGATTTCTAATACCGGGATAGGAGCTAGGGTTCGTGGTCTGTATAATCTGTTTATCTAAGGAAACATCTTATTTGGCTTATCTAAAGCAATTTTGTGCACTTTTTTCTACCATTGATCATTGGAGGATTTCTTAACTTTTTCGTAAAAATTTTTTTCTAGTATTCTTGAGCAAATCTTTTAGAATGTTCAGCCTCACTATATTGCCACGTGACTTGTTTTTGTGAAGTTTATTAATTTGCGTTATTATAAAGGTCTTATGTTTGAACAGCTCTTTGATTTCCGGTGTTGTGTAAGACTTCATAGTGTTTTGAACTTTAATTTTTGGTACTTTTTTGGCTATGGCATCGACTGTGATATCTTCAAGCTCTTTCAAAAAGTTGTCTATTTCGTGGTTTGAGAGATTTCTATCAGAGGTGATGTCTAGTTCCTCTACGTCGTTCAAATGTTTTTCGAAAGTTGTCCAATTAGTTTTCGCGAAATTGAACCTTAGGCTCTGAGCGTTCTCTTCGAAAATGAATGGAAGGTCAGTTATGAAAGAAACCGTCATTTTAAGTGCATTATGGTCACTATCGTACGCTAAGGATTCGGTTTTGAACTTATCCGTGATGTTGTGGAACTTTAGCCTCTGGTCTGCTATACATATATCTAAAAACGAATTCCCCCTGGGATACGAAGGTAAAATAGAGCAATATAACTTCGTTCTCTTGCTGCATAGGCGGCTATTATGAAGAGGTTGTAACTGTGATTTATTTTAAGCCTAATAACAGAAACTTCCAACGCTTTTGCGGCTTATGACTTGAAACTTTATGTTGTTCTTAACTAGTATGGCTGTGCCTCCCCCCTGTATTGAGTTCGGTCTATCAGTCCTATTCATCGCGTTATTCAAAGTTATCAATTCGCTCTAAGTACCTGTTATTGTAGAGTTGCACATTTCCCGACATCATAACGTTTATGAATGATTCAGAACTGATACTGAATTCTTGAGAAACCATACGAAGTCCTTTTAGCTGCAATATCTTTTTGGCTTCAACATATACCGTAATAAGTTATCGCAGATAGACTTGCGTAGACTCATTGCACGTTCGATTCTCGGATTTGGTAGGTATGAAAGGTTCTTCTCGAGTCCAAATAACTTTGAAGTGATTGTGGCTGTGAATGGTGGTCGAAAAACCCTACATTATCTTTAGTCGTGTATTTTAGTCCAATTACATCTGTTTTTGTTTTTCAAAGTTTTGGTTTTAGTTGCAGATTCTCGTAGATGACCGTCGATATTCGCACCCTTTTGAAGTTGTGAAAAATTGTCAAGTTTTTTAGAGTTTTAGATTTTTGTCATCTATCGTTGGTATCTATGTGATTACTTAGAAAGTAATCACAATTATCTGTGCTCTAATATTTTCTTATTTTTCAGTAGTAAATTTTCATAATCTTTCCACAAATTTTTATCTTTTGCGAAACAAAACAGTAAAAACTTCAGAAATCCCCTCTTTCTTTTACTTTGTTTTTGGAAAATACATTTGCTAGTTCTAAATTAGTTAGAAAAAGTCTAGAAATTTTGAATTGTCAATTGATTTTTGGCGTGATAGTTAACGGAAGATAAACGATGGAAATTGTAGTTTCTAACATTGCATTGTATAGTATTAATCACAGTATGCACTATTGACTGATTATAGTTTTGATAAAACTTTGTCTTCAGGGAACATTACAGTACAGATGAATGTCAATAAAAAATGTATGATTATCTTTCCAATTCTTTCTGGCGAATATTTCCAATTTTGACGCGTTGCTGGGCGTGGAAAGTCATCAGCCTTCTCATTTGTTCTATTTGACACACGAAATAAAAATTACCTGCTTTAGTTCGCATTATACTGCTATATGTATACTCAGTATCCACAAAATGAACATGCCATCGTATGGCCAACGCTATTCGAGCACTATCTGCCCAACGCTGAGTCAGCGTTGACATTCATGATCATTTGACGGTCAGTGAACGAGTACGAGTCAATGCTGGGCCGGCGATGGCAAAATGTCACCGTCGGCAATACAACTTTGGGAATGTTGGGCTAACGGTGTTGAATTGTCAGCGGTGGTGAAGCGAGCTTGGCAGACGATGATATTGTATCCCTTAGAAGAAGAAGTTTTCCCAAAACCGTACTGCAAAATTAAACTTTTTACACACCCCCAGGGATATACACGGTGGTTTATTGACCACTTCATTTCCCTTTGGTGTATAGTATATGAAGAAAAATTTGCCTTCAACAAAGAATATTTCTTCAAAAATACCTACCAACAAAAATTCGTCTTCAACAAAATTCGACCTTCAAAAATGTTTCCTATAAAATGAATTGATATCAGATAGAACTGCCAAGCACAACACATGAAAATTAAATTCAAGTAAATGGCATTGTGCTCGTTCGCTCGCTACGCTCGCTCACTCGGTTGGTTTTTTATAATTATTGTTAAACAAAATTGAAAGAAAAAAAATTGGAGAAAAAAGTTTAGGGAGTGGTACTTGGCGGGCCAGGTGTGGGAAAGTGCAGGAGTATTCATTCAGGCCTTCACCTGACATTTTTATACATTGCTATGATGGCCCGCCAAGTACCACTCCCTAAACTTTTTTCTCCAAATTTTTTTTCTTTCAATTTTGTTTAACAATAATTATGAAAAACCAACCGAGTGAGCGAGCGTAGCGAGCGAACGAGCACAATGCCATTTACTTGAATTTAATTTTCATGTGTTGTGCTTGGCAGTTCTATCTGATATCAATTCTTTTTATAGGAAACATTTTTGAAGGTCGAATTTCGTTGAAGACGAATTTTTGTTGGTAGGTATTTTTGAAGAAATATTCTTTGTTGAAGGCAAATTTTTCTTCATAGATTTTTTGTAGGTAGACTACAGTAATTAATGTACTTGGCGAAAGGTTTTTGCACCAGAGGTGCTTTTTGGGGGGATATCACTACTTTTTGCAGAATTTCGATTCAGTCGCTGTTTTAGTCTCGTACGCTACGCTCACTCGATAGAGTTTCTGATGTTCCTAACTCGCCACACTAATTCGGTTGTCAGTATTTTAGTACGCAGTCGTTGCACAGAATACTTCTATCAGTGTTTGATTTTGGGTAGAAAACATGTACCGAGAATGTGATAATAATTGAGGTAATGCTGAAGGTTCCCGTTTTTAAGGGGAGACTTCGATGAAATTTTGGGCAGTAATAGGTTTTTTAGTTCTTAAAATATTAAAAAGAGGTGTATAAACAAATCTGCTCAGTAATTTTGAAATTATTGCAGTATGGGGTGTGAGTAAAAAAAATTCAAGCTTCCTGCGGTGGAAGTGTAGACGTAGGGAATTTTAGTAGCGGTGGGAAAAATCTTCTCCGCAAGGTTCCTTGCACTCAAACTTTCATCGCAGAAGGCTGAAATTTTTTTTCACCGTCTGTACTACCATTACTCAAAAACTGCTGAGAGGATTTTTCTATGTCACATCTTATAGCGACTAACTAAATTTAACCAAAGTCTTCCCTTAAGTGAATACGCTGGCTGGATGAATACATTTCAAATTGTCCGACAATGAACTTCAGCATAAGTGGAAATCCGTATCCTGCCATGCTCCAGTATAATTTTTTTATAATCTCGTACAAAAATAATAATAGTATGGAAATATCAAAATCAATGAATAACTATCGATAAACACTCAATAAAGTCTTCCGAGATAGTACTTCTGTTATTAGATTGCATCGCAAGATTCATCCGTTCCATCCGGTCCACCAAGGTATTCTTATCGTCAGAATCCGACGATTTGACGTCGTGTTACTAGAGTGCTCCAAGAGCTGTCTGTAACGTCAAAATTGAAAGCTAAGTCATCGAAGAAAACCTCCGGAGCATACTGCAGCGTACACATTTTTCCTGTAGAGCTAGAAGTAGGCGTGCGAAAATATAACCATAAGAATTGAACGCTTGTTCATATTGGAAAGTCCTGCGGAAAGAGACGTATTCGGTAGACAGTTTAAAACTGAAATGTAATCCATGAAACCGTATAGGAAATGTGTACGGAGCTCTATAATCGCCTCAAAGCGTATTCTGATTTACGTCTGCTCTAGACTGTCCTCCGAGATAAACGTTTGTTATTCCTTAGGCCTCGTCGCATGTCAATAAATCGCTCGTCCGAACGAATATTCTTTCACAAGACAGAGCATGACGCGAACGTTCAACATCGTAGAGTATTATTTCATTTCAATTACAATAGCACGATCAATCTAATAGGTTAGGTACTACCAAATGTCGATTGACTTTATCACATTCTTTTCGAAATCACCAATCGACTGCAGTAGAAAATCATAAATCATGAATCATTGTTTCTTGTCCTGTTCCTATTATCAATATCCTTACATCGTCAACGTTGAGCGGGAATATTAATAAATGAAAACTTTTGTTGACCGCTCCATCAACCTAGCAGAACCTAACCTCATTTGATCTAGAAGCTGACATAGGTAGGTAGAACGACGGCTAACTTGTACCTCTAGCAGCCGACATGGAACGACGGCCAATGACGGCTAACTTGACGGCCATAGACAATGTTGTTTCGTTTGTTTGCATCTATTATACTAGATAGATCGGAAACTCTGTGATATTTCAGCACCATGTAACTTCCCTATTACTCGAACGACTTTCTATAGTATTATATATTCAGAATTTGGAATCGACTGAAGGAGGAGGAAATGAAATTGACGATGAAACGAGGAATCAGAAATCTTTAATTAATCATATCTAAGCTCACAGTAAACCAATTACGGTGAAATTGGGCTTAAATGAGAGCTTTTTGAGCCTACATTCAAACCCGTGTATGCGAGAAGCCATATTTGTTGCGGATACGAAATAAACACGACTTCAAAATTACCGTTCGGCCGAAACAGTGGTCGCTCGGGTATATAGAGCCGTTGAGTCTCTCGCGCGTAAATTTTTTTTTTTTAATGTACTTGGCTCGAGACTCTACCGAGTCTCTTGATAATGAATCACCTTCATGAAGAAAATGGCGTATTGATGAGTTTTGATGAAATTTTGGCTGAGTTAAACATGACTGAAGAGGAATATATATGTATATTAGCAATTCGCAGTACGTTGAAAAGGAAACAAATATTCCTGAAACGATCTAGTTTCGAAGTTGGTATTAATGCTTATGATCAAGATATTTCACACTTATTCGAAGCAAATACAGATTTTCAACCTGTGTTGAGTATGCTTTGGTAACTTACGTCACTAATTATCTTACAAAAATCGATGCTGGACTTTCAAAATTATTGAGAGGAGCTGCGACAGATTCTCAAAACCGTAATCAAACTATAAGAGATGAATTTAGGAGAATAAAAAACGTTTTTCTGAATGGCAATTTATTGTCTTCACGAAAAGCTGCTTATCATGTATTATCCCTGCCATTGTCAAAAAAAGTCGCAAAGCAATATTTATCAACACGAGTCCAATCGCTGAACGAGTGTCAATGCTAAAATCAGGTCTCTAATTGAAGCGCTTAGGATTAGAATAGAATAGAATAGATTTTATTATGTCTATGGCAATGTTACACAATGTGAAATCATACAAAATCATTGCCCTGCAATAGAGGTCTATGAGGTAGCCCTACTATAAAGGTAAGATAACTTAATAATTAATCAAAGAAAAAGAAAATTCTAAGACCGAAATTCTAAAAACTAAAGACTAAATGCCAGTTTCCGCAAGGAGTAAGTGTTTATAGAGGCCACGCTTAAAGCCCGGTATCAAAACGGAGGATTTAAATTCCGAGGGAAGAGAGGCCCAGTGCCGTGCCCCGTCCACAACGAATGAACGCTCGAAAGCTACCGTACGCGGGGTGGGAATTATAAGAGACCTATAACCCAATTCAACGGAGGTCGTTGTGGACGATATTTCAGAAAAATATAGTAATAAAGAAGAAAAACTGGAAAATATTTGTCTTGCAAATTTCGCAACAAATTATACAAAAATCCCCCAAAAAACCAATCAAGGTGACAGAAATGATGATGAAGATCTAGCGGACAATTTATACAGAAAGAGATGGTATTATTGGCGCACAAACTAATGACGCACAGTAGTCATGGCTCACCGAAATTTGACACACGGTGCAATGGCACACTGAAAAATGACGCACGGAAAATTGACACACCAATCCAAGTGGCGCACGCTACTTCGACGCACGAGACATATGACACACAAAACTTGAAGTCAAATTTCAGGCTTAATTTTCCTGTCGCACGACATTTCGGCACACGAGAAAAGTGACGCACGACATCTGGGCACACGAGAAAAGTGACATACGACATTTCGGCACACGGTACAAACATCCCACAAAATACTCGCACATAGAAGGTGTCTGAGACAATGAAAATTTGGCTGGTCTAACTTTTTCCAACCCTTCTTAGAACACCGTCTGTGTTGTATCATGTGTGTGTGTGTGTGTGTGTGTTATATGATTGCTGGCCAAACTTTTTTCTGTGTATATAGGCACTTCGTTTAAAAAAAAAAAAAAAATTCCATAGAAATCAATGTTCTTCGAAAATTTGTTAAAAATTTTGGAGGAAAGGGCACTGTGGCGAACTTCTACAGACAATACCAAATATTTACTCGCGTTTGCATCGTGCGCCGTTTGTACCGTGTGCCGAAATGTCGTATGTCACTTTTCTCGTGTGCCGAAATGTCGTATGTCACTTTTCTCGTGTGCCGAAATGTCGTGCGTCACATTTCTCGTGCGCCGAAATGTCACGCATCGGGAAAATTATGTCTGAGAGAACCCCGCACCAACCTTATCGAAACTGGCTTTCGGCGAAAAATTCCCAAAATTTCAGGATGTGTAGTTCTTGGGGTCCTGATTAATAGTTACCACTGGCACAATGCGCGGAAATCAATTTTACAGAAGTTAGGAGGTTTTGAAGGTCGCGAATTTTAGCTTCATACACGCGACATGATACTTGTCGATCGACTGTATGCCTAACGTCATGCATGACGGATTGCATAGTCTTCTGGACTCAAACGGCCTCAAATCGCTTCTCAAATGATAGTATGTGACTTGAACATGCTTCATGTGACTCCGCCGGACTTCGCGTGACTTCGTGGACTTCGCGGACTTCATGTGACCTCGCGGAATTCACGTGATTTTTGATGACTTCGGGTGATTTCGAGTTTCAACAGGCTTAACGTGACTACGCCGGATTTCAGTGACTGCGCGGAACTTCACGTGACTCCTTCCGGCTGTTCTACTTCAACATCGAGTACTTGCGGATGGTTCAAATCTATTTGTGGTGGTCTATGCGCTGCGTCAATCACTGAACGCAACATGGATCCTGAGGGGTAATGGATATTTTGTTCATGTCTGGCATATCCCATGAACCATAGCACGCTAGCTACATGAGCACATGTGCCAAGTGTCCTGGTGCCTGATTTACATGTACAATAATATCCGTAAATGAATTCTCCATCCAGATCCAGCTAGTTATACAGCGCGCGCCGCTGTATAGCGAACAGATTTACCAGCGAACACTCCTCACGTAAAGTCACCCGAAATCATGTCAAGTCACCCAAATGTTAAGTCACGTGAGGTCCCACGAAGTAACGTGAAGCCCATTGAAGTCACGTAAAGTCATTCAAAGTCACGCAAAGCCCGTCGAAGTCAATTGCAGTCAATCATCGATGTGAATTCACGTGAAGTCCGCGAAGTCACGTAAAGTCTGCGAAGTCACGTGAAGTCTGCGAAGTCACGTGGTGTCTGCGAAGTCACGTGAAGTCCGCAAAGTCACGCCCAGTCACGTGAAGTCATTTGAGAAGCGATTTGAGGCCGTTTGAGTCCAGAAGACTATGCAATCCGTCATGCATGACGTTAGGCATACAGTCGATCGACAAGTATCATGTCGCGTGTATGCAGCTAAAATTCGCGACCTTCAAAACCTCCTAACTTCTGTAAAATTGATTTCCGCGCATTGTGCCAATGGTAACTATTAATCAGGACCCCAAGAACTACACATCCTGAAATTTTGGGAATTTTTCGCCGAAAGCCAGTTTCCATAAGGTTGGTGCGGGGGTTCTTTGACTTCAAGTTTTGTGTGTCATATGTCTCGTGTGTCAAAGTAGCGTGCGCCACTTGGATTGGTGTGTCAATTTTCCGTGCGTCATTTTTCAGTGTGCCATTGCACCGTGTGTCAAATTTCGGCGCGCCATGACTACTGTGGGTCATTAGTTTGTGCGCCAGTGGGCCATTCCCTACAGAAATAGGCAGCAAACAGCCATAATTAGGCACAGACGGTACAAACTGATTCAAGATGCAGCAAATTATTTCAGGAAGCACCTATTGTCATTCATGTCACGAAGAAATTAAGTAAACGAGACAGAAAATGTTGATTCTGAGATTGTGTAGGTATCAGCAGTATAAGCAAATTATACCGCACCATTCTCAATAATAAGTGATGAAGAGTTAGATGAGGTTGTAGAATGAGTCGAAAATGACTTGCGAAAAAAACAAAATTTGGAAACTGATGAATTCATTGCTGATGAAATTCTGCCTCACCAAAAAATTGATATTTTCTAGCAAGGTGTAGAGAATATGACCAATACAAAAAGAAACAAAAATAATAATAATATCACTAATTACGGATGTCCACCTAGAATATCTGACGACCAGTTACAGAATATGTTCCGAAAATTAAATTCTGAACAAAAAGAATTTGCCATTATTATTATTATTACATTATTATTACATATAATAATGCGCTTGCACGAAACTCCGAAATCACCGAATTGGTTGACGTTTTCGAGACTATCCCGGCTCGGAAACGACGAATATCGTCATTTTCCCGCAACCAGATCGTCGTACGAGCTAATATTTTCGATCAAACTTCGTTAACATGTCCGGCGACATGCCATAAATTGGCTTTTCTGATCGTGGAATCATACTTTTTCCGTGTTTCGTGGTGTTTTCGAGTTG
Source organism: Euura lappo (assembly GCA_018257835.1). NCBI lineage: Eukaryota > Metazoa > Arthropoda > Insecta > Hymenoptera > Tenthredinidae > Euura > Euura lappo. The sequence goes on from JAEUYN010001868.1 coordinate 20,201, forward strand.
GCGACATTGTACGGTGATCTGGAATGCCGAAAATACGACGACATTCTTATCCGTGAGTTGGTGATCCGTAGTTGTTGGGGTCGCTGAATCTGAATCTGAATTCCAAAATCTGAAATTCAAGATGGCGGATCCAATATGGCGGACGGATTACAGAAATGACGGTATGATTTTCGTGAAAGTTGGTGATCCGAAGTTGTTGGGGTCGCTGAATCTGAATCTGAATTCCAAAATCTGGAATTCACGATGGCGGATGCAATATGGCGGACGGATTACAGAAATGAGGGTACGATTTTCGTGAAAGTTAGGGATCCGAAGTTTTTCGGGACGTTGAATCTCAATATAAAATCCAAAATCTGAAATTTAATCAATTCAATTTAAATTACACATGCCGGAAGAATGAAAGCATTGTCACCATGAGAGATTAGAAGAAAGAGCGATTTCGGGCCACATAAATACTATACTCACAGCTTGGGTAAAATTGAACCAACAAGATGAAGATGCTCGAAAATTTGTATTTACTGAAATATCAGATCACAGAGAACATATACGTTAAAATGTTCGAATGCTGAATAAAATTTTGTAAGATAGGTCAAAAAAGAATAAGCCGAAAGTACGTGTAATGTATTTTGTGAACCCAAGAGAAATTGAGAGATATCATTCGAGGTTATCGCGAATAATTTAATGATTAAACGAACTTACCTAAGTGAAGTTCAATCATAATTCTATGGAGCGCCTCTTCCGAAAAGATCAAATTGTAGTACCCCTACTTTCCGCCAGGTGCCGCCACAAATTCAAAGCCATTCAAAAGATATTTATCTGACGCATGGCATTGATCAGGATTTCATTACTTTAAAGCATTGCCGTATTTGTAACAGGGACTCTATATACTTATAGAAGGGAACTTGATGGGTGGGACTGATCTTTTCGGAAGAGGCGCTCCATACAATTATGATTGAACTTCACTTAGGTAAGTTCGTTTAATCATTAAATTGTATTTCGCGCCTCTTCCTCAAGATCTAATTGTAGATGTTTAAAGTTATACGGCAATATAGAAAACGAAAAATGAGCGATTAATACATGTATTTCAATTATAAATGAAGTAATATATTTCTTCTTTGGTGAAATTGTAGCGTTATATAATATATATATATATATATGAGGCATTCCATGCCAACTCGACCAATGATTTTCCCTCACCATTTTTGATTTGTTTCATAATTTTTTCTATGGTTGCCCTCACTTTCAAAAACACTTTGAAATTTTTTCAGATTTTTTTAAATAGCCGTTAATGTTTTACGTATTTTCAAAACTCCAAACAGATAGACATTTTTGAAAATTTTGAAAAAATTCTCAAAAATACTTTGTTCCCACACCATCATTTTGGAACATATTAAAAAGTGGAACCAATTTTTCTTATATTTTTTTTTGCGTATTTAAAAAAAAACCTATTTGATAATTATTGTCCTATCGGCTCCGAAAAGTTGTAGAGTACGAATTACTCGTATTTTGAGTAAAAACGGGTTATAAAAATAAATGAGGCGAAGGTTTCTAATAAATAATATAATATAATAATAATTACTACCTTTCTGTTATAAGACATTTTATTCAATAATGACATCAAGATTATTAATAATAATTGATTCGATAAAATGTCTTATAACAGAAACCTTCGCCTCATTTATTTTTATAACCCGTTTTTACTAAAAATACGAGTAATTCGTACTCTAAAACTTTTCGGAGCCGATAGGACAATAATTATCAAATAGGTTTTTTTTTAAATACGCAAAAAAAAATATAAGAAAAATTGGTTCCACTTTTTAATATGTTCCAAAATGATGGTGTGGGAACAAAGTATTTTTGAGAATTTTTTCAAAATTTTCAAAAATGTCTATCTGTTTGGAGTTTTGAAAATACGTAAAAAATGAACGGCTATTTAGAAAAATCTGAAAAAAATTCAAAGTGTTTTTGAAAGTGAGGGCAACCATAGAAAAAATTATGAAACAAATCAAAAATGGTGAGGGAAAATCATTGGTCGAGTTGGCATGGAATGCCTCATATAATATCAGTTGTTCTTATCTCAAAATCGCCTTAGCGAACGCAGTCTTGTCGGGTATTAATTGTAAATTGTAAAACTTTGCGAAAGTTTTAGATTCCTCAGTCCAACCAGCTGCTTTTCTTATGCTATCCAGATTCACGCCTCCCCTCTTGGCCGCAGAAGTTGCGGCGTGGCGAGTGCTGTATGGAGAGAATTTTTGTATATCTACTCCGCTAGCTTGTAGGGTCGTTTTAATCCATCGGCTCAAGGTCTGAGAGCCAATTGCCTTGTACGGTCTTAAGAGAAATGAATAGCCTCTGTATCGAATTACGTATATCCTCTGTTCCCTCTAAATAGGATTCTAAAGTCGACATTAGGTAAATAGTTTTGTCTTCCTTGTATCGAGGTATGATCAACAGTGGCTGCTTTCTATTAAGACCAGATGTTTTTATTGTATCTGTAATCTTGATTTCCAGGAATTCTTGATGTCTTTCTATTTTGTTGATCTTGATGAGAGAGAGCGTCTGCATTCGGTGGCCAGTGATAAGAGCTAGCAGCGTTGTCAGCTTTTGGGACAGCTTCTCTAGTGAAATGGTATTGTTGGGGAACATTTTCAATAAATAGTTCAGCACAGTCTTTGGGTCCCATGTTTGATTATATTTTGGGGCTGCAGGTCTTAGTTTCGATGCTCCTTTAACAAATCGCTTCAAACGGCTATCTTCAGCTATCTCGGGTCCCAAAATCAATGAGATTGAAGATCTGAGTGTATTCAGCGTTCCATACTTTGCGCCTCGATGGTACTCTTGTGTGAGGCACTCCAGGACGTTCGGTATTGAAACCTCATATGGACTTATAGATTTGCAGTTACAAAATGTCCATCATTTCTTCAATGCGCAATCATATTGCATAATTGATGAATTTCTCAGGGGTGATATCATGATTTCCATTGACTCGGCAGGGACTCGTTTTAACTGGAGCGCTCTCCGGATAGCGTTGCAGCAACCAGGGTAAGGCTCGCCCAGAGAGGAGGGAGGAGAGGAGCGGTTCTCTATTTGAAGAAATTAACAGATTAACGTCTGGCTTAAAATAGATTGGCTCTGATACAAGCATGGAGCGGAAAAGAGGGAACCAGGGTTGAGATGGCCAATTTGGGACCACCACTATGCCGCAGGCTCCCTCACTTTTAATTTTCTGTAAGACTCTTAGAATAATTATGAACGGAGGGAATGCAAAAGAAGAGTTTATCCCAAGATATCGTTAATGCGTCTACTGCTTCGCAGTTAGGTTGTTTATGCCAAGAGACAAAGCGTGAACACTTCTTGTTGACTCTACTGGCAAAAAGATCGATTTTGGGTCTTCCGAACTTGTGCACGATCTTTTGGAAGACACTGTTCGATAGCATATATTCTATCTCCGGTTCAAGTCTGCGTGACTCTGTGTCCGCCTCGATATTTTCTTCTGACTTAATGTACGATGCAGAAATCCAAATATTTCTTTGCTCGCACCACTCCCAAATGGAGCGTGCTAGACTGTTTAAATTTTCGTACTGAATACCACCCATTCGATTGATGTAAGATATTGCTACAGTGTTATCGAGGCGTAAGAGGATGTCACAATTGCGCCGATCTTCTGTATAACATTTCAGTCCGAAGTAGGCTGCCTTTAATTCTAGTACATTAATAGGTAATTGACGTTCTTCGTGACTCCAAAAACCGTGAGACCTTTCATCGCTGCGAGAAATTCCCCATCCCGAGAGAGAAGCGTCTGAAAAGATTTCCATACAGTAAGCTCGTACTTTGATTGAATTATTAGAACCAGACCCTTTAGTCAACCACCAATGAAGATCTGGTTGAATAGATTTCGATAATGACATCATGGCGTCAAAGTTATTGTTACTTTCGAGCAAGGCTAAATATTTTTCTCTTTCCAAGCTTTTAGTGTGACCCAAACTATATTTGATGGCAGGAAAACAAGAGACTAGGTAGCCTAAGAACTCTGCAAATTCTCTGATCTGGCATCTGTTGATTCTTAGGAATCTTCGAACTAATTTTTGCACTTTATCTTTCTTTTCTTGAGGTATCTCAATTGTCATATTTACGGAGTCGAAGATAAACCCAAGAAACTTGCACTTTCTACGGGGATCGAGGCTACTTTTTTCGATATTGATAATGAAACCTAACTTTTCCAGAAGTGTGCGAGAAATCCTGATGTTCTCTTCACACTCTGATAATGAATTACCGATTAAGAACAGGTCGTCCAAGTAGATAACTAATGTATGGCCCTGATTTCTCAATGTCGTTACAATTGGTTTCATTATCTTAGTAAAAACGTAAGGAGCAGTGCTGAGCCCAAACGGCAAACAATTAAACTCGTACAATTGGTGATTAAATACGAATCTAAGATATTTTCTATCACTCTCCGCAATGGATACTAAGTAATAGGCGTCCTTCAGATCTACTGTGGACATAAAGCAATTCGCAGTTATTAATTTTGAAGCTGTTCTACAGTCTTCTAACTTGAAGTGTTCTGTCTGAAGAAACTCATTCAATCTTTTTAGGTTTAAAATTAATCTGTAGGTTCCGTTTGGTTTGGGAATTAGGAAGATATTCGAAATGAACTGATCTCTGAACCATTTGCACTTTCTGACTGCCCTTTTTGTTTCTAATTCAGATATCAATCTGAATAAGATTTTACTTTCCTCATGAGACCAAGCTCTTTCACATGGAGGAGATGCTTGAAAGACTTTGCATTTAAAGGGTATTTTATAACCCCGTATCCATGATAAAATAACTGGATCGTTTGTCAAATGCTGCCAAGCATTGATAAAGCCAGCGAGTCTCCCTGCTGTCACACTTACGCCTTTTACGTTCGCTTGCTCGTTGTGTGATGATACGGCTTCCGGGACGTCCTGTGATGTGGCTGAGATCCCTGGGTCTTGACGTTGCTGTACGATGCCGATGGCTTGTAACCGCCCGCTGGTGGCATCGTCTTGGGTTTTTGCTTCTGCAGCGGGGTCTTCACGTTTTTTGGATGGTTGGATCCATGGGATTTGGGAGCTGCCTTGAGATCAGTACTCGAGCGCTGAAGTGCCTTCTTCGCTCTTATTTTTTCTTGGAGATCCTTCCCAAAGAGCCATTCGTCCGGGATAGAAGAGCTGAGCATGTCCTTAAAGGATGCATTCACGTTTAATAATATCAGGCTCTTCCGGATCAGTCTGTCTGATCATGTTGAAGGTCAGCTAATAGGCGACCAACATCGCTCACCTGTTCTATCAGCGATAAGTTTGCTTCGTTCTTTTCAAGTTTGAAAAGGGTGTTCAAAGCTCTTGCGACTGCTCCTAGCCCTGCAGCTATCTCTTCTTGCTTTTCAACAATTCGAGTATCTTTTTTAATTACCGGTTCTTGTATGGACTCTTTCACCTCTGGATTCACCTGAGGAGGTTCGATTCTCAACGCATTCTTGGGTGGAGGATATTTCTCTAAAATTTCCTCCATCTGTTCCGTCGGAAGACCTTTCTTCAAGATTTCTTCCCATCTTATGGCAATATCATGGTGAACCGGGCCCGCGAGTACCTTATCTTTCAAAAACCGGTTGCCAATGACCTTCAAGATTTCAGAATCCAATTCTGGTTCTTTGTCCTGTTCCGCGCCAGGCTCTTGGTTCTGGTTTCCCAAGACCGATCCCTCTTGAATCACAGCGTTACCGGCGCTCAGTTCTCCGACAGCTCGCACTTGGTTAATTTCCTGAATACCAGGGTCACGGTTTTCCATGTCACTGATGCCTGCTTCCGCTGGGTTGACATTGTGGCCCAGGTTCTGAACTGATCTTGATCTACTTCGGTTACGGCTGCTACTGCGACAGCGACCGCGACTATGACTGTGACTACGTCTACGACGGCGTCTCGACGCATAGTCATCCTCGGATCCCGAAAGGTCCTGGTATCCTATGGCAAAAGGAACCAAATACAGTCAAACCTGAGTGAGTGAGAACTGGGTAAGCGAGAAAACTGTATAAGTGAGAGTAATTGTCAGGTCCCGTCACTTTAACCCTCTAAAACCTCTATAAGTGAGAAAATGAAACCTCTATGAGAGAAAGTCGTTTTTCACTCAAGGACCTCTATAACTGAGACTGCTACTTGCCTGTACCTCTATAAGTGAGAGTCGAGCGTATTTAACATCCACTATTTATGACTGATTCGTAAACTTGGTGGAACATATACATTGTTTTTGTATTGTATTCTATTCGAATGGCCAAATGTATCGATTTACATATTTGTCGAACTTGCTACAGTTGACAGGTATCAATTGCGAAGAAAGGTTCGGCACGTACTCATGATGTCAAAACGAAAAATCAAAGTGTTGTCTCTAAGTGATAAACTTAAAATTGTGAATGCGTTTGAATGCGGGAAATCTCGAAATGAAATACAGAGTGAGTTTGGTTTACCAGAATCTACCTTTTATAAAATTGTAAAATCAAAAGATTCTATAAAGTCTCAGTGCTCTGAGGGACACGGAAATATTAAAAGGAGTCGACTTTCCGAGTTTCCCGACATTGAAACGTGCCTTTTAGAATGGATAAAACAAAGGCTAGACAAGAACATTCCCATAGATGGACCCTTGTTGAAACAAAAATCTAAAGACTTTGCTACAAAATTGGGAATTCAGAACTTTTCAGCTAGTAACGGCTGGTTGGAGGGTTTTAAAAAGCGTCATGATATAGCTTTCAAAAAAGCAGCCGGGGAAAGTAAATCCGTGGACCAAGGCGTGTGCAACCAATGGACTGACGATCTGCCAAGTCTTTTAGAAGGGTATGATCCGGAAGATATTTACAACGCGGATGAAACTGCTTTGTTCTTCAAGTGTCTTCCGGACAGAACATTCACATTTAAAGGCGAAAATTGCCATGGAGGAAAAACAAAGCAAGGAACGTCTTACTCTTCTTCAATGTGTAAACATGTCTGGTACGGACAAACTTCCCCTTTTCATCATCGGGAAATCAAAGCGACCTAGATGTTTTAAAGGTGTTAAGACTCTACCGGTTGATTATGCCAGTAATACCAAAGCTTGGATGACAAAGATATTATTTAAAGATTGGTTGAAAAAAGTTGATAAGGAAATGAAGATGAAACAAAAAAAAATCATGCTTTTCATTGACAACTGTGCTGCTCATACGGACTTTCCAGCACTTGAAAATGTAAAAGTCATGTTCTTGCCTGCCAATACCACCAGTAAATTGCAGCCTTTAGATCAAGGTATCATACACACATTCAAACGCTTTTATCGCAGAGAAGTCGTTAAACACATCCTTACGTGCCTGGAAGAGAACAATAGCCCTGAGATTAACGTACTTCTAGCCATGAAATTTGCAAGGAGGGCATGGTACACAGTAAGTGACGTTACTATCAAAAACTGCTTCAAGAAAGCTGGATTTTTGATGAGTACAAATAAACAAGACTTTCCGTCAGAGGAAAATGAGGTTGAAGTTGGACCTAGCAACGAGGAATGGGCCAAGCTTGTGACTCACGAAACTGCTGTTGATATGTTAGCGCCAACCTTTGAAGACTTCATACACATTGACGACGACGTCGCTACCGCCGGAGAATACACTGATGACGATATCGTTTAGAATTGTGTAAGTACGTGTGCTGACGGAAATGACAGCGAAAATGGAGATGAAGCCGACCGATCACAGATTTGTAATACAGAGGTAGAGAAGATTCCAAAAAAGAAAGACGCTTTGAATGCACTGGAGACGGTCCACAAATTTTTTGAATCCTCGACGTTAGTTGATAAAACAATATTTGATAAAGTTTATGAACTCGAAAAATATATACAAAATGTAAACACGGAAACGCAGAAGAAATTAACGGATATCTTTGAGTAAATATTATTGTAACATTTTTTTTGCGAGCATCTATGTCACATCCCAATGAATATGTTATACAAATACAATAAACATAGGTGTCTATCACTACACATTCGTTTTATTTTTCATAAACCTCTATAAGTGAGAAAAGCCACTCCTGAACCTCTATAAGCTAGAAACTCGGGTTAGTGAGAAACCTCTATAAGCGAAAAAAAGATCGCGGTCCCTTAAACTCTCGCTTATTCAGGTTCGACTGTAGTTGTTAAGAGTCAACCGTTTGACAAGCTCTGTGTCAAGGTTTGAGATCTCTTCAATCTGAGTAACAACTCAGTCTCACTGATCGGGATAAAACCCGGGTGAGTCGTTTCCCTAGGCATTTCAAAAGTAACACTTTCGAATGGAAAATAACTTGGTCTGAGTACCAACTCTTTCTCATGGGTAAGGACCCAATGAGCGACCGTATCTTTCCCATGCCAGGGCGTTGGTCTGAGTAACAACTCTCTTATCCAGGACCCAGCCTGGAAGAGTGACCTCGCACTTATTCATAAGTGAATAAGTGTTAAAAAATCGCTCCTTCAATTGACGTTGTGGAAGCCATGGGCGTTTCCCGTTCTAGAACAAAGTAATTTTTAGCTTAGCTCACGTCGTTTGTGTTTACGATGTTTTTTCTTTGGTTTTCGTCGTAATTCTTCTTCCAGCCGACGAAGACGTCGTTCCAGACTACTCTCCTCTCTGGATCGATCGGCTGAATTTCCTCTATTCTTTCTTTCGCTCATTTTTTACACCTGTAACTGTGGCTAGTCCGGCACAAAGAAAAGGAATGAAATCCTGATCAATGCCATGCGTCAGATAAATATCTTTTGAATGGCTTTGAATTTGTGGCGGCACCTGGCGGAAAGTAGGGGTACTACAATTTGATCTTGAGGAAGAGGCGCGAAATACAATTATATTCATGTACGAAGAGCGAAAAAATTTCGAGGAATTGAAAAAGTTGGAAGGAGAAACTCATAAAACATTCACAGGAGCAGCGAATCAAGAAAATTCGATTGAAAATGATCATGAAATAGAAAAGTGTCTTGATGAAGCAGTCAATTCCAAATTGTCAAACGAACCGTGCAAGCTGCTCGCAGACATTTGAATTTTTTGTTTTCCCTCAAACGGAAATGAAATTTGGAATGAATACAAATACTTTCTGTTTAATCTGAAATAAAAAATAGTTGTGAACGAACAGATAGCATTGAAAAAAGTAGAAGACGTCCTTATTCATCATGGTTACACTTTAGGCAACTTTGGTTTACCAAGTGTAAGTGAATTAATAGTAGCAGACGGAGTTGAAAATATTGTGAAGGATGTTTTTTGGCGAGTAGGTCGTAGTAAAATACTTAGTTCAAAACCCAACGTTTCGACCCTTGTTTGGGGTCCTCTTCAGGGATTTATTCAACTAGATAACATAATACAAGAATCTCATCAAATTTTAAGTCTCCAAACTTAAAAAAAAATGGAAATTATACCATGGCAGAAAGGCTCTACATTCAGTAGAATTGTTTATTAAAGGTTTAAAGACCAACGTCTTTACCGAATAGTGTATGCGAGGATATTCACCTCGCACACTATATTGACAATAGTCAATTGTACATGCGTGCTATAGCCAAGAATCTTCAAAACAAATA
>JAEUYN010001869.1:0-264096 GCA_018257835.1 Euura lappo
AGACGCCACGTGGAGGCTAATTGACAATGTCTCCCTTATAGTTTCTCTTTCAGTCGGTCAGCCCGGTCAAATCCGTGATCAGATGCGAAACTGCGACTTGTGAGAGTCGGTCAGCCCGGTCAAATCCGTGAGGAGATGCGAAACTGCGACTTGTGAGAGTCGGTCAGCCCGGTCAAATCCGTGAGGAGATGCGAAACTGCGACATTTTCTAGTCGGTCAGCCCGGTCAAATCCGTGAGGAGATGCGAAACTGCGACATTTGCTAGTCGGTCAGCCCGGTCAAATCCGTGAGGAGATGCGAAACTGCGACATTTTCTAGTCGGTCAGCCCGGTCAAATCCGTGAGGAGATGCGAAACTGCGACTTGTGAGAGTCGGTCAGCCCGGTCAAATCCGTGAGGAGATGCGAAACTGCGACTTGTGAGAGTCGGTCAGCCCGGTCAAATCCGTGAGGAGATGCGAAACTGCGACATGTTCTAGTCGGTCAGCCCGGTCAAATCCGTGAGGAGATGCGAAACTGCGACATTTTCTAGTCGGTCAGCCCGGTCAAATCCGTGAGGAGATGCGAAACTGCGACTAGATTTTTCGTAAATAAAGAAAAACCGAAAAATATCGAAAAGTCGATGTAGTTTTGATGAACGGACACCACAATTGCGTGACCGGGATTTGTAAATAGGACAAAGGGTGAAGCGGGAAAAAGTTTAAGAACGGGGGTAGTTTTGGGAGCATGTCATCCCCCTCGCGTGACATGGGATTTGAAAGTGAAAGAAATATGGATGAGTAAAAGTAACGAACCGGGAGTAGTTCTGACGGGGGTAGTTTTGAGAGCATGTCATCCCCCTCGCGTGACATTGAAATTGAAAGTGAAATAAATATGGATGAGTAAAAGTAACGAACCGGGAGTAGTTCTGACGGGGGTAGTTTTGAGAGCATGTCATCCCCCTCGCGTGACATTGAAATTGAAAGTGAAAGAAATATGGATGAGTAAAAGTAACGAACCGGGAGTAGTTCTGACGGGGGTAGTTTTGAGAGCATGTCATCCCCCTCGCGTGACATTGAAATTGAAAGTGAAAGAAATATGGATGAGTAAAAGTAACGAACCGGGAGTAGTTCTGACGGGGGTAGTTTTGAGAGCATGTCATCCCCCTCGCGTGACATTGAAATTGAAAGTGAGATAAATATGGATGAGTAAAAGTAACGAACCGGGAGTAGTTCTGACGGGGGTAGTTTTGAGAGCATGTCATCCCCCTCGCGTGACATTGAAATTGAAAGTGAAAGACATATGGATGAGTAAAAGTAACGAACCGGGAGTAGTGCTGACGGGGGTAGTTTTGAGAGCATGTCATCCCCCTCGCGTGACATGGTATTTGTAAATAGGACAAGGGGTGAAGCGGGGAAAAGTTTAAGAACCGGGGGTAGTTTTGGGAGCATGTCATCCCCCTCGCGTGACATGGTATTTGTAAATAGGACAAGGGGTGAAGCGGGGAAAAGTTTAAGAACCGGGGGTAGTTTTGGGAGCATGTCATCCCCCTCGCGTGACATGGGATTTGAAAGTGAAAGAAATACGAACGAGGAACAGTAACGAACCGGGAGTAGTTCTGACGGGATGGGTTATAGTCAGCAAAAGGTGGCCCAATCAACTACCAACGTATACGATCAGATCTGTTCATGCCTTCGATCGAAGTTACCGGCTTGGAAAGGCCGAAAATGTCTTACTCACAAGTATTTGTAGGAAATGATTTCTCATTTTCATAACGTCCATGGAGTATGACTCGTTGGAAGGATTCCCGCCTAAAATTATTGTTGTAGCGAAAGCTGCTGCATACACTCCGCAGCTGTACGGCTGCCTTTGGACAACTGGAAACGCGACGTTGTCGGTTTTCAGGGTTGTATACCGTAAATTGATGAAGTGTCGCTCGTCGGCAGCCAGTAACTGAAACTTATTACAGCCTAGGCTGTCATAGACAAGGAGCTGATTTCCATCGAAATACGTACAACGCCAATGTCCTGAAGTGTTACCTCCAATGATGGTGATATCACGTGACGTGCACGAAGGCGTGATGAACCGTAGATACGCTACCAAAAGTGCACTTGCAATTTTGAAGTCCGTTTTATCTGCAATCAGGTACAAAAATGAATCGATCGACGTGTCATTCAGCAGAGTATTTTTTGATAAAATATTTCGTTGAAGGACGTCGATGGTAGCATTTTTATTGACTGTTTCCAGGACTTCAAACTCAGTTGCACTTGGAACTCCCGCGTTACCGTCATCCGTTACAACCACCCAGGGTGCATCATTAGGTCGTGTCGGTTCCACGGTCGTTAGTGTACCGTTCCATGCTTGCTCGTCCGATGATTCTGGCTCATCTATACTTGAGGCACTCCAACGTTCTCCCTGCCTAGTCGTTCTTCTGACCAGTTTAACCGGAGGAATTCGTACTCTGCGTCTCGATAAACCTTCCTCATCTGAAGACGATACGGACCAAACTTCTTGGTCTCGAACTTTGCGTTTCGTTAGCTTCAGACGCGGTACCGATCCGGTATCCGAGAGGTACTCCTCCGACGATGTTACGCTCCAACTATCGGAATCCCCTTGCGTTCGAATCAATTTCGTTGGCGCAACTCTTCTCTTGCCGTTCTGCCTCGGTGGAATTTTGAACGGTGTGCCAGCAGACAGCAATGATTCAGGTTCGTCATTTGTTTCTGACGCGGTAGCCGAGTCGGGCACGGCAATCACACTCATAGCCACGTGACTGCCCGCTTTTGATGCCTCTGCAGCTTGGTTTTTTAACCGTCTCGCTTCTAGAATGTATTCAGGTTCCCGAATCGGCATTCCGCGACAGCATCGGCCGTCAATCATTTCTGGCTGCAGGCACTGTTCATAGAACCGAGTTAGATTTGGTTTCATCTGTTGGTCCCAAAACTTGTCGTCGCGGTGTACTGTGACGTACTTCAGACCCAGTGGCGTCCACACGGCGAAGTAACAAACCTCGGCTTGGGTAACGTGCAGCTGTCCCTGTACCTGGTAATAGTAATGATGCGAGACATTCATTTTAGTTCGGTCATTAGCGTCAAAGTACCTGTCAACCCCGCCAACGCGTTGCTGAATAGCGTCTTCGGGGTGCAGATGTTTTGCAGAGTAAGGACACTTTACTTCCACGATAGTGGTCTCGTTCACGATACCGTCTGGAGTAGCTCCCAACCATGCCAGATGACTATCGATGAAAAGTCCACACGGCGTGATAGTAACAGCGTTACCTTCGTCAACTAATTTAGCTTGAAGCGCCGCGATTGCGTCGGGTTCCTTTTCCTTACCCCACATCATAGCCAGCGTGGTCCTCACCGTAGGGTAAAGAATGCTTTTCACGGTAGCAGTACACGGTGTGGTTTTTCTCATGCGACAGACTTTCCCAAAATTTGACGCCGTCAACATCTTGGCACGTATCGATGTCCAATTTCCGTTATCGGCCTGACCTCTCGTGAGTCTCTCAATATCAAACCGATTTTTTTGGTTTTCCTCCAGAACTGCTAGATGCCTTGCCAATTCGGCGTTGTATACCTCAACGGACATATCAGGCTTCTCTGCATTAGGGCCGTAATTTTGATCACGACCCTGATGTCTCCTGGTGGTCTCAGGTAGATGTGCTCGAGCTTCTTTGGTCCTCTGCCTGATGAGCGAGTTATTGACCACCTTACGTTGCCTCCGGGCTTCCAGTGACACTACAGTGGCGGGTGGAGTCACGCCTTCGCTGTGGTGCAAATCTGTCAAAATATTTTGATTATTGAACTGCAAAACAGACCCAGCACATCTACCTTGGAACGAACCCCTCATACCGAGATTGAGCCTTTTACCAGCATTCAATTTGCAAACAATCGAATTGAATGCTTCAGCCGGATTATTGTTGGCATGATAGATCAAGCTGTCAGAATGATGGGCTAAGAACTCAATCGCAGTTACCAGCTTTTGGAAAAGTCCGGCTACTTTGAGATCCTCAATGTCTTTCAGAGCCCGATCTGTGGTCTGCTCGACACAAAAACCGTCCGGTTGGTTGCATTTTCGGTGGTCACCGAAAACGTGGCACGGTGCGTTCAGGACATCGCTTTTCAATAAAGCTATTTGACTAGCAATATTGTTTTCTACCGAAGCCCGACGATGCTTCACTGCCGCATCAATCGTGTCCCGAAATTTCTTCGCACTACCCTTCACCAATTTTTTCAATTTTGCAATGTTGGGGCCAGGGGTTTGAGCTACGGCTTTGACCTTTCGGGTCAGATTTCGCAGCATATGATTAACGCACTCTTTTTTTTCGACGACTATGCTGTACTTTCCGTACGGGTTGTTGTCTCGAATAGATTTATAAGTGTTGCTGTCGCCGTCTGCGATCAGCGTCTTGTAAATCAGACCGTGCGTCTCAACGCTTGTTCGGAAACCCTCTACTAATATATCGGCCTCCATTCCCGTGGAAGCTTGATCGCGGCCATAATTTTGAAAGCAAGCGTGAGGATTCGGTGTAATGTCGTAACGTGCGGCCCGTTCGCAAACGAAACAAAATTTATTACGCACGCCCATGAAAATCACCTTTCCCGTGAATTCATCAACGATTGCGCCAACGCCGGACAGGGAGTCGTACTTACCTGTATTGTACGATCGTTTCATCCACGCACAATCTGCTACAACGGTGATGAATGGGATTTGCTCACCTTCGTGGATTATAAAATCACCTCTCTGGAGAGCTAGTTTTCTCGCTTCCTCGCCTGCTCGCAACATTTCCAAAAGTGCAGCGTGCTCATAAGCTTCAACCATCTCCATGTCGTTTTTTCGGTACGTTTTTCCCGACATGCAGGGAACATCCATAGAAGCCAGGAGTTCCTCCAACTGCGAATGCCCAATGCCAATGGCAATTGTTCCTGCGACAGCACATTTGTTGATGGGCATGTTTAGGCTGTCAACAGGATCTGTCCAGATGCTGTCCTGAAACTTACATCCATCACACTGGAAGAAAATTTGAGTTTGCAAACCGTACTGACGTGACTTTGTCTGAATAAGTTCATGTAATCGACAATTCCTATTAGGATTGTGATGGTCGAACTTCTGATGCAGCTGGCTAAGCATACCGCTGATATCCGTTATGCGACGGCCTTTTATGGGACCTACTGTGACTCCACCGTGAACGGAACGCTCTGTAACCGGATCCTGACATTGCGATTCAGTATCAGAGCTGCCTTGGGTCGAGGCTTGGGTGTTTTGCTCTGGTTGCAGATACTGAAAATCAATCTCAGCATCCGGTATGGACGGGATGTTTTGTTCGGGTCGCGGATCCTGAAACTCAAGCGTATTATCACTATTATCCGAGCAAGCACGAATGCTTTGCTCGGGTTGTGGGTCATTATCGAATGGCGCTAGCGTTTCGATGTGATCTCGAGTGCTGGCATTTGCCACGTGCCCTAGATGCGAATCTAATGGCAACGCTGCTTTTCGGCGAGCTGCCCTGGAAATTGAAAATAATCAGAAAAAAGAAATAAATTACAGGGTCTATGTATGGATATTTCCACATCAAATAGTCTACAGCCGGCCTTTTCTTTCATCGCGTATTTCGGATTCACACTTTTTTCATGTGATGTGTATGCAAACAAAGCGCGCCGTCGGCTCTAGGAAGTAATATCTAGAGACATAAGCGTGAAACCATCGTACCATTTGATATGGAATGACCCAAAGGAGAAATTGAAACTGATAACGAGCTCTGTAAATTCGCTATCCCGTTCTGCTGTCAACCATGTTTCGTATCGTTGGTGTAAAGTTTGAGTTTTCTTCATATTGGTAGATATTTTACGGGTTCATTACGAGGTTTCAATACAACGAAGCTCGTATTCGAGTTGCTTAGATACACCGCGTGATTATTTCGCGGACGATCTTATCAAGACTTGAAAATTATAAACTTGGAAATGTTCATAAAGTTGGAATTCAATTAAATGCATCGTCGATTGTTTTAATAATATATGTATAAGACGACTGAATTGTGTGAATGAATGAAGATACGGGAAAATGGACGGAAGCTGAAGTTCGCGTAACGTTGTCGTAACCCGACTGCCGGGAGTATGGAAGCTTGGATGAAGCTTTTCAATATAAATTTGGACACGTGCAGCATTTTTCAATTTTTTTCTACGACACCTCGATGGCTACGACCGAAAAATCTGGAAGAATTCTGGAAAGGTCTGTGGCAAAAGTGACAATTTTCGACCCATATTGCATAAACCGCAAGCTTTTTTTCAACCTGTTCTTTCGAGCTTTCTCGATGGAAAAAAAAATTTCAAACACGGAAGTGGAGGAAGCGGAGTTCAGTAATACACGGAGTAGTAATACACGGAGAATTTATTGCATTATAATCGAAGCTGGTTGGATAAGATTGAAAAAAAAAAATTAAGTGTCATAAATCAAATAGGTACCAATAAAATGTCATAAAATCAAAGAAGCTAAAAAAACAGGTTGAAAGCAAAGTTAGCGCATCATGCGATATGGGTAAAAAAAAAATCACAGACTGTGTGAGAATTTTTCAGGCTTTTCGGTCACCGCTAAAGAGGTGTTGAATACACAAAACTGTCGCAATTTATTTGCTATTTATATTGCAAAGAATAATATAAAAAAATCACGGTCCAGATCTGAGACGTAAAGGGTCACCGACAGGTCGATTTGGCATGAAACGCCCCCACATGCATGATTCCATAGTGGGTTTTTTCCCATGTAAGTAAGTTCGACCAGCGCGAGCGCGTCCATTCCAGAGGAGAAACTCTCCGATTGGTTATCAATCAACGACTCGCAACCAAATAATTAGAATGATTGGAGTGAAGTAGTCCAGACTTCGGTTTTAGGAATTCTGACAATTCTGAACATTCTGATAATTCTGACATTTATTAGCGTTCACTCCTTGCAGTTCCCCGAAATTGTGACATCAGCTTCAAAAGCCTCTTCGAGATAAATACCGACAGACGTAATAACTGCACAAATCATGGACAAGCCCGGTGATCATAATTCTAAAAGCTGAAAATGAACCTTCTGAATCTCTTCTGAAACCTCGAGAAGGCACTTGTGAATACTGCACGGCTTCCAAACAATGGCAGTTACGTAACACGAGATAGTGAAATTCGGTCAAAGTCGCTATTACGGGATTAGAAACGCTGCTGTTTTTTTGGGATCATAATCGAGAAATATTCAACACATGGAAAATCTGTACTCACTCTCGTTTGCAGGCCATTTGTTTCCGCGACTTCCGCGGTGCAAACAAACGGCGTTTTCTTTCCGTCTCTGTGTACTTTTTATTACGAGCCATTTTTACAGTACACGCACGTAAACAATTGTTCTGACACGTGTATGCTAAAGTTCACTGAACTACATAAACGTCAAACAAAAGTATGAAACCCACGCAATAACGTTTATAGTCGTGATTTACCGTAGCACACGTATCAATCGCACTCAACATGGACTCGCGGTGCGAACTTGTTGGGTAGCTAGAAGTTGCGCGCGCACAAAAGCCGGCTAGCGGGCTACTCGATCGCGACGCCGCGCGGAGGTATCGTTGAGCGTGGGGCTTGAGAGACCGAGGCCCAGGACCGACCCAAGCGCGAAGCGGCCCGGATTCCGCGCGAGGCTCGATATTTATATATTTATGTGGCTCGCCGCTCGGCATTCCTTAGTAATAATGATTTCATATCCAATTTGCTATAATGTTTTTTCAGTATCCGTAACGGGCTCATTATTTCTTTCATTATTATCGCACTACGTGGAATTCGTATAAAAAATTTTGAGTAAGAAAAGAAAAGAAAAATTTCAATCGTATCACGAAAGACAGAGGTCGAGTGTTTGAACCGGCCAGTGTCAAAAAAATTTTTTTTCCAGCTTCGATTGGCGTAATAATCGTTGTTATTATCATTACATTATTATCATTATTGTTATTATTATAATTAGTATTATGATGTAGATATGTATCGTGATGAGTAATTGTAATGATCGTCGCAGTCATCGTGTAGTTCGTAAGTTACGGGAAACGATGCTCGACACTGGCCGAGAGTTCAGTGGCGTAGCGTCGAGTCAAGTCGAGTGCTCAGCTGAACTTGGCTCGTGCGAATTGGGACGGTATGAGGAGGTGAAGAGCCGCGAGTGTTGTGTTATTGCCGGCTTTCACAGGACATCCGATAGACGTGTCGCGAAAGTGAGATTCGATTCTCGTAGAACCCTTTCTGCTCGGGAGACGCTGTAATTTACAACGGGGACGACGTAGTGCAGAAGACGCGGCTACAGCTGTGCCCGGTCGAGGATGGACTACGGAGGAAAACTTCGTCAACACTCGAGGTAAGATATTACTTCCACGTTATATCTGCTGACGAAGTTACGATAGGGAAAGTATCCCGATGTAAAATTGCAGTGATAGAAAATCTCTTTTCCTCATGTACCCGTCCCAGGCGTAGAGTGACGAAATCTGGCGACGTCAGGATCAGACGAGAGAGCATATCGTAGGATCTTGACGCTGGATATACTGCGAGTTATTCCCGACCGGGCTGGATCGTCGAAGCGCGTTGAATGAACTCACCCGTCGACGACAACGAGCTCGCTTGGTCCAGTCTCAGATGGTTGGTATTTTCTTATCAATCGAAACTGTGAGTCTATCGTTCCGACAGATGTCATGCGAGATGCGGGGAAAGGAGCGAAGGCTGAAACACCAATGAGACCTCGTTGGAAAGTTGGCGCAGAGGCAGCTGAACGATGAGCGTAGCGAATCCGGACTGAATTACAAACAGCCATCCTATTACTGCTCCCGTAGCCTGTGTCGAACAAAACTAACGTGTTTCGGTATTCACCGAGTTTGCGGTATGTAAACTTTTTTGTTTTCCTGATGTACGAGTCGAATCAACGAAGAATCGAAGCTGATGTGATCTTTGTCCGATGCAGGTAGTGGTTCCAGACCCGGACCGAGCACGTCGATAGACCGCCGAAGACTTTCCGGAAGAGTATATCGGTAGCACCTGGTGAAACTGGCCACGGCTGAAGTTCAGACGGACTTTTGGGATCATCCCACGAATGTCATTGACGGATGAATTTATACTGGAAAATTCTCTGAATAACCGCCGCTGAGTCGGCGACGCAGGTCTGTGTTCCGGAGCAGAAGTAATCCTAGAGAACTCTGCGGATGGGTATCGTACGTTATCGGCCATCGTGTTTGTTGTTTGGTATTTTAGTTTTTTTTTTCTTTTCTTTCTGTTTCTCATTAGCTTCACTAGTACGCTCGAATACAGAGGAAAAACTGGTCTTGAATGTAAAATGAAATTCTTGATCCCACAGTAGTGTTTTCTCTGTGTATATCTCGAACCAGAATTTGTTGAAAACATTCGCACAGATTCTATTTTAAAACGTGTGATGTGAGATACGGACTCTGGATGGTTTGTCAGTAGGCAGTATGAAAGTACTCAGATTATCAAGATCAAGATTTCAATCATGACACAGAATTCGATCAATATTTTGATTTATCTAAGAAAAGGTAGTTAGTCAATTGAAGGATGATCCAAGATAAATGACCTTGTTTGTTTGAATAGTACATCTGAACGGATGATTATGAAATTTTCTGAGAGAACGTGGAATTCAAGACAAATCTTTCTTCTTTCAGACTCCAGTGGATGCGCAGCGGAGACATACTACGAGACGATCGACCACAGAGACTTTGCCGAATTGAGGGAGATTGATGGTGAAGACACAGCGGGGCAATGATCGTCAAACTTGCATTATCTTCTCTCGATGAGGGACCAGGGTCTTTTGTGGACCGTCGGTTTTCACCAATGATCGACGAACGTCAACCGCTGGCTCCGTAGAATTGTCAGCTGGCATGTTCGTATAGGATCTGGTAATCGTGGCAAGGCTGGGACCGGGCCTTGATTTTCATCAGTGTTGGGCAGCATCCAATTACATTGTGTAATTAATTACATTTCAATTACCAATTACAGTAGTAATTTGTAATCGAAAAAAATTCAATTACCAATTACAGTAGTAATTTGTAAACCAATTACAGTAGTAATTTGTAATCGACAAAAAATTCAATTACCAATTACATTTTTAATTTGTAATTGAAAAAAATTCAATTATCAATTACTTTTGGAAAATTTGTAATCGACAAAAAATTCAATTACCAATTACATTTTTAATTTGTAATTGAAAAAAATTCAATTATCAATTACTTTTGGAATTTGTAATTGAAAGAAATTCAATAAACAATTACAATTGTAATTCGTAATTGGTAGAAATTCAATTGCCAATTACATTTTTCATTTGTAATTGGAAAAAATTCAATTATCAATTACTTTTGGAATTTGTAATTGAAAAAAATTCAATTACCAATTACATTTTTAATTTGTAATCGACAAAAAATTCAATTAACAATTACATTTTCAATTTGTAATTGAAAAAAATTCAATTACCAATTATATTTTTAATTTGTAATTGAAAAAAATTCAATTATAAATTACTTTTGGAATTTGTAATTGAAAAAAATTCAATTACCAATTACATTTTTAATTTGTAATTGAAAAAAATTCAATTATCAATTACTTTTGGAATTTGTAATTGAAAGAAATTCAATAATTAATTCGTAATTGGTAGAAATTCAATTGCCAATTACATTTTTCATTTGAAATTGGAAAAAATTCAATTATCAATTACTTTTGTAATTTGTAATTGGAAGAAATTCAATTACCAATTACAATTGTAATTTGTAATTGAAAAATATTCAATTATCAATTACTTTTGTAATTTGTAATTGGAAGAAATTCAATTACCAATTACAATTGTAATTTGTAATTGAAAAAAATTCAATTACCAATTACATTTTTAATTTGTAATTGAAAAAAATTCAATTATCAATTACTTTTGGAATTTGTAATTGAAAAAAATTCAATTACCAATTACATTTTTAATTTGTAATCGACAAAAAATTCAATTAACAATTACATTTTCAATTTGTAATTGAAAAAAATTCAATTACCAATTATATTTTTAATTTGTAATTGAAAAAAATTCAATTATAAATTACTTTTGGAATTTGTAATTGAAAAAAATTCAATTACCAATTACATTTTTAATTTGTAATTGAAAAAAATTCAATTATCAATTACTTTTGGAATTTGTAATTGAAAAAAATTCAATTACCAATTACATTTTTAATTTGTAATTGAAAAAAATTCAATTATCAATTACTTTTGGAATTTGTAATTGAAAGAAATTCAATAATCAATTACAATTGTAATTCGTAATTGGTAGAAATTCAATTGCCAATTACATTTTTCATTTGTAATTGGAAAAAATTCAATTATCAATTACTTTTGTAATTTGTAATTGGAAGAAATTCAATTACCAATTACAATTGTAATTTGTAATTGAAAAATATTCAATTATCAATTACTTTTGTAATTTGTAATTGGAAGAAATTCAATTACCAATTACATTTTTAATTTGTAATTGAAAAAAATTCAATTATCAATTACTTTTGGAATTTGTAATTGAAAGAAATTCAATAATCAATTACAATTGTAATTCGTAATTGGTAGAAATTCAATTGCCAATTACATTTTTCATTTGTAATTGGAAAAAATTCAATTACCAATTACAATTGTAATTTGTAATTGAAAAAAATTCAATTATCAATTACTTTAGCTACTTGAAATTTTAATAGAAACAGCTCTGGAAATTACGTAGAAACCTGCAATTCGAGAAATGTTATTGTATTACGTAAATATTGTTGATCATGCCGCAAGTTTGCTGCTGGAATGTTAATTTTATATCGAAAAACCGCCCACGGGCAGGTTTCTGCAAAGTGTCCAGCTACCTTCACCAACAAAGGCAGAGAGGGGTCCGTGTACCTGCGAAGAGACTAGGGAGAGGGAAATAAATGGTGAAGCCTGCTGGTCATTTTCGCCATACATTCCAGTAAGGTATACAGTTGACGAGGAGAGGTGCAATACTTAGTTCAGGTTTATTTTTCTTTCCCATATCGATCTGACCACGATAAATTATAACATCTTATTGAATATCCTGTGACTCATGATCATGAAGTATGATCAAACCACGTCTCATGTGTTTTCCATGGTTTATAAAATCAAATTATTTGTCTAGTGTGAGTAATCGTAAGTGAATTTATGTAATTTAATTTTTTTTACATCCTGCAGTTCAAAATAAACAAATGATGTAATAAAGACAACTCGAGTGATATTCATTCACCTTTCATTCGATGTATACGTTACAATATTTCATTGGCGTAGCCAGGAGGGGGCAGGGGTGGGTACGGCCCCCCAGAAAATCTGGTGCCCCCCCCCAGAACAAAATGCTGGCTACCCAATGCAATTTTTCTTACCCTGCTCGTGGTGAAATTGTTTTTATTTTTCCAGCTATGAATCAATTGTAAATGCAATTGAATTTCGGAGTCCAAACAATTCGCGAGAATAATCTTTGGTGCACGAAGGAGGGCAAAAATAGAACAGGGATCGATCCGGATAATCAATTATCATTTGTTCGATTATTTTTTATCACTTTGAGTACTTACCGCGTTATCGAAACAATAGTTGCATTATTTATTATAAACACTGTATGGCTCTCTCTCTCTCTCTCTCTCTCTCTCTCTCTCCGGAACGCCAGCCGTATACCTAGCCTAGCACAATTCGAAATAATAATAGTTGTAACAATGAAACGTTATTATTATTATCATTATAATTATGATGATAATTTCCGAAATGATAATAATAATAATAATAAACAATTATTATCATGATAATAATAATGATCTTTTCTTCTTTCTCTACAAACACTCTAACATCCTGCAAAACGCACAGCACAATCAAAATTCCGGATCTTTTTAGAAATTTTCAAGTTTCATCGTAAAAAAAATTAGACAAAGCAGAGGTGTAAAGTCGTATATATGCCATATATTATTATTGTTATTATTATTTTTTTTATCTTGAACATGTTGTGAAAATCGGAATTTTATTAGTTTCTGAAATAATAATAATAATAATAATAATAATAATAATAATAATAATGAATGGCGTATATACGAATTTACACCTTTGCTTTGTCTAATTTTTTATGATGACACTTGAAAATTTTCTCAAAAGATGCGGAATTTTTATTATTCTGTGCGTTTCACAAGATTTTTAGAGTTTTTGTAGAAAAAGAAAAAATTTTTTTCATTTTCATTTACAAATTTCACCACTTGCGAGTAAATTTTTTTCAATGATAACAATAATTATTATCATATTGTTATTATCATAATAATAATT
Organism: Euura lappo; assembly: GCA_018257835.1. Classification (NCBI taxonomy): domain Eukaryota; kingdom Metazoa; phylum Arthropoda; class Insecta; order Hymenoptera; family Tenthredinidae; genus Euura; species Euura lappo. Next base: position 13,306 of record JAEUYN010001869.1, read on the forward strand.
ATTATCATAATAATATTTGTTATTATTATTATCAATATTATTATTATTATTGTTATTATTTTGGAAAGATATTGAAATTCCGATTTCCACGAAATTGTCAAGATAAAAAAAAATAAAAAAATGACGCACACGTTTTCATTTTCATTCTCAAATGTCACCACTTTCGAGTAAATTTTTTCAATGATAATAATAATAATCATTATAATAATTGTTATTATCATAATAAAATAATAATAATTATTATTATTATTATAATTCTTATTATCATTATTTCGGAAATTGTAATTATAATGATAATAATTATAATAATAATAATAATAATAATAATAATAACAATAATAATGATAATAATAACAATGCATTGTTATAACTATTATTATTCCGAATTATTTCCGTTTGAATTCCCGCTCAGCTGTCATAGCGCTGAATAAGGAACGGCGGTTCGTGAAACGCAGGACCGCGAGACGAAGGTTGGCAACAACTGTAAGCTTGGTTCCCGCTGCGCCCGCGCGTCTCAAGGGAGCGCTGCTTGGCCCGACATGCAACGCGAAACGATCCAACATGGCCGCGGCCGGTGCTTTATACCGAGAAAAATTACAGTCTTTTTCTGGAAACAATTCTGAGGCTTCATCGTTGGGTGAAATGAACAAGTTTTGCGATATATGTGAGTGGAATTATATTGACGAGGGTGGAATTGCATTCTTTTCCGCCCTTGTGATGCGTAGTCGGTGATATCAGTGAAAACAAGTGACGGTCCCCACGCTTCGCGAAACAAAAAAGCCTTATTTTACTCGATTTTGGTGAGATACACGTTCATGCAGCTACCAATTTGATTACAAATCGTCTAAGGAACCCATTAAACACCCCCCGTCCATATCCGACTTCATTATTTTTTAAATATGGAAATCTGAGTCCAGCATGCCCTTAAGTCGCGTCCGATTAGACCGTGAAGAGTCGAGATCGGCTGATCATGAACTAGTTAATTAGTTCGAGTCGAGAAGTAGAAACTGATCGCAAAGTGATCACAAATCAGGGGCATCAATTTAACGAGAGGTTCGAAAGTTTGATTGGAGTTTTTGGGCAGGCGGTGAAGTTGAATTGGGGTGTACATCTCAGACAAAAACTGATCGATAACCCGAGGAAGAGTTTTCACCGCGTTTTCGATTAATCGCAGAGCGTTTCTCTTCCCTCTATTTTTTCTTACCCCCGAATAACGCACGGGGCACCGTGACCCCTCCGCCCCGAAGGTGGCTCCATTGGCTGGTGCAGTCTGACCCCAAATAGACGACTGATTCAATTACCGAATTTCACGTTCCTAGTCGGTCTGTTTTTCTATAAATTTGAGGGATTAACCAACAAAGGGTGCCGCCGCCTAACTCCAGCTCTAGATCTTGGCGGGAAAAATTCCAAATTATTTTCCGCTCCGGGTCGACAGTCTGAAACTAGGAGAAGGGTTTTGTTTCCAGCCCGGAGCACACCCTCGGCAAGAAGACATTAACAACGGCAGTTTATGGTCGATAGAACTTTGCGCCAAAGCGTTTCTACGGAAGTGCTTCATCGGCACAGGTACTTCAACGTCGCTTATCGTTAGACTCCAGACTTACAAGATTTGTCAGGATCACTTTGAGACGCCAACTGACGCGCTAACGCGTGCCCTCGTCCGCACAATTTACAAAGATACGAGATCTCAACGATTTCAGGGAAAAAAATTACCGACTAGATTTTCGATCGTGTGATTGGAGAAGAAATTATTCCGTCATGTCCGATCGACCGGCGAGAGTATTTCTTCATTGAGAATTCTGTGTTCATTCAGTCGAGGCTACGATTGACGCTGTTGATTGAGCGCACAAAAAAAAAACGCTATCAGACGTGTCGAAATAAACATAATTATTTGATCGTCGAATAGACGGCTTTTAGGATCGTGAACAATCAAAGGACAAGTGTGAATAATATTGATTACTACCCAAGAGAAGAACACAGGATAATCTAGGAGGCGTTTTGAATTCAGCGGCATGTGCAAGTTTTTTTTTTTTTTGTACACACTTCTCATACCTAATTGATAAAACACATTGAAATTTCATCTCACCGTTAAATATACGTTGTATTAGACCGTTAATCAAATTGACTGCAATAAAACGATGTCAAAAAAAAAAAAAAGACTAAAACGTCGTTGTGAAATTCGAGGCTCTCCAAACATCAGAGTGAAATAAAATTAAAAAAAAACAAAACTCCAAAGGTCATGTCGACTGGGTTTTGAATTTTGATTAAAATTGTGAATAAAAAAGGTCGTAATTGACTCAGCGGCCATCTGTCATTGGGCATAAGCAATTCGACGCTCGAGGGTAATAGCATAACTTCGGGTGCCCGGGTCTGTGGTGCGAAGGCACCAGACTTTGCATAAACGCGAGTTTCGCGATTTCGACTCGAGGGACCGAACGAGGCTCTCCCCGGTCTTCGGTCTTCGGTCGACAACAATGTGCCCGCGATAAAGAGGCCCAGTTATATTCCCAGAGGTGGGCCCAGGGCCCGAGTACTATAACCGAGACCGTGGCGGAGAAATATGAAGAATATAGCTGGATGCGGCCGGTCTTACCGTAGCTGTAGCTGTAGCAAGGAAGAAGAAGGCGCAGGGCCAGAGTTGAGACCACCCCGTGGTCTGTCGGCTCTTTTGATCTTCCCCACCACCGCGGCTCGTTTCTCGTCCGAAGGCAGATCTCTCTCCTGTTGCTCACCTGCGGGGAAGCGCCCGGCGATGTCAGAATCACACCTTCGGCGTCTATCGCCTCACTAATAATCTTATTCGAAGCCCCGCGTAGCCTCAGCCCCGGTTAGGAACCGGCGGACGGATGGGGTTTCGATAATTCGTACATTCAGACTCTACACTGTATATACTGTATGTATATACTATAATACAGTCGGAATTGAGGATATAGATTTTTCGATATAATTTCATCGTCTAACCCTGTGGGAAAAGAAACGTCTTCACACGATGCGTATCGCTCTAGGAAGTTCATGATTACGGAAGATTCGTTGTTCTGAAACGTGTTGATGAACATTTCACCGACTACTATATAGAACCGGATATGATCATGGGATCCGTGAGAATGAATTCTGACGAAAAACGCGGTAATGCGAATCTATTGGTTCGTTTTTGATCCTATAAAAGATGACAGCATTCGCGTTTTCGAATGTCTAATGTTGGACGGTGGTCATAAATTTCGGTATAAAGGCATAGTTTTACGCCTCGGTGTGTCAAATCGATCAATTTAACGACTGATTAGTAATTTATCCACGAACTCCGGCTCTGATGTGTGTTCGGTAAAGAAAAGATAAATTATGCGAACAGAAGTCACTGTGTCAGTTCAGAAATTGATTTTTTAATTCAGGGTAAAAGAGAGAAAGACGTACGCAGTCTCGCGGATAAGCGGCGCGGTAAACCTATTGTATATCCGTCCGTTTGCTCGCCGCCTGTGCGCGATTATTTTGTAATCTCAGCGTTAACATTATACTCCTCCAATTAGCGCTGTCCGTCTAAGGTGTTCCTCGTTTCTCGCTGTTCACATTAACGCCGACGACCGCGTTGATGATTTTCTCTGCAAATTGCCTTCGCCTCCTCTCCGCCGCACAACTCGGGATCGCTGTAGCTTGCGAATGGCAGTTTTACCTTGAATTCGCATCTGCAGGGTAAGAGAATTCTAGCTTCTGTTACTAGATGGGACGACGCCTCGTCTGATGGGTAAAAAATCCAAGGTGTTGTTGCTCGCCATTCGGGATCCAGGAGAAACGGTATCGGTCAGGTCCAGGGGACAGAGAGCAGCTCGGGTTCGATGAGTGTGTTGCGAGGGCCTAAGATTCGAAGGCGCTACTTAATTATCCCGTACCCTCTAATCTGCGGCAGCCGACACACACGCTACCCACCTCGGTCCTCTATGCCGCACCTAACCTAACCCAACCCGTAACCTGAACCTAACCTTAACCCTAACCTGACCGAAGTCAAAAGATTGTCTAACGAAAAGAACTGGACGCGTTACTGCATGCGCCTCTGTATGGGACTAAATGCGATATACACGTTATCAAGTTAACTATATCAGACGGGTTCGTCATGCCCGAGGCGCGACGATTCTTATTTCAACGTCGAAATTTAAACCAGTGACTTGATAGTCCGGATTCTGAAGGGGAATTTTTGCAATCTTATTTAGCATCGGTCAAAATCATTTAGAAATCGCCAAATATCGTTTTCGAAACTTAAAAATGTGTTTTCTGCACACGATTTTAGGAAGACATTTTCTTGTGTGGATCATGGAAGGTACCGACTTTGCAGGAGGTCCAATTTTAGATCCTCTGGTCCCGAGTTTTTCACGGATAATCAAGAAACTTTTTGATATGATCAAAATTGGACAAGTTATCCATAATTTCCAAAGTACAATTGTTTGTTTGTCATACGTCACGTCTTGCAATTACTCGAGTAAAAATGTGAGTCTATGAAACAGTTGACCCTTCATTTTATAATACAAGCCCATTTTTTGAACACTTATAGGTAATTCGACCAAAAAACTCGAAATTGGCCAACTGCGGTAGGGTTTCTTTCTTGCAAACCAGGCACCAAAGAAAATGGTACACTGAGTGAAAAGTGTGGTTGAATTTACAAAATACAAGATTTAATCAAATCAAATACTTCATACTCCAAAAATCATTATTATCTTATCCAAAGTTTATTAAAGATCGAAAAATCGCCTTTTTCAAAAATCACTTGTCGTAAGGTTTCAGGCACACGGTTGATCCGATCATGTCTCTCGACGTCTCATTTCCTTCGGAGAGCAATCCTTCGTTGTGTGGATGAGGGAAATTTGAAAAAAAAAAAATGGGACCAAGTTATCAGCAAAAGAGTGACTAGATTGTCGCTAAATTTCGACAACTGACCATAAATTATGACAGGATTTTTTTTCTCAGTTTCCCTTATTCATCTGAAACCTTACGACAAGTGATTTTCAAGAATATGGCAATCTTATCTTAATTGAAATAGAAAGGTCTGTGTGCCCCTGTAATTCGATTCCCACGGAAAACTGATACGAATGAATCAAATGTCTAGTAAATTTTCTAGTCTTGTATTTTCTCAACAAATAAATGATGAAAAAAAAACAAAAAAGCTATGGCAACTTATAAACTACGGAGTTTTTATGTAACTATAACTATAATCATCAGTCGATCACAAAGAAAATTAAACTCCCCGAATTTCTGCAAGCCTAATAGACCCTAGATATGAGCTAATAAGCTTTAAATTCTATGTTGAAAGTTCAGACCGGGTAAGATAATCTATCGATTCTCCATTAAAATGAAGGACCAGGGTATGGACCCGAGCCCGTAACTAACCTAAGCTAACCAGCTGACCGAAACCCGGTTGAGTCGATATCCCCCGAGGATGTAAAATCCTAACGAAGAACCGAAAAACATTTTAAAAAAAGTACGTCGGACAAAAATCTGCGCTCGTAAAGCGGCTAATCGCGGTGTGACTTCGGGGGGTTTAATCGTCTCGTGTGAGTTTCTTCAACGATTAGCCCCGAAATCGAGGTGCACCCCATTATACACCCAACCGACCCTGAATTTTTCCGGCCTCTCTACGCGCCGCGACGTCTAATCAGCTCTATGGTCGCGGGTGTCATTAGCCAGCTCTCGACCCGCGATACAAGACAGAGGCGCTAACGAAGACCTGTTACGAATACAGAGAAGGGCACGGGCTCATGCACAGGGGCTAATACCCCGGGTTGACGTCACCGTAGAACAGGCCAGAGCTAGGCTAATGGTAAAGAGGTGCGGGTCCCGCGAGCGGCTTCGGGCCTGATTACAGGCCCCGAGATCCCCTGTAGACTCTCGCGCGTCGAGAAGGTATAACGAAAGACAGGGCGTACCGCGCGGTATAGGTTATAGAACATTTTCGAGTATACCGGGCTCGAGGGATAGGATGTAGAAGGTGTTGTAACTCGCGGTATCCCGGAGGTGGTCTCCCCGGGCATTCCTGTTTCGAGATAAATTTATTGCCAAAGATGGCGCGCGCGTAGTCGACGTGCAGCGTGCTGTACGAGCCTTTCGCACTTTCGATGTGGGTACCGTCCGCATTGCACCGACGGAAACAAAGAGTCGGCGTTATTTCTTCGGACCTTTTTGATAGGTTTTATAGAGCGAAGGTTTATGGATCCGGGGATAAAAAGAAACTATCGCAGAGCTTTTTCTCAGGGTTTTGCGCGAATGATGATTGCGAGGAGATTGAAATACGCCCCCGGGCATTGACGAGCTTGAAATCGTCCTGGAACTGAGGTGATAAAATTAAAACTGCCAGGGCTTCAAACGAGGCGGATTTCTGATGCGCAACGTTAATGATATGAAATTTAATCGCGAACAGCAGCGGGAACAAAAAAATTAGGGCGGAGCGGTTACCTCCTCGTACGAATTAACAGAAAGAGTACCAACTAGTACAGCCGGTATCGTCATGTGCATGAAGGTAAACGCAATGATCAACGACCATATGGCGTTGATGGAAACATTGCGGCGTATTATATCACCGAGGCAAACAAATTTAGGGCACAATTTAGCAATCGAGAACTTAAATTTATTTCGTTTAAAAAATTGCGGAGCTCTTGGTCATGCCGTCTCTCTTTTTATATTCGCTAATAGGGTATAAAAAAACCGTCTACACACGAAGCTAATTATCGCGTTGATCGAATGTCGCATTAATAAAACGAATAACGCGCTCATCATTCTCGAATATTAATGCTCGTGACATCACACGAGTATTTAGTATATATCTTTTTCATATACCCTCATCGGAAGCTTCGTAGATAACGCCGTACTACCTGACGTATAATTTACGAGGTACCTCATGGCCAGCGGTACAAAAATTATCCATAAATATCATGTGATATTCCTCATGTCTAGTTCGAATTACGATATTATTCATGAATAATTACCAACGATGTAGGCCTGCTTGAATTAAAAATCTATAGTATTTTTCACTTAATATAGATTTCAAGCAATATTTCGAACACGTATCTAGTTGAGTCTATGATGGAAGAAATTAACCCTACGGGTGGTCCGAGTTCAAATTTCCTGGGCTCAATTAAACTGTAACAATAGAAAAATAGCGTACCACTAAACTCCAGATCGTATAAAAAAAAAACTGTTGATATTATAATTAAGGCCGTTTTTTTTTCAGACAAAGAAAAATCGATTCTTCAAAGTGCGTTAATTAAAAACAATTTTGAATAAAGTTCGACTGCAATCTCACCTTTTTAACTTCTCGTTTCTCTGTTATCACTGGATCGAAGACCTTCAGATTCCGATTTTAATTGGTATCGTTGAACTTCCGAAATTTCGAACCCAATGACATTTTTTTGGCGCGAAAACACGGGAAGTTCAAAGCCTGCCGCATTGGGAGCCTGAATCGGCTCGTTTTCTGTAATTTCAAGGTGTACGTACCCTAAATCGTACGTATCGTACGTATCGCTCCTACCACATACGTCGGTATCGGACCACACCTGTTTGAAAATTAGCCACCCAGAATGTCTGGCATTAACCTAATTCGACACCTCTACTAATTTCAACACGCACGTGTACGTTGTTCGGGTGCGTTAACATCAGGGTTGGGGACGTGGGTCCTAGGTGTTAGTGAAAAGGGCCCGACTGTGATCCATACGTGTTTCCGTTCGGTATCCTGCAGCACGAACCACAGCAGTGGGTGGGCAAGAGCGTGTTTTGTGGTGACACCCCAAATCCAATGCAACCAACTGTGAAACGATTCTATAGCCCGACAGGCTTACCGAAAAATACCATAGGGTTGGATTACAGTTTGGACTAAAGCTTCTAATCCGAGCTGCAGAATTTTCCAACACAGTTCAATCGGATCAAGGGTTTCCTCACTGTTCATCCGACTGCCGGGTCAATGAATAATAAGTAATGAATAATATATCCAGCCTCCAGTTTTAGTGCCGGGATCATTACAAATGTATTAAACGGTGATGGTCAGAGAAGGTAAAATAGTAGGAATAATCTACGAGCTAAACGCGGATACGCGGCAAAGTTTATAGCGTCGTTTCTTGTAACTGGTTCATTATAAACGACCACTCATCATACATCATACTAAACTCGTTCCATAATATCCTACACAAATCCACTGGGTTATACGTTAGTAAAAAGTATTAAGGGTACGTGAATGGTGAACAAGAAAAAAAATCAGTCACATCGAACTATTGTCATTGAATGATTTTTACTCTTTCTATCGCGAGCGTTGGCCATCTATCGATTGAAATTGGACACCCGTTGCGTACACGCGATGTTAATAAACTCTCGTTCCATTAACCAACCGCGCGCAAACGCCTACCTGTCGAATGTAAAATTTCTCTGCTGATGATTCCATCGACCATCGGGATCTCGATATTGCCAATTCTGAGAGACACATCATGTCTATACGAGGTGGAGGTTGATTCGAGTCTGCAGGTACAAGGCAATCCCGCAGGACACACGGGGCCCGGTTGAGTTATTGGCGTATCGAGAAAAATGTATCGAGAAAATTAGACCCGATCATCATCACCATTATATGGTTTCTTTATTTGGATGCAGCGGCCCTCGAATTACAGGGCGGCGCGGGCTACCTTGCTTACTGTTTCATAATACCCGTTCTGCCCCCTCGGGATTAACCGGTCCCAGCTTCACTTTGGAACGACGTGCCATGCGGCGCAGAGGAGGATTTACTCTGACGGAACGGAAGGACTATCGGACGCGACCGAGATCGCTGGGGTCTTTATTGATAACTGACAGCCGGCGATCGATGGGATATGACCGCAGATTCAAATTCATTTCACGGGAAATGGACCAGGTAATCGGAGGACAGATTGATTGACGCTTTTTCAACTTTATCTAGGGAGTAACGCTTGATCGGATTTAGGGAAGACTAAAAACTGGGACAAAAATTGATTTTCAATTAGTCAAATTACTATCTATGGTCAGATCTGGAACCTCAGAAGTATTTTTTGTAGATTATACTTGTGGTATGTGCGGATGAAAGACAAGATGAAAGCTGAAACCCTGTGAAAGGCATTGGATAATTGAATCCATGGTTAGGAACCAGCTGTTGAAATGCAATAAGATTGGATTAATGTCAGTCTCAGATTATTGCAAAACTTGTGATCTTTCATCAGTTATAAATCAGTTTTCACGGTTCAAAAGTATTTTGCAAACTCAATAAATTTGGTCGACTCGCTCTTCGCGATCACGGATCTTGAGAAACAGGATCTTCACGAAAATGTTGATGTCTAACATAGAATATATTAGTTTTTGTCTATATGAAGTCAATGAATTGTGATCCTGCAAATTCATCGACTATTCAGTGTTGAGATTGTCAGTCGATCGTCAAAAAGTCGTGGTTTCGTTTTCATGAAAAGGTAAATTGTGCGGATTAAGTTATCAGTACCTAACTGATAAGACAACGACATATAATTAACACCAACTATTCACAAGTAATGAGACAAGGAGCTCATTTCCATACTGTACGCATCGGTTTCGTGAAAATTGATGGGAGATATAAGTCACACAGTATAATTTATTAATTATCCAACGAGCATCGTTATCGGCCTTTGACATGTTACACGCATGTCCAGGGTCACTGCTATCACTAATTGATACTTGAATGTATCATTACTCAAGTAGAACAGTAATCAGACAGGAAAGAAAAACTTAGAGACGTTTGTTCAGCATCAATCGAAAGAAGAAGAAAGTAAAAAGCTTGTAGATTCTCGAACCACTTTTTCAGGTACGAATTCACGGTAAAAAAAATCATTACATCAGCTTCAAAATGATTTTTGTTAACAGTCTACACAGGATGAGACTCTGAATGCCTCTAATTACGTAGCAACAGATGAGTGACACATGACACGTCTGTACACTGACGTTAATAACAGTGCTGGTTAAAATTATGCAAGCATATTAACGATGTGTGGAGTTAGCAAGGAATAGCGAATCGATTGTGACGACTGTTGTCTTGTTCGGTACAACCAAGCAATGGCCAATTATACCTAGTGGAAGGAATGGAAAAAAGTGGCTTCTTCTGATCCTTATAACTTTTGATCTCGTACTTACCCACAGTTCTGAAAAAAAATAATCAAAAATTGAGAAAGTAAAAGTAGGCTAGAGTTTCGAAAAAGCTTTTTATACAGCGTACGGTACACGGAACCCGCGTATGCGCCAAAGAGCTAAAAGACTGTTATGTTTCTGGTATGACGATACCCAGACTTCTCGCGAATGGACTCTATACAAAAAGGAGTTCATCTTAATAAATTATGTCGTCGAGTAAACTTTGCAAACGACTTCAAAAAGATTCTACGAATTTGTTAACCGGTGTCGGCTGATATATTTTTGGACAATTATATGTTACTTACTTAGGTCTCGACCGGGTCTCCATTCTCGGATATTATACATGTTCATGTTCATTTGTGGTATAATGAGCCCACGTTTTACAGGCTTTCAACGACGATTAATCAACGTTGAGCTAAACGATTGTGTCGTTAATTAACGCAGATCGTATGGTTATATCAAGATAGACTCGTCTAGTTTAGGCTTGAATCTACGCATACTCGCAATCGATGATTTGGCATTTATTAATAGATCGGGGAAAAACGGAAACGGAAATATGCAATCAACAGGACCACAATTATCGGTTAAATTTTCAAGCATATATTTATTATTTTATTCAAGATCACTATTTTCTATTCTAAATTTATTTACAATATCTCTCATTCGTGTACAGATAGACGCAGCATAGGGTTTCATTTTTTCTGTTTTTCCTTTGAAAATTTGGTTCATAAAAAAAAAAAAAAAAAAAATATTGATAATACTTGTCATGTACCTACTGGTAAAATATCAACGTATGTATTATATTGCAGAGTCCCATCTTTCATATCAATATAGGTCTAGGGGTATACACATAACTATCGATCGATTGATATATATATATATATAATTTAATATAATTATTTAATAGGTATAAGAAGTGTATTCATCTAACAGCAACGTATTACTTTTTTTTTTTTTTTTTTTACTTCATTCGGTATTTTTCTTCACCTTTTGTTTAATTTTTTTCATTTTTATCAAACAGAAAATATTTACAAAATATTTACATGGAGCCACGATTAGCTCATAAGTTAAGGTTTATTGTTATTAATAATTTAGCTTATCCAAAGTGGAAATATTTTATTCTTTTCTTTCACGTTATTCCTTTTCTGTTTATTTTTCATTAAAATAAATTATACATTATGTTACAATTTCCTGCTATCCAGTTCCTCTTTCAACGTACTACTGAACATCATGTGCGGAATTACATACTGTCCGCGTCACTTTCCACGTACGTAATTTAACCATTCTTTAAATATGACGTGTACGCATAGCAGGGATCGCCTCGAGCTGCATTATACTTTATATTACCAATATACTGCCATTCCCCGCTTCCGCAATCGTATCTTCAATTATTATTTATCGTCCTACTGCGTTGCGTAACGTTCACTCTTCCTTGGTCGAGCGTACGTAATAAAATGCGAGATGAAAAAAAAAATACACGGTTCTAAAACACTGGGAACAAAATTTGTGAAAAATGTAAAAGAACAAGTGAAAACGACGGAATATTATTTTTGGAATTCGTTAGAGATTATTTGTAGCACAATCAGCGACCTCTGACGCCATCTTAGACGCGAATCTTTATCATCTTTCTCTAAGATTTGTCGTCCATCGAATTTGGCAGAGGCCTTTTCTTCAGGATCCCTAAATCCTGGACGTTTTCTAAAAAAGTTTTATGATGCTGGGCAACAAGCAGCGGATTAACAGTCTGAACGTCCTTCTTGAGTTCCTCCATGTCGCGTTTGAGCTTCGCCCTTCTGTTCTGAAACCATGTGATAACCTGAGCGTTGCTCAATCCGAGTTGGGCGGCTATTTCATCCCTGTCTGCGGGGCTCAAGTACTTCTGATAGAGAAATCTCTTCTCTAATTCGAATATTTGCTGGTTGGTGAACGCGGTGCGTGACTTTCGTTTCTTTTTTGGCTGTTGCCTGTTGTTGAACAGGTTCAAGTGGTTCGCTTGCTCTGTAACAGAGAATAAAATCATATAAATCCACATCCTCATTGAGTAAAACCGGAAACTATACGGTTTTGAATAAACTAACTGGTTGTGAGGTCACAGTGATTAATAAATCTTTACTAAATTCTCGTCGTTTCAAATCATCGAATTATGGATTCGTAATGAACGTAAGTTGGCCAAATTTTTTATATTTTTTTGGTAAAAGCTACAGTACCGCGACTGCTATCTTTCCATAAATTTGCCGCGAGTTGGCGCGTTGCGAAATACGCGGCAGGCGGTAAATCCGCTGGCATCAAACGAATTAAGTCTCTCGCGAGAGAGTCGACCGCAGAAACTAATATCTCCGCGCCTCTGACCGGCCGTAGGACCGTCCGCCCGTTTGTCCGTTCGTTTCTCTTGGTTCGTGTTTATCGCTTACTTCTTATTCTGACTTCTAATAGTCTACGGCAAAACTGCCACGTCTAACGTCAATTTTGTAAACGCAGTTGGAAAAATTTGTTTAAATTGATCGCCGTTTGTAATTGGGATCGAATCAAGTTGGCGAAACGATGAATTGTGCAAATTTATTGTAAAATCAAGTCTGTACCGTGACGATATTTCGGTAAGAGGTTCGTTGCATCGTCAAAACTTTTAAGACTGAGTGTACTGCGCCTGTGCAGGTGTGACCGATGCGGTTCCCTTTGATGTACGTGATGTCGGCACTACTTTGTCTGGTTTTAAGCATCAAGTCCCGTTGTTAGCGTAGCGTTTATCTCAGAAACCGTCAAACTATCGCGAAAACATGTCAAGAGCTTTTAGCAAGATAAAACCACGCGCTTTAATCTCCGACGTTGACGATCAAAATCGGTTGAACGGTCTCGGAGATACGCCGCCAAATGTACGAACTACTTTAAGTCTGGATCTTGAGAGGTCTGGAACGAATTTGTAATATGACTTTTATGGAGAAATTCTTTCGGCGTTGCAGAGATGTGTGCGCATCTGATTTGTGGCTTGCGGCTGTCTCGGATATAGTTTCATTTTTTATAAATTTTTTGTTTCAATCTTCCACGTATTTTGCGATCACCTCAATTCTTTTTTCTTCCTCTTTCTTCAAACCCTCTATGCAAAATACCGATTTGCGATGCTTCACAGACCGAGCATATTTCGTCTCTGCGTCAAAAACGATACTCGATATAGTCTGGGATCCACGTTACCGCGAATGTCGGAAAGAGGGTAAAAAATATGGTAAAATTCATGAAATATGTATGTTTCGCCTTTCATGTTTCCCGGGCTAATTTCCATCAAGTTCCGAAGTACGTAAGAGTGCGGTGCGAGACTCGTTGGTAGTTAACCTCTTTTCATCGTGTGATGAGAATCAATGCGCCACGCGGGAGAGGGCGTACTGTGTGGATACTATATGTACATATATCATACAGCGTTAGGTGTATAGTAGGGAATAGGGCAAAGGAGGAAAACCCGGTACGGTTAATAAGGTGATGGTGTTGTCAGCCATCTTGGTTCCGCTCGGACAACGCCCGCTCGAGGAGAACGGAAACGGCAAAGCGCAGCTAAAAGGCGCGACGATCTTGAAACGATCTTTAAAACGTTAATAGATTATTTGGTAACAGTTTCTTGTTAACAGAATTTAACGGTCAACCGTAAATATATATCCATTAAGGTATCCCGCGATTGGTAACGGTTGGCAACAAAAATTTCCCACATAAATAGAATTTGATGAAAAAAAAAAAAAAAATGTATATATAGATACATAGAAAAAATCCAATTGACGGGTTACGGACAATTAATTGGCGCAGAGAAGTTTCCGGACGAATGAGAATCATTTTTTTTTTTCTCTCTCCACTCTGACGTTACGTACAGAATCAGCAAGAAATACTTATGCGATAGCGCAGAGGCTAGGAATTCTAATAGGTCATTTAACCACACAGAAGCATTCGAGGAGATGACTGAAAATTCTTTAAAATGAGAATAAGGTTGGGGCTGGATGCGGGAGAACCCAGCAATTTTGAGAGTCAGCTTTGAGAGAGACTCGCTCGACAGTCATTTGTCTTCTGGTACCCTCCGGGCTGAAGCTAACCCTCGGGCCTCTGCCACATGTCAACGATATATTTTCTGCCAGCCTACAAATCGTTTAGTGGGTAATTTTGAAATTGGAACACTTATTTAGACGTTTAGACTGAGGGGAAATATCCGAGGAGACCGAGGTTCCGAAAGATTTACGGCATCTCGAATACCGCACGTCCGGAGACTTGTGGCTTCCTCAACCATATTTCGCGGTCATTTCTTCAACTCGGTTCCCTCACAAGGGTCTTCAACATCATCAACAAAATCAGCGAGATAGTACACAGAACGCACTTGTATTGTACCGTCACGAACTCTAGATGTAGCTCGAAGAAAACCTTTGGCTAGTCAACGCGATAATTATACCGGCGATTAGCACCAGGCGTCGAGTCGACAGATTGACAGACGGGCGGATAATTGCGCTTCTCTACCGGGATTGCCAATTGTTTCTTGCACCGAATCGTACTTCCGGTGATTAATTTTAGTCGATGATCAAATGTATCGGGTATCGGAACAAAATTGAACAGTTTCCAAATCAGTGGAAAAAAAATCAATGCAGGTATTTCTGATTACGTTAACGTTAACTGTATATACAAGAGAGACAAATGGGAAACGGAGTGTATGAATTATTCATTTGTTTGCACTGTAATGACGGGAAAAAAATTGCCATCACGTTAATGTGACGAATTTTTCCTCGTCACACAAATAAATTTATCATCGCACAGTTTCGACTCAGAAAATGTTTTATTAACAGGAGAAATCTACAAAAAGAATGTGAAGAACAAAATAACAAAATTAGGAAACAAGAGTGAAGAGGCGACGCTCGTTTGTTTCTTCTGCAACGCTTTTTTCAATTCTCTTTATCGTCGCGTTTTATTATTCTTATTTCTCATTGGACGGTACCGGGTTTATTCATTCGTTCCCGTCAGTGGTCTGTCGGAATTAACAATTAGGCAAAGCAGCCGCCCGCAGCGATATTAACATAATAGGTCAAACAGGCCATATGATTCGTTGTTGAAATAATAGTGAAATTTTCTCTCTATACGTTGCGCGCAGATCTTATCGAGTTACGACAGAGACAAAACAAAGTCTGTCAAATTAATTCGGCAGCAAGACAGGAAATAGATTTGGCCGCCATTTTGAGTAAGATTTGTCTTCATTAGGGTTTCCTGCGGCACCTAATGTCCCACCTGGCGCTCTCGTGCCAACAACTGGAGAAAGGTGTTAACCAACTGGAAGCAATGACGTTAACTCCTGATGGAACTATATTTTCATCGTCATGTACGCGGGTGGTCCGAGCTTAACCTTCGTCCTGCAGGACGTCGGATGCGCCTTTTATTTCTTGCCAGGATTTGAATTCCTCTGCATATATTCTCGCGTGAGGAAGAAGGAGGGAGATGGAAGGTGTTTTTAGTCTCTCTTTGCAATTACTACGTACTTGATGCAATATGTAGGTATGAAAGTAGTAGACTATGTATCGCAAGTGTGATAAAATTCGAAACTTTTCAAGAGTTCTTTCCGACAAATTGTTCAGCAAGAAGGTTCGTGCCTCGGTGAGTTTGAACAGAGACTGACAACCATTATATCGACTATAATATAATACGACACCTCTCTCCGGAACAAGCCTAAGACCTAAGTGATGGTCAGATAATTACTGCACGTGGTACCGTCTCAGTGATTGTCGAATAAATTTGGTTTGAATATTTATATCCTCGGTGGTGAATATACATATATGGACAGTGTATTTCATTGGTTCAAAATTTACACCAAAATTGTATAGTAATTTTAGCCGTAGATTTGATTCCAAAAATGTGCTGCCCATGTAGGCATATACATTTATTTCAATTGTACATACGTGGAGTATAATCGATAAACAATTGTAACAATTTTATGAAAGGTGGCAAAATCGGATTAGATGATTTAATCGAGGAGGTAAAAGACGAAATAGCCAAATTAAAATATGATTTTTCGATCTTTCATCATCGTAGTGGTCGCACAATTTTATGAACAATTTTCTCTTGTTTTTGTCTGTCATGCACGAAACAACTTTACGGGTGGTCCTGTTCAAGATTTTTTTGGTCCCCAACCGGTCATCATAAAAGATGCATTTATCGAATACACAGACAACTTTATGATCCGATCAAAATTGAAGAGCTATATTCTTCATATTTTACATAATAAAAAAGTGTTTTTTCCTTTCTTATCAGTCACTTTCCTGTGTAAAAATAAATTTTCATAGTTATACAGCATATATTTCATACAGAATCCAGAAAAATGGCATTCTGACCACCCATGGAGTTCATTTCTTGCATAATGACCGAGGCAATTTTGGAATTTGACAGATTTAGATCTTCTTTCTCAATTCGAAGGCAACATCTACCCCTTGAAACACAGCAGAAGCTCTATTCTTGGATCGAGAAAATTTCATCCCCTGATTCGGAATACTTTTAGAGTTCATTCGAGAATATTGTTTCTTCTGTAGATTCTTCCATTCTACCTGAGCCTCGACTGATGATGAATAATCGTTCAAGACAAATTCCTCAGAGACTGGTTGGATTCCAGACTCACCCCGATATTCCGAATCAACACACGTTTCGGGTTGATCCGATTGTTCGTGCGGAGATTGCAAATTTATCGCAAGTAGAGTCGTTATCGTGTCCATCTGGATACTAGCCCACGGTTTTTGTGGTCAGATAAACAAATTTTTCAGCTATAATTTCCATCCGAAGATGCAAGCTCCGATGCGCGAAATCTATTTTTAGATCTCATTTTGTAGCGAAACTAATTTACGGTCCTGAAATTTGTCTGCGGTCTGGTGAGGCTGGTTCCTTTCTCGCCCTGTGCATAGTGGAGGCACCAAAAGCGAACCGTCGCGACGTAGTATCGGTTGGAACGACTCGCATAACCGCAATACCGAGTGAACGTAGTAATTTTTAGGTGCGGTAAATGGCGATAAAAGATATCTTTCGTAGTTGATTCGAGAAAATCTAATATCCACAAAGTTTGTAGGTGAAGAAAAAAATAAATAAAAGATATCAATTTGTCTTTACAGGCTTATGTCCGCACCTCGTGAGCAGCGGGGTGCGTGGTTTTAAACCGCAGTTGGAGCGTCGCGACGATTGACGAGACGTCGTAGAGTCAGAGTCATTAGTCAGCTCGTCGTCACTTCTGCAATTAGAAGCCTCACTAAACGACTATATTTTCAACCAAGTTTTCTATTTTTTCTCCTCAAAAACCGCAACATGCGTCGATACACATATTAATCCCCAGGGGCGCAAGAAATCCTCGCCCTTATGCGACTGGCTCTCAAGACTTCCTGGAATACAGTCAGGAAGTACGGACCCAGAGGAGCTTCGAAGAAAGTGGAAAGAGAAAGAGCAGCTTTTCTCCGTAGGACGTGGAGAATAAACGAGAAGCAGGGACAACTGGGAGTTCGAAAGCGCACTCGTTACGAGCTTAACCGTTTTTCTCATGATTACAATAATTACAGGCACGTGGAGCTGCGCGTTCAGAGGCCCCCTTAAAATTGAAGGCAAAGGCGAAGGCGAAGGCAAAGGACGCCGGGCGTCGGAAATAGACGGTAAAGTGACTCGAGGAACGTCGGGAGACACGGAGACAGAAAGACTAGCTTGTAGGTCTCTTCTCGGCAAGCAAATCGGGGCTAATAGGATCACAGGGACGCTGCAAACGGTCCATGATACCGGTCCAGCTTAACCGCCGGTAGCGGAGAAAATAAAAACATAAGAATTCAAGAAAGAGGAGATAGATCGACGGAAGAAGAAAGAGATACTCCTTGTTCCACCTACGTCGATTCTCTATGACTCTCATCCACGCAGAAAGCGTCGTTGCTATCAAATAAAATATGGCGGGTACATAGAAACTCCGCGGGCAAACCTGGTCACGTCGTAATTAGCCTCGACCGCAACTGTTTAATCGTGATTTATCTGTCAAAGTGCAACTGAATCAGAACTCTTTCCGATGAAAATTCATTTTTGAAGAATAAGAACGAACTCCTGCTTGAATAGAGCTAATAAAGCACTTGGAGCCGAGCTAAGTACGCTAATCGAATAATGAATTCTTCAAAAGATAACGAAGTGTAAAGTAAATTAAGGACAAAGTCGAAAGAAGAAAAACTAGAGAGGGGCGATCGGAGAGTGAGAAGTGCCAGAGTGGGAGAAAGAGAAAGAGAAAGAGCGAATTTGTAAACGAAGATAGGGATAGGTGGGTGGGTGAGTTACGGTACTAATGACATACGTATAGAAATAATTTCCAACCCACATCCTGTGTTTTTGTTTTTGTTTTCGTTTTTGTTTTTGTTTCTTCAGCCTCTCTTCCCCCACCCGAGTTACGCCTCCAAAGAACAGAAAGGCGTCACTTGGATCGCACAGGTACGTCAAAAAGTATCGAGAACAAAGCGTTACTAGGTTCAATTCGATTCGGTCGAATTAATTCGAGCAACTTTTTTTTCGAAGACATCGCATCACGTCACGTGACAAAACACAAAAATAACAGTAAGGGGAGAAGAATGATTATGTTCACCCTATAATCGAGTCTCGGGGGTACATCTAACGCCACATACATGGAGAAATATTATCCATATGCACACATTATTGCCACCATATGAATGTGCGAGGGGTTCGAGCTCCGGCCTCATCGCCAAGCCGTATTGTTTCCTGCGGTATGGAAGGAGGCAGGGCCCACCACGGTATCTATATCCCGGGGTTGAAAGGGCCGAACGAAACGCCGGCCCACTGATGTATTAATTACACGAAACAGTCGATCCAGAAAATTGATACTCTCGATTGAATGCTCCGAGCACCTGTCACTTCAGCCTTTTTTCCCCTCCTATTTTCTCTCAATTTTTTTTTTTTTTTTTTTTTGTTTCTCACAATCAGCTTAGATAGATACCGATGAGTCGTCAGAACCCCCTCATTCATTGGGGTATTATAACTGTATTCAATTCCCAAGGCCCATATGGATTTTGGCAATCATATCGCGTGCCTAATGACATAAGGTCGTAAGCGCCAACATACGACTTTTTGCTCTTCGTAGCGGCAAAAGGGCGTATAATTTTTTTGTTATCATAATTAGACTAAAAACACGAAGATTCGTTCATAAACGTTAAAATTGAATACTAGGTCAATTAAAAGCAGAAGGACGTATGTACTGGCGGATACAACCTTTCAGTCCTAACTTCGCTTAAAAAAATGGTTTCCATTAATTGCAGAAGGTCGTATCCGCCAATTTTTTTTTTTCAATCAATTTTCGTGAATTCGTCAATAATGGCAGAAGGTCGTATCGACTGGTAGATACGACCTTTTTGAATTAATGAAATTAAAGAAAAAGTACCTCGACTAATTGCATATGGTCGTATCCGCCAAAATTATTCTCGCTGTAGGTGATGTCGTTTATCCGAGTTTTCACGTGTTTTTACACCGATTTGGAAAAATCATGAAAAATGAAGAAAAAAAAATTGGAGATACGCCCTTCTGCTTTTAGCTCCGAATATTTTTTGTCGAATTTTTCGAAACGACGTCAATTTCGATTTTTCTTTGCGTTTCACGAGTTTTTACACCGATTTGGAAAAATCATGAAAAATGAAAAAAAAAAAATTGGAGATACGCCCTTCTGCTTTTAGCTGCGAATATTTTTTGTCGAATTTTTCGAAACGACGTCAATTTCGATTTTTCTTTGCGTTTCACGAGTTTTTACACCGATTTGGAAAAATCATGAAAAATGAAAAAAAAAATTGGAGATACGCCCTTCTGCTCTTAACATTCATTTTTTATTTTTCTAACGAATTGTAATGAAAGAACGACGTATCCGCCCAACTTACGACCCTTTGCACTTACATTTCTCGATCTCGTTATTTCAATTGTTTCAATACGTTTTGATCACTTTTAGAGCGAATGGCGAAAAAAAAAAAAAATTATACGCCCTTTTGCCACCAAAATCGTGTTTTTGGCGCTTACGACCTTATGTCATTAGGCACGCGATATGGTTTTTCTCAATTCTCATGATCATAAATCGAATTTTAGGGTGTATCAAAAAATTCCAAGGGACTCGGTGTTTCTGGATAATATTGGAACTGTTTTTGCGTCGTTTTATCGTTCTTGAAGTAATTAGGTATGTCTCTCATCGTCAGGCAGTTCTGTAATTGCTTACCGAATTGATTAACTCTCTCTTTACGTCGATTCGAAATTGGAGAAAATTAAAAAATATATATCTATGAATCGATATCAATTAATATATGTTCAAAAATCGCGAACGGTGAAAGGGAATAGCGAGTTGAGTAATTATCAATTGCTTTTACCTCCAAGTTTTTAATTTCGCTTTTATCGATTTTGAATGAACCAGGTGAAAATGTGTTGAGACGCAAATTTAATAAATTTCTGTACCCTTTCCGTGGATCGAAATGCTACACGCTGAAGTTGTTATCGACCTATGAAACCAATGAAGTTTTCTCCATACATGACGAGGAGGTCTGATAAAAGAAAAAAAAGAACATGAGTTACCTTTTCTACGTGATTATTAATAACTGTTGAAGTTCAGTTTAGGAAAAAAGAAACAACACTTCACTTCTTCTACAGTTGACACACGCTTCATAAAACGAACCGTGAAAGTGGTGATTTTAACAAATGTGCCCCACATTGTTTCTTTATATTCTGAATCAAAAGTTATTGTGTCTCCTTGATTTTTCGCTCTATACCAGCTTTGAGCGAAGAGCGCGTCGGGCTTCACTAAATGATCATGATGTCAAGGAACGGAGAGAGCCTGGAACGGTCGCTTTTAAACCGCTGGTGAGATCCATGGAAAATAAAGAAAATGTTGGAAAGAAAATAAGAAGAAGAAGAAGATGGAAAAAGAAGACAGGGAGAAGGCTTCGATGTCGGGTCGGTTGGTGAGAGAGTGTAAAAAAAGGATGAGCATTCATTGGAGCAGGAGAGCGTCGATCATTGCCGGTCGTGTATAAAAGAAAAAAAAAAAAGAGGCAGCCGATCGTCGCTCAGGTTTTTAATTTCCTGTTCGATTGTTGTCGATTATATCCTTTTTCTCGGATCGTCTGTCGTTTCGATTTGCTACCGGCCGTTTAACGGCGCTGATGCCTTTTAACCATTGAATATAACAGTCTAGGTTAATCCAGGGTGACTACGTGGAAAGACTCGCCTAGCTCGCGCCGATCATTTCGAAACATCTTATGCCCATAACGAACCCAATTCAATTACGATTTATCAACAATTAAGAAAGTTCGCCTCACTATTCTCTCGGAAATCTCGGTCCGCCCCGTATTACAACGTATCGACCATTGAAACCCTACCTGACGTTACAAACGACATAATTGATACTTGTCCGCGCCAATAATAAGCAGATACGGGCTAAATTACTTTTCGAAAGTCGATATAATAATGCATCGATCTTCGGATATTATAAACAGGTACACAGTGATGTCGAAAAGTCGGCAAAAGCGGATCGAATTACGCTCACAGATCGGCGAATCGAAGTCTGTTAGGTATACAAATCGTTTCTAGGATTAATATTAGTTTTATTGCACCGTGTATATAATCGGGAACAAGGAAAGGAAGACCAACACCGGGACCCGGTTCGGTTCGGGGTTTGAATGGCAGAGGCGATAGACCGAACGGTGTTTAATCGTGAGCCCTTGCCCCTGCAGTAAGCTCGATACAAAGCCAGCTGTACCAACAGGCATTAGTTTAATTCAATTTCGATTAGTTTATTTTTTCGGTCTGTGACGCGGCGACAAAAGGAACGATAGCCACCGATCTCAACGGTCCTTTATTTGCTCTTTTCGCCTCATTGTTTTTCTTTCGATCCGTTTTCCACCCGGCTCGGAATTCTCATCGGTTCTAAAACCTTTGATCTTAAAATGGCGCGGTATCTGACGAGGCTGGTTACCCTCTTGAAAAATTTTGATACCGGTCCACGATGCAATTAACCGCGGTAAAGAGGCGGCGCGGCGCGCTGCTTTGCCGCGAGATCCACACTCCGCCGTAGCCTGAGGTCCGCGACAATCGCATATTCAATATGGGCAATTCCACCAATTATCAACCAATGTTTGGGCCTGAAAAAATTGATTTGCCTCAATTTTTTTCCTCGCATTCTGTGAACCGAGATTGGCAGATTCACCAAGTTTCAGCCAAATAGGACTCACCGTTCACGAGGAATACGATATTCAATTTTTAGGATAAATTTTTTTTACGCATTTTGAACGTACTTCCAACGTCACAATAAAAATTAGAAAAAATACGTTTTTCATGTGAAAAACTCTCAGCTTTTCGAATCCATTTTTCATTCTTCACTATCTCTGCTGAAACCAGCTCAAAAACACGTTTTTTGACAAAAAACAGCGATTTCTCGATGTGCTCAATGTTTTATCATTCTTTTGAATTTTTATTCTGAAAGCTGAGATTTTTTCAGTAAGAAACCCAAATTTTCAGAGTGGGACGGCTACGTGGTCGCGTGTGAGCTACGATTAACCCCTTGGCAGTGAGGCAAAAATGGGATTTTCGTGCCACTTTTGTGTTTGAAAAAAAGGCTTATTGAAATTTTCTTCCGCCATATTGGATCCGCCATTTTGAATTTTGGAAATCTGACGTCATATTCGGATCCAGCGACCTCGAAAACCTGAAGTTACTCACTTTCATCGGAATCAAACTGTTTTCCGAATTTGCGTCCGCCATATTGGATCCGCCATTTTGAATTTGAAAAATCCGATTTCAGATTCGGATTCAGTGACCTCAAAAACCGTAGTACTGAGATTGTAGGATGAATGTATTGACTTTTTTTCAAATACAAACGTGGCACGAAAATCCCATTTTTGCATCATTGCCAAGGGGTTAATCGTAGCTCACACGCGACCACGTAGCCGTCCCACTCTGAAAATTTGGGTTTCTTACTGAAAAAATCTCAGCTTTCGGAATAAAAATTCAAAAGAATGATAAAACATTGAGCACATCGAGAAATCGCTGTTTTTTTTGTCAAAAAACGTGTTTTTGAGCTGGTTTCAGCAGAGATAGTGAAAAATGAAAAATGGATTCGAAAAGCTGAGAGTTTTTCACATGAACAACGTATTTTTTCGAATTTTTATTGTGACGTTGGAAGTACGTTCAAAATGCGTAAAAAAAATTTATCCTAAAAATTGAATATCGTATTCCTCGTGAACGGTGAGTCCTATTTGGCTGAAACTTGGTGAATCTGCCAATCTCGGTTCACAGAATGCGAGGAAAAAAATTGAGGCAAATCAATTTTTTCAGGCCCAAACATTGGTTGATAATTGGTGGAATTGCCCATATATAATACGTAATACAAGTATATCTTCATTCCATCTCATTTTCAAGGCGGCTACATCGCACAACGACATCAATGAAACCGGAATAATTGTACAGTCGGAGGTAAAACTTATTTTTATAACACGTCCACGAAAAGATTTTGGCTTTGAATCGCAGTTTAGCAGAACCGTGGTGGCCACTGTAAAGATTTAAAAGAAATTCCTGACTGAAATTGGACGAATTAGTGGTCATTCGAGTATGCGATGAATAATTCTCTGAATCATTGGTGCAAGGAAACGATTTTTTAGAACAATTTATCATTTATGATTTATTCAAGTTCTGCTACTATTTCCCTTCAAATTCAGATTTCCGCGTGAGAAAGAAAGAAAAATCGCTGCGAATCTTTTATTTCGTCTTGATTTGTGTCATTTTATTGACTTTTCCCCGACCAGTGGCCACCATGTGGACGAAAACGATCGATTTCATGCGAGGATTGGTGAGGTTAGATGCTCGCGCATGCGCAGTACACAATTCTTTATGAGAAGAAGCTGAAAAGGGATGATTGGCGATTAGCCAACTTTCGGGCCTAATTGTTGCACAATATACTTTTACGATTGTTACGATTCTGGTCTGGCTGTCTCGCTATGGTATTTTTATTCCTCTTTCCTCCCGTAGCCGCAGCCCTGTCGTCGATCTAATCCCAGCATAAAGAGGCCATTAAGTAAATGAGGAGGGAACATACGCGCGGAATGGTTGTGGCGCGCGAGTCTCAAACGTGCTTTACCGCTCGTACCACTAATAACATTATTAACACTTACGTCTTGGTCTGGGTGTTCGAGGGTTTGACTAAATTAAAACAAACGAAAACAAACGAAAATCGTAAAACGAAGCGAGCAGGGAGAGGTTGGTGGTTTAGAGGCGACCGCGGTGCACCGGACTAGAAACTGGAAACTGAAAACTGGAAACTGTGTGTATATGTGTCGAGGCAACGTTTCAACTAAAATTCTTTGCGAGCTTGGCGAAATAAAGCTTCACGGTTATTCACGCCTCTTGAAGCTTCGCAAAGAGCGCCGAGAGATTTGTGAGCTTGGTTATTATAAAGTTAAATTCAGAGAATTATATACGAGCTTTATGCTTCAGTTGGGAAAAGCGATTAAATGAGCACACATGGAAAATGAAGAAAAAAAACATTCTCTGCCCTGGCTCGGTGATCAAAAGCAAACATCGATTCGTCGCAGCGAGTAATAGCCATAAACGATCCGAACCGAACAGAGAAAATACGCGGAACGAGAGGTCTGTAGCTTCACCTGCTAATTTAATTTTTTAGGGTGAAAATTAATCTAGTGGAAGTAGGTATTAGGTGCGAAAACAAAGCTGTTCGGTCACGCCAAGTCAGGTGTCCACATCTGCAGCCTGCAGTTACAGGGATGGCTCATTTTCACCCTCTTTCTTGTTGAAAAAAAAAAAATGCCCTTTAGCAAATGCATCGAAGAAAAAGCGACACGCGTCATTCTCTTCAAACAAACCGCATTGGCGCCCTTCAGGAAGCCATTTTATTTCCACAAAGCTGGAAAAAGAGGGGAGAAAAGGAGGGAAAAAAAGACGGTAGACGATCGCCAGGTTCCATTCGACAAACCTGGGGGGTTCTGTTTCTAATCACTGATAGGTGGACCTTAACCGCCGCGGTCCTTTTGAAGACTTATCTTAATTTCTAGTCTCAGTTCCTTTCTCCCTGCCATATACACAATACACACACGCTTCTATCACTATTATCCCATTGGCTATACCCACGAGCAAGACAGCCATTGATGTCTAATTTAGTAGCTAATTTAGATATGAACAGGGCAATCCTGTAACAGCGCGGCTACGTCTATAGCGTAAACTATAATGGCCTGTAGCGAGAGCCTAAGCTCACTTGCTCGGTTCAAAAGACCGCCGGTATTAAGGTACCAAGTATATATACGTTTATTATAGTTGCAACGTGAAAGTGAAAGGTCCCGAAGGTATTTCTAATGGTTAACAGCACCATATCCACGAATACAAACCGTTTCGATAATAATTACATTACTCCTCACCTAATCCGCACGCGCCCACCGTATAAGGTCTGATCACTAGAAATGTCCTTGAGCGAATACAAACACCTGCTTCAAAAGTTTGTTCTTCGATGCCTGCGTAGCGTGCGAGAAATAAGAGTTCGCGCATGCGCACGTTGTACATGATCAACTTTACACCCTAGGGTTGTTTTTAACTTGCCGTTTCTCCGTTTGCTGAGAGAATATGAAGTCTGATCCCCTCCGAAATGAGAAGTTGGTGAATCTGAGGTCAGATTTGCAAAACAAAATGAATAACGGGAAGTTTCAAGACTGGCTTATGGTCAGCCTAAGCCCCCTTGTTTCGTGTATCGCGAATGTGCACTTGAATAACTCAGTAGCTCAGTGGCGCCGACTGGCATCGAATATCGCGTTTGCCGGGACACTCATCCATCATTGCGATCCCTTGCTGGGTAGGTTTTTTGGCTAAAAATCGTCACCGTGACATTTAATCGGTACATAGGGTCTGATTCAATTGCGAGGGACACTCATCGTCACCTGTGAACAATTCGTAACGGGTGGCATAACTCGGGACCAAGGATGCGAAAGATAGTTGTGATTCAGGGAGTTGAACGCTCGCAGGGATGTAGAGAGCGGAAAATGGGGAGTGAGGAGGGACCCGTTTAATTATTCTCCGGGAATTTAGCAATTTTCCGTTTTACCGAGCGCGTATAACGTTAGTGAGAAATCCCGGGGCTCGGCTCTCTTCTCTTCTCTTCTCTCAGCGAAGGGCAACCCCGAGACCTCGTGGTGAAATGGATCCTGCGTACCGGTAAAATCTCTCCCCGACAACAATGGGGGAGGACATTTGTCTATAAAGTAAATGGACCGATTTACGACGACGCATGTAACACCAACGCGGTAAATAAAGTCTTTGGTATGCCGACACACACTTTATCCTTAATGGCAGGACGATGTTTACCCCGAGATTGTCGAATACCAGGGCGAATCACGTCGTTCAATTTCATCGGGGAGAGAATAAAAAAAAAACAACAAAAAATCGGTAGAATTTGATAGAAGCAAAGGAATTCGACGAACTTGCGATTTATCAATCATTCATAATCGAAGGGTAATAGTGTCGCGCACCTGGTGAAGTTTATGCACGCGTGCACTACCTGTACTCCTTCACAGTCTGTTCAGCTGGTATTAAATATTCGTTAGTCTTTCGTGATACGGGTGGCCGATAGATACGTGGGTAGTTTCTTCGTTGGTATTATGGCCATAATAAATTTCTAATAGACTGTCTATATTTTCTTCCGTGTCTGCACTGAGCAGGAATAGATGGATCTATAGCGCGCTTTGCGCGCCGCGTTTATACCCATACAGGTAAAATATTAAACCGTTGAAGGTATGATGTATCTTCTCCACATCGACGTCGGGATCGATGCGAAACAAACTGTCAGTTCCTTTTTGTTCCCAGTGAAAAAAAAAAAAAAACTATCAGGCTCTCGCTAATCCGACAAGAATCAAGGGCAAAGCGTAATTTGACTCGGATATTCGGATTCTATATTCCCGGTCTTTACTTATTATATGCCCCGTTTTGGGCCCACGCGTGAACCTGAGCTAAGGTTAACGAGCCTCTGGCTTCGTCGTATTATTATAACGAGGTATCGAACGAGCATTAAACGATCAAATTTCACCCTTAAAGACGCGGCGACTTCCACGCTCGGAAATGGGGCGAACGCAGTCAAGAACCCTAAACAATACCGAAGCACACCACGCATGGACCTCATTACCGGAGTTTGTTATCATTAACGTTGGCTCGACACAGTTTAACCCTCGTGCTCGAGAAACTTGTTCATCAAAAGGGAGAAGAATTGATTGCAGGATGTCAATTTTTCTCCAAAGTGACTGATAACGATTTTGCCTAATGCGGCGAAAGGGGGTATTGATCTTGGCGCTGCTGGTCGCAATGGTGCCTCGGGGTTCGGAAACAAACGAGCATCGAGAAGCGCTGACGTGAAAATGAGCTTTCAGTGAAGAGAAGGTGGAGGGGGATCATGGGCGACCTCGAAGCCGGTGGGAGGGAGGCTCGCTATCACGTGAAATCGGGCGGAAAATAGGAATCCCGGGGTGCTGGTGACAAATGGTCGATCCCGTCGAGTCCCACTCTCCAGTTTCGTACCCACACACACACTACGTTACAAATCTGTTCACAGATTCAGGAATCGTTCACCTAAGAAGATCACCGTCGACACTACTCGAATCGCGGGAAAGTTTAAACTGTACCTTTTACGAGACACGCAATAACGCCGATCGTCCATTCGCATCCCTTTTATCCTATGCTAATATTGATCAAACCGTCCGCGAGTGCGGAGTGCAGCGTGCAGAAAGTGAATCGTTTAGAAAGATTAACGCGAATCGTGCATGAGGGTAATGGGGTTTTAATTCTACCGCGCGCCGAGTGTTTGATGATATAAGTACTGCTTATCGATACCGTTCAATCGGAATCGACTGCAGTCTCGTGATATGCGGTTATAACATCACCTCACGAAGTCAAAAATTGCGGAATTAGGAGTTTTCAGCTTGATAAGACAAATGTCAACATATTCTACATACCTACATGGTCAAAAAATCATTAATATCTTATCCAAAGTTCATTACCAATCGAAAAATGGACTTTTTTAAAAGTCATTTATCGTAAGGTTTGTTCGATTATGTCTTTCGACCTCTCATTCTCTTCGGAGAGCAATTCAGCATCATGTGAATGAGGGAAACTGCGAATGAAAAATCCTCTGATAAGTTATGGTCAGTTATCGAAATTTAGCGACAATCTAGTCACTCTTTTGCTGACAACTTGTTGCAAAAATTTTATTTTCAAATTTCCCCCATTCATACGATGAATGATTGCTCCCCGAAGAAAATGAGACGTCGAGAGACATAATCGGATCAACCGTGTGCCTGAAACCTTATACGCATGGTGGCCACTTTTTTGCGGAAAAAAAATTCCCTCATATTTCCCTGACTTTCCCTGACCTAAATATAATTTCTCCCTGACTGAAATTTGGACGAATTAGTGGTTATTCAAGTATGTAATAATAATGCTCTAAGTCCACGGTGAAAGAAACTGATTTTTGAGAATACTTTTGATTGCATAAATCTCGCTGGGGATCTTTTATTCTGTCTTGTTTCGTATGACCATGAAATTCCTTTGCTTTTCCCTGACTGTTCTTCGGATTCCCTGATATTTCCCTGACTTCCCTGACCATTTTTCGAATTCCCTGACTTTTCCCTGATTTCCCTGTTTTCCCTGACGAGTGGCCACCATGATACGGTAACAAGTCAATTTTTCGATGTGCAATGATCTTTGGATAGGATATAGATGATTTTTGGAGTATGAAGAATTTGTTGAATCCGAAATCCATTGATTACATTGATTGACGTTCACTGCACATGAAAATAATCATTTTAAATTGATTTTGGAGCATGCTAAATTTATGGAATGTCAAGCTAAACTGGTGATCCCATTGATGATAGTGATAAACGAAGCGAACAACTGAAATCTGACCTCGTCAGCCAATATTTGATGGTTTTTTTTTTCATCTATTATAAGTAAACGATGTTGACCGATAGAAAATTGGTAGTTAACTGATCTTACAGTCTTTAAAACGCTTTGTCGACTACCTACATTTTTATAGCACCGGGTATAGATCAGCCGGCTTATTACCCACGTCGCCCTTCCTTCGCCGGACGCGACCGAGTAAAGTCTCTGGGGTTTTTTTAATTAAAAATTACATATCCAAGCGGTCGCCGGGGCATGAAGTGGGTAACGGATCGTAGGGATAGGGGATAGCAGGCCGTGCAGGGAACGAGATGATCGTCGTATACGGAGCTACCGAAAACTCACCGGAACCCGAACGGAAAATCTAGGGTTGCGGTCGATCCCGACCAACTACGAAGATAATAAAGCTACTAAAACGACGGGCGTGCATAACGCGGCCGTGGCATATCCAATGCATATACTTATACATAGCCACATAGGGTCGGATACATAACAGAAAATTTGTCGAGAGGGGGAAATCGAGGGTACATAACACTGAGATATACCTGCGGCAGGTTTTGGTCGTGATGCGTGTACCGCGTATACATACATGGGTTTATAGCCCAGCTGCCGTTAGGCATGGTGAAATACGAAAAGCCTAAGTATGTACCACACAGGCCTTTGTCGGCTCCGAGTTAACCTCGTGATTAATAGATTTTCATAGTTTTTACGCGTTAACAAAAAATGTCCGGTAGAAAAATAGTTAGTCCCAGTCGACCTATTGGGAATGGGATGATTCAGTTGAATTATCTACAATATTTACGTCCGAGTATGTTCATAATCCCTGTGTCATAAAATAAGAAGCTACCGCGGTGCGCGCGGTTATTGTGAAATAAGAAGAAGAAACTGGTTCTTAATGAGAACGAATATGGTAAAGACTCAAAATATACCCGAGGGTCTGCGGATCGGTACGTGTAGAACTAAAAAGATGATATACAAACGATCTTCGAGTTTTGAAATTACAGAAATTCATCCACATACGGGCATCGTGCGGTATCTACCCCATTCTCGATTTTTTAAACAAACATGGCGGCCGTTCACTGCAGCGCCAAGGGAATAGGAGTAATATAATATACGGCTGTACAGCCATCAGACATCAGACGTGCTAATGACTGTCGGATCGATTAGAGGCTATAACCGTAATTCCCGCGTCTCCGATATGTGCCAGAGGCTCGGTATCATCCGGGGAATGATTATAAAACATTAAAACGTCAATTTGAATTCCCTCCAGTAGCTGCCGTATCGTTTGTCACTGTTCGAATACGACTATACGCGTCTATATACGTACTAATTACCGCCATCCACACATTTCTGCTAAATGCACGGCTCAATTGCCTTCTGTTATATGAGGCTGCTTAATAATTCCTCGACTATAGCCTATTCCCTCGTCGAAACGGAAGCGGGCGCCTTTATCGATATCCGAGTCTCTTACCTCCCAGTGCAGCGATACTGTCCACGAGATAAAATATCTACACTTATTTCTACATCGCTAATGTCACTCCTGAGAACCGGAGTCAAATACGATCAACGTATGTACATATTCTACAGAATGAACTCGACGATAAGCGATTCAAATTGTCTCTAAACAACATCGATAAACGCTCTGGGCTCTAACGTCAGTCCGCTAATTGACGGCTGTTTTTTATGCTCGCCATCGGCAAGTTCTTCATATACCTGCGGGATAGTTTCAAGGATGCTGTGCTCACCTTTTTACGAGCTAATCATGCATCTTCGGTGATGTGCGATACCGATCCCGGAGCCCTTCGAGTATATCAACTGGATTCGGTCTCGGTTCGCTTTCTTCTTCAGTTTACAGACACAGTAGCGGCGTTAAAGAGAAGTAAAATACACCGCAGAACCGAGAACCGAGAACTGAGAAGGTGGCAGGTTGGGCAGAGAGGAAATGGGAGAAACGGTCGATGCAGAATAGAGCCATAAACCTTTAGTGCGTTCGGTCTTGCTATTGTTTCGTAGAAACTCCAAACTTCCGTTTTGGGTACTTTGGTCGCGGCCGGTTTGAACACCGGCAGGGTTCGATTAGAGTAAGAAAAAAGAAAAAACTAGAGAAATAAAAGCAGACACCGGACATTTCTCCACAAATTTCGTATAAATAAACAGGGAGATATCCGACACTGTGACTGTTATTTCTCGAGCTTTTTTTCTTCTCATGCAAATCCAAGCGGATAGTCATCTCGACCCGGGTTTATGACGGTGCTAATTGCTTGGTTGAAAGAAAGGTGGTAAAATGCAAAAAGAAGGAGAATAATGAATGAAGGAAAAAAGAAGTAATTGTAAGTGAAATAAAAACAACTGTACACCCCGTGCATCTTTTGCGATCAATTCAAATCGCGATACGAGATCTCGTTATGTCGGGGTGTGACTTCCTCTGACCTGCAAAATCATGCTACAGTATCCTGACGTTTCTCTAATTTGAGGGGAAAAAAATGAACCAGCCGCGGAGCGTTGAAATTAACCGATTGAATTTATACGTGAAAATAGTCCGGGTTTCGAGTATATAAGCGGCGAGGAGGGTATTGCGTGAAATAATTCTCAATTAGTTGCAAATCGTGGGCACTAAGTCGTATTTATGTCTCGCAACGGCGTGGATTTATATTGGACGCGGGTCTGAGATTTATGCGAGTAATTCGTCTCACTTTATCTCACCGCCCGTCCAATCATTCCCTCTCCCAATCCCTCCAGCGACGTCGCCCTTTCATTTTCTCCCATCACAGAACCGCATCCCTTCACATAGGCCACGTGACAATTGACTAACGCCAGGCCCACCTTCTGCGGGAAGGGATCATGGGAAACCCTTGACGACAAATAGATATAAATTTGTCGCAGATTATTCGAAACGTTGGCGGGGGGGGTGGAGACGGTAAACGTGACGTAAATTTACCTCGGGGAACGTTTTCGATTGTTCGATTACCCCTAATTGGCTGGGAGTGAGCTCACATAACGTTCAATGGTACCTCGTATATATACTGTATCCATAGGAGTTTGACACCACAATTTTACGATTCGGAATACTTTGATTGGAACCAGACCGCTGGAAGTGAGTTTAACGGACGAACATCAAAATGCCGTGAATAAATTATAAACTAATAAAAATACCGAACAACGAGCCGTGATTTATAAATTAAAACCGGAATTATCCGACGCACATTTATACTTTGGTCATAAATTCGTGAAATAACTTCGGAAAGTTCTTATTTTCTCTGAAGTGGTACCAAAAGGTCTGCAGGGCAAGCCAACTCTGAGGCGACGATGTCATTGGATGGCTAATTATTCGCGGTCAACACAAGAAGCATGAGCCAGCTTTGTACGGTTGAACGGTGACGTTTGAGTAGCTACTGTCGTTGTTTTACGGTGCATTACGCCCCGAAGATATCAAAGTCAAGACATACACGCGGATGCCGTTGTCTCAGTGGTAAGTCTGTGCCGCAGTCCGTTGTGATATGTGTGCGAAGCCAAGTCCGCAGGCCTGCGGTTGGCTCGCTTCACTTTTATTTCATTCACGGTATTTAAGCCGTTATGCTCATGCGTTCATAATGGTATCACGATCGAGCCGGAGCGTAGAATTGTGAAAAAATTGATACAACTCGAGCAATTAATATTAATCGAGTTTAACACACTTGGATCACGTTTTGACGCGCTTCTCTCTTTTTTGTTTTTTCACGATAAAAATTATCTATCGACTTTCAACCCGGACTTATCACGCTCGACTCATCAACCAATTTGCACTGCAGTAGTCAAAATAAATACCAATAACCCTGCAACCCGTGTTTACTGAAACTGTTTGTCACTCAATTTAACTGACTTTTTGACTCACAGGTCCTTCGCCATGGTTAAAGTTCAAGAGGATTCGGAAACAAAAAAGGAAAAAGTTGAAACACATGGTTGCCATCGTATGCCATTGTTCTTGAATTGTGACGTATAGAGAATTTAGTCGTCGCGGTGGTCCCGAAATAGGAGTAGTTTTGAAAATATCGAAGAACTACCCAGTGAAGCCTGCCCATTGAGAGACACATGGCGTTGTCTACGCGGGTATCGCACTTGTTTGAAAAACAGTCAAGTCCCAAAACAGCGGGCGATCGTCGTAAAATTAAAAGTAGGTAGAGTGAAGGGCGGATCACGTTGGTGTTTTGTTTGGGCGGTAAACTGTCACAACATAAGGAAGCCGGGGTCCCTTAGCTCTTAAGGCCTGGAGGACCACTCTGAGGGATTAAGGAGCGTTTGGCATTTGTCTTGGTAGCTCTTTCGGGTCTCAACTCTCGAGTGCTTTCGTAATTCATGTCATTTTTGTGTTTCTCTTCTTTTCCACCTCACTCTTCGCACAGACACACGTGCAGGGATGTTTCAGACCCGCAAAACTCAAACTCGGACGACTTGAAATTTTAATGAACCCATTATTTTTACTCTTCCATCATTTTATCGAGGAACCGTTTGTAGGGACCAGTTATCGCGTCAACTGGTTAGGAAAACTGAGAATACGACGTGACAGGACTGTATTCGATAAATTGTAAGGCGAGGGGTTATAAGAAGGAAATAAATTGCCGCTAGTTACGATCGGAAAATGATTTCACCTCGGTACCTGCAATTTATTTCCGGTTGGCAAGTACGAGAATACTCGATTTTCTGTATATCTGTACATAAACGACGAATAGAGGAGTGGATTTTATATAGCGTCCTAGGATGGCACGTAGGTAATCGATATCCGGAATGATAAGTTCGATAGGTAAAGGGAGTGAATCAAAACCGAGCACCGTTGGGATACCGAGGAGACAGGAGAACAGATAAGAATGCAGTCCGTAAGTATAGAGAGCGTAATAATCAGAAGTAAATTGCAGATACGTGAGGCTACCGTGCTGGTCCCTCTATACTGCACCGAGGTTATATACCATAATCTAATTTGAATTCTGAGTACAAGGGTAAGGGTAAGGGAGAGGGGGGGCTATATCTCGTCGCCGATAAGTCGGGAGCACCGCGATGGAACACGTATACAATAATATTACATCCACTACGTTTTCGTATAATTTGTAATTTATGTCAGACCGCATGCGCTCGATCGCGTGCGAAACACACCGTCCGACGAGTCAAACAAAAGAGCCGATCAACGAGCGTTGTACAGAATCGAGAATATCGATAACCTTTTTTCCTTTTTTACTTTCTCTCTTGTGATTTTAATCGACGTCGTTATAAAAATTCTAGATGCTCTTATTCGGTCGTTTCGAATTATGACGATATACAAATTTGTTGAATGAGGCACTGCAGTTGCGCTGGGGTGAAATGAGAATATAATTCGAATAAAACAATGTGTAATTGTGAGTGATACACATAATAATGTACGAGGAGGAGTGCAGAGCCTGTGCCGACCGTTCGCAAGGGAAGTGAGTGAACCTAATTTTAGGCCTACAACATGCCGCACACACGGTTACAAAAACTCATACGTTTGTGTGAAAAATATAAGCGCGTAAAAACGTCGGTGCGAGGGACTCACGAAGGACGCACCTAAGGGCAATTCATTATTATCAGCATATGTCGTTTAATTTGCATATGCGTACTGGCATCACGCAATAGCAGCGAGTCGACTTCCGACGGAAGATGCAATATGCGAAACATGTTAACAATGCGAATTCATATTTCTTTTATGCAAACAACTCCGCTGCCCATCGTACAGAGCAGAAGCTCCTTATTCCCATTGAATTCGAAGAATGAACGATGAAAAAATAAAAAGGGAGCACCGAGCGAGCCAAGACCAACCGCCGCCGAAGGCGAGGGGGCCCCACTTTACAGAGTAAACAGGACGTGATAAAAATTCACGTGTAAAATGAACGAAAAATTGGCATCGTGTCAAAATTATCGCCTCGGGGGTTCCCCGTCCGATCACCTTCTCTCTCTCTCTCTCTCTCTCTCTCCTCGTCAGGTGATGAAAATGAACGGAATATGAAGAACCGAAACTGGGGCCAAACGAGTCCCTAAAAAGGCAACGAGTTCTTCTCCGCAATAATTTTTCTTGCCTTTTGGCGAATATTCCATAAACGGACCCGAACGGCGGGTCGTCGCGTTAATCCTACTGCTCGTGTAGTATTAGAACGAGGGTTCCCCGAAACCCGGCGTAGTCATCGTAAAATCCACTTTTCTGCAATAGGGTACCAGATTCCGGTCGAGGAAAAATTAAATTAGTTAAAACCGGGATTAAAATTACTGAAATCCCATAACGATGATTGTAAAAATAAAATTTTACTGCCAACCCCCGGAGACCTGAAAGGTTCCTCGTGATCGTTCATTGTTTATTGAGGGAAAACCTAGCGGAAATCGGTTTACGACATCCAGCTATTTTCATTTTGCGGAAATGTTATTTCTTTACCGGTCGAATTCTAACGCTATTTACTTAGGCGCGGTAATACTCTACTAATATCCTGGGGATTCGTTCCGAGAACAAGTTCCTTCTATCAATCCAACTGTCCATACAAATAAATACTGCGTTTGTTCGATACATCATCACCGTATCATCTCTTCCCAGTCGAATCCCACCGACTATGACCTCACGACCCACGATCTGATCGATTAATGTGATATGTAGAATATTGGCTATTCACCTTGACTGTGTTCGCCGGCGTCAAAGGTTTTACTGGTCATCTGGAACAGGGCGTCCAACGGACTGCCTTGACCAGGACTTCTTTTGCTGTTCTGACCACCCTGCGAGTTATGCTGCTGTGGTATTTTCCTCTTAAATTGTTGCATGTGGTGATGAAGTCCTGGATGCAACCCGTGGTGTAGGGCGTGGTGGTGGTGGTGCGTCAGTGGATCCGGACTTCCGGAATCTGAGACGGAGCTCCGACCGGAGGACGATGAGCTGCTGAGGGGCGGCTCGCTCATGGACCCGGACATCGAGGCTAGTGACATTCCGACCAGGGACAAATCCCTCGGTCCGGAATGGTTCAGGTGATGATGGTTCAGGTGCGAGTGATTCGACTCGACCGTGTCCCACGGTCTTACGATTTTCGCCTTTGGCCTGTGCGACAGGATGTCTATGATGCTGAACGACTTTACTCCCCGTTCGCTGACGTCTCTTTCGCGGTCATCCTCCTCGTCGGACTGCTGGATTTGAACCATTTTCAGTTTCTTCAACGGTTTGAAGTAGTCGTCCGGTCCTCCCGTCGTCGGTGCAACGATTCTGTCGTCGTCTCTCAGCGTGGTAACGTCTCTGTCCAGTACACGACCTTCGGACAACCTCCTGTTCGACATCCTGTAATCAGCGTCCCTCGAGTACCTCTCCTCCTCTTCGATATCGTCCTGGTAACTCCTGGGGCTGAGTCTCTCGCTGTAGTCCTCTCTCGATGGACTGTACCTCTCCTCTTCCTCGTTAGGCGCGGCCACCACCAGAGGCAACGGGCTCGGACATCCAACGGATATTTCGTCCTCGTCGTCCAGGACCTCGACCGATCTTCGGGGCGGACTTCGGGACGGGGTTCTTCGGTGAGGAGGAGAACTGTGGCAGACCGATTTAGCGCGGCTGTTTGAGGTAATCGTCGACGGTGACATCGTGCACGTCTCGGTCATCTCGGTACTGCACATCCCTCCCCGACGGAGTTTCTTTGATTCTGTATCAGACGATCGTTTTGTTTGACCGTTTATCAACGGTAGTCGAAGACACTGTAACCATGAGACACTGACGGGCTAGTTTTCGAGGTCACTGACTTAACCTAAACTTTCACTGTTAATTTAAAAGAAGAAAAAAAGTTTCAAACTTCGTACATGAGACAATGTTCGCGAGATTTTTACAAACTTCACGATCATCCACCAATGTTTTCACTCGGGCGATGATAAAAACAAACAATTACGTCACGAACGCGCGTCGACTAATCGATTTTTCAACCTGGCTACCATCATCACGCTTCGGGGTGAGACTTTGTTCTCTGTGTAATCCTCAAAACGTCACTTTGCGTAGTCACAAGTTGTGATATCGAAACTGTTTATATGCGGTAAACGCGGCACTGCCCTCCTGCGGTGGTGCAGCGCTGAAAGCCAGTCGACTCCGAATGATTCGAAGGTTCTCGTCCAGTATTTCCACTTGAAGTAGATGTGGGAGGGAGGCGGTGGAGATCAAAGCTCCTAATAGAGGGCAGGGTCTGACTCCGTAGGCGTTGCCTACCAGGGAACATCCTACCAATAGCAGCCACCAACAACCCCTCGGCAAAATGACGCTGTTCCACTGGAATTTTTACGAGATGTACTTAACGTCGAGGCTGGAAACTTTCAACGACGCATAAGCTTTGCCATTTTCAACCAACTTAGTTTTTTTTCGATCGAAAGAAAATTACTATCCCATCCCCATGACCGTCAAAATTGTCTCAAAGTCATCAAATTGATGCCTAAGTGTATTATTAAAAAAAAAAAAAGAAAAAAAACTAATTCTGAATGATAATTCTATACTTTTGAAAATAATAATTTTTACCAGGGATCGCGTAGATATCGTGGATGTGAAAATTTTTCGGCATCTGCCTCAAATTATGAGTTAAGGACCCTAATTTTATTGGAGCTACGGTTACGGGGTGAAAATGCATCTGCGCCAGAAGCACGCCTCGAATCGTTGCACGTCTTAAATCAGTAAAATCTTTTAGAGTCATTTAAGGTTGGATTTAGTGGATGAGACTCGCCGGGAAGGTGCAGGACGACGAGGTCCGTGGCCCAGAGGCCTTTTTAGGCTGTCGGCTTTTCTATCCCTGATACAAAGGGCGCTAGTTCCCAAATTATTATGATAGGTCCGCCACTGGATGCTGGCGGCATCTTTGATCTCTCATCGTTTAGCATGATTCCACCTAAACCGGTGGGCCAACGAAGAAGGATGGAGAAACGGAAGGACAACCACGGAGAGAGACGCTAAACAATCTACCGATCGTCCCAACAGACGGATTAAATGGTTTAAACGAAATTCAATTTTACGCGTAGTCTCTCAAATTTCTTACTCGATTCTCAATCTCACTACAAACTCATCGAATAACAATTTTTCTCCCTCTCTCTCTCTCTCTCTCTCTCTCTCACACCGAAGTGAATCGCGATCAAAGCAATTAAACGCGAGGTATGCGAGATTAACGTTGCTAAAATTATATTTCAACCTGTCAATTCCGAAAGATAGACGATCCTGCGCCGTTTCTATACCCATGGCAGCGTCAATCAAATATCCTAAACTTGACTCTCGTGAATCAATTTGAACGGTATATTCGGTAACCAGTATCTCATTATGGTCAATGCGGTCAGTATGAGGCAATATTTCATCGCTGATTATTCACTATCCATCTTGCCAATTAACTAACAGCGAAGATCATATACTAGGAATTATGAAGATGTCGACCATATTTCATTGCATATTTCATTCGCTGCTGTCATTACAAACATCTTCGTTTAGTCCAAATTTTGTATTCACAGAAAATATCCCAGGGGTGAATTACAAGCACGTAGAGTAGAGGAGTAGAGGCATATAGGAAAATATAAGAAAATATAGGAATTTCTGTAAATTGAAATTCTTTGAAGATATATTAGTAGATTTTTTCTGATAATCTTTACATTCTTTCATCCCAAACTAAGAAATTTGAGTCTTTTGTCAAGACGATATAATTCAAGTCAATTTTCTGTAACTTGATCTAATTTTGCACTGCGTACATATAATTAACTACATAATAAAAAATTGTTGAAAGAAACGGTCGGGTGCCATTGTTTAACTTGATATATCGCTTTTCGCCTGAGCCCCTCAATTTCACGATTAGCATCGGCATAAGCGATATTCGTGATCAAATTATTCGCAATTCTGCACCGAGGCACTTCCGATAAGGTTATGAATAATTGATAATCGATCATTACGAGACCGTGGGTATACTGCCGTGATAGTTGGTTCGATCGTCATTGCAGGCCAGTTGGTATCCAGTATTCCATCATGTCTGTGGCGATGTCCTCGCGTATCAACCGCGATACGAGTGCTTACAATAATTGACGAGTACGCGTACACGGTCGGAGACACGCGATCGTGGAAGACTATCGTTCGAAATGGGCGCAGAAGCCGTACAGTTCGATGTCATATCGGGCTAAGTCGATTCTGAAACGATTTAAAAAAGTGAGAAATTTTGTTGCCTGGCAATAACTCAGCGCATTTCTTCCCGCCGTTGACTGTACTTTAAAAGGCGACGCCCACTTTCACGTGATTGGTACAACTTTACGAAACTCCGCCTCTAAACGCTCGCCCAGGAACCTGCACGGTATAGGTTATGACGGGCGAATATATTGACACGCGATTTTTTCCAAGACACGAAACACCTTCTGGAAAATTAAATCGGAAAACGACCGCGTGATATTTTTTTTAAGAGCGCATGGACTGACTTTAAACGGGTGCAATCAATATGTAAACGGTGAATAAATACAAACAGACTACCAGGCATTGCGACAGGACCTTTTTTCGGGTAAACACAGAGGCGCTAATTAACTGAGCCACTATCCCATCCTTGGTTTTGACTTTGAGATCAAACATCCGAATCTAGGTGATCACCGGTTTCCCCTCGAATAGGTAACCCTCGGGGTGAAAATTTTTGAACGATTTTTGTTTGTGGTTTGAGGTCGGCTTAGGTTTTGAAGCCGTCAACCTCTAATTCCTCTGCAGTTCTTTTGCCTTCTCGCATCAAACTCTAGTTAGCCGTAGAGGAGGTTCGGCTCACGGGCCACCCTGAGCGGCAGTTAGCTACCTTTTGTTAGGCGGCGGTCAAGAAACAAGTCGAAGGCACGATTTTTCAAAAAATTTTGAACAATGCTCGTCGATAACCGCGACCAATCGAACAAACGAGTTTCCCCCTTTGTCAAGAATTCCAAAAGAAGGGAGTTAGAGGTGTTAGTTTCGACCAAAAGTCGAAGACGCGATTCGTTGAACCAAGTTTCGGATAAACAATGCGAAACTTCTTCAAACGATCATGAAGCAGCTCTTAATTTGAAACACATCGAAAAATTGACGTTTGTAAGAATCGGTTGATTCGGTTGAGAAAAAAAGATCCTGTGATAAGTTATGGTCAGTTATCGAAATCTAGCGACAATCTAGTCACTCTTTTGCGGATAACTTGGTCCAAAAATGTTGTTTCTCAATTTCCCTAATTCATACGACGAAGGGTTGCTCTTCGAAGAAAATGAGAGGTCGAGAGACATAATCGGATCAACCGAGTGCCTGAAACCTTATGACAAGTGATTTTTGAAAAAGTCAATTTTTGGATGTGATGTGAACTTTAGATAAGATATAAATGATTTTTGGAGTATGGAGAATTTGTTGAATCACGCTGGTCCCCTTGAGAGGCAAAGATGAAGAATGCGGCAATTCAAGGTCCATGAGCCGTCTTTTCCCATAAGTCGATCGTCGAGGGATCAGATGCGTTTTATTGTTATTATTTGTTGGCGAAGAACTCATTCTCGCGTATCTATACAACCATTGAGTAATTCTTGCGATCCTTCGGTGAGCATAGCGTTCCGACGAAGAAAAAAAAACGAAGAGAACAACAATTTGTCAGCATCTTTCTTGTGAAAAAGATTTTATTGAGCGTCAACATTTCCGTTCGATTAAACAGCGATTCGCTCGCGTATATATCCACCACTATCTTTCGCCCCTCTTGACTCGACGCGACTCGACTCGGCGGGCGACCGGGTGGAACAGATTCCATAATTGAATTCCGTTTAGACACACTTACAGGCTTCTCTCGCTGTCCCATCGATGAAAAAAGTGGATAAAAAAAGTTTAAGCGACTTATGGAGCTGGAAGCTATTCCTCTTCCATGTCCGAGTCTTCCTCCCACACACGAATAAACGCCACCGCGGTATAGCTTGACGATATTCCGCTATCGGACCACCGGTAAATCGATTCCCAATAATTCGTTACCCCGACTAACCAGCTTACACGCGTTTACCGTCATTGTTTTCATCATAAAATTCAATTACCCGTAACCATCTTTCTTGTCTCTTTGTTTGCTACCAGCAATCACTGCAGTCTCAAGAATCGGAGAATTGGCAGTGAGAAAAAGGAGCTTTTTTACTAGATTAAATGTTTGCACCAATGACTTTCCGGTATTGTCAATGACCCTGAGTTTCTTGCCAGACACGTAGACAGCGGAGGTGAATGAACGTTGATCCAGAATCGTATCGGTGACGATTACGTTATTCTTCTATTGTAAATAATTCATTTATTCAGAGAACGAACGAACGAATGAAAATGATTCACGATGGAAATTCCCTAGTCCGGGAAATACCAGCTCCGTGTTAGTCGAGTCTACCCAAAAAAAATTTGATCGATTCGCCCCTCCCTTGGTAAAATGACGTGGCGCTTAATGTCTACATTATAAAACCGAGCTAGGTTGACTAGTCAACCGCAAAATCAAGCCCAATCACGGTCTCTATTCTGCACCAGGAGCAGACGAAATTGTAATAGCCTTTATAGATTTGTGAGGTGAGATGAGTTCGGTATACCTATATATAAGGTCGACTGCAGTAAAACGTCTGAAAGCCGAGGGTTTCAATTCCAGACTCCATTATGATGCTTTATCCGAAATCCTAGTGTATTTATTTAGCAGGTTAGGCATGCCGAATCACTAGACGTGTCCTTACCACGTGAAATTTCGATTGTGGATTGATTTCAAATACACATAATGGAACTGGACGAAGACTTTGTGCCAGAGTGCAGCGCGCCCTTTACTCATAGTGTAAGGGACTCTATAAAAGTTAGACACGCTTCTCCATTGTACTAGTTAGTTTCTGTTATTTGTATCGGCATAGGCCTCTCGATACCTATACAGCTGGACGGACCCAGCCCCAGGGTCTTTATTTATGGGCCTCGTTGTGGGTCTAATCGATTTGCGATAACCTCAAATCTTTTTTGCACACTTCTCAAGGATCCATATCCCATTCAATTTGCATTTTACTGTTCGAGACATTCGAAAGCATTCCGAACAACACTTTTTTCCACCGGTGATCCATACGTCGTTATTCATTTTCTGAGAAATATGAAACGGTCGTGTTCTTCGTCTGATATATCATCTGTACATCTGAATAACACTGCACGACTATACATGCATGCTTCGTAGCACAAAACAATTGCGGGTTCAAAAACACATCCGCCGGTTACACAAACGACTGGCTTGAATTCGTGAGTAGAGATCAGAAACACGAGATAAGCCTGTGTAATGCTAGACCGGTCTGTAATGAAATGAAGGCCCAAGAACCCTAATGGGCCGAATTAAAACCCTGTTAGCGCTGTTAGGGGCAAACATCTGCCATTTTGCTTCGAGCTATATTTACAAAACACGAAGGATGTTATTCACTCAAGACGTTTAAGAAGGTCATTTACATGTCGTATCTGAAGGATATTCAATCTGAAGATGAACCAACTCCACCTAAACTAACCTCTGTGCCTGTGTTCAAATGTCAGCAGGTATTGGACATGATAATTCGAGATTGCAAAGACAACCCCTGGACCTCGAGGGTTTCTCATATTGCGGTATGAATCGATGCAGTACGCGATTTGCTACAAAACCAATCAACGCAGCTATTCATGATTCAAGATGACGTCGATCAGGATGTAACTGTGTGACTTTCAGCGGCAGCAGCTTTTGGAATTAGGATGCATCGCACAGTCAATTCCGATCCTATTTAAGGACCATTAACTTTACATCAGTTTTTACAGGTCAGGAGCTAATCGAAAACTTTTAACGAAATTCTTTCTCCACGGGGATTTGGCTTTCAGAGAGGGTATAATATCGGTACCCACTTCAACGTTCGTTTCTTTCACGTCGCGTCGTCTGGGTCTTCATCAATTTTGTAGCGTGTGCCGATCTCAATTTGCCACACCGAGTCGTCCACCCGGTTGGCAACAATGCGGCTCCGGAACGGTATGGCATTGGGGCAAGGACTGGCATG
Organism: Euura lappo; assembly: GCA_018257835.1. NCBI lineage: Eukaryota > Metazoa > Arthropoda > Insecta > Hymenoptera > Tenthredinidae > Euura > Euura lappo. The sequence goes on from JAEUYN010001869.1 coordinate 56,332, forward strand.
GATTTATCCATACAAGCAACGGTGACACCCGGAACATTCGTCACGGACAGGGCGTGCTGGAGGCTGTATACACTCGGCTCAATACGCCATGATTTCATATTGTCAAGGTTATAAGGGGCTTCCCTAATGGTCACAATGTGTCGCTCTGTACCATCGCATACACACAGGCCACCTAGTTTTCAACGCCAAGTCTATTATACATGACGTTGTAACTTCCATGAGCGACGGTATAGTTTGCATCTAATATTAACTAATTGACATGTTATACCAAGACTTTTTCGAACGTCTCTTTTCTTTCGTATGTAGTGCGATCGTGGTACAGCTTTTCACACGAGATTATGAAAGAAATTTCAATCATCACAAGTCGTGTAAGATTCCAAATATTTATGGACCATATATTGCGTGCATGATGAAGTTCACTCAATAACATGAGTTTATGTTACTCTTCCTTGAATATCATCATTTCCAACTACATGTGGGCTATGAGTTCGAAGACAATTTGAAGAATCTATGAAAGATCCTTAAATCTCTGGTATGGTATCGGAAAGACGGTCTAAGAACTATAAGATTGACATGTTAAGGGATCGTATCTGACTTGTGTTGGTCTTGATTGCAAGATTGTCAAATCCTCCGGATTCTTGTCTCACAAAATGACGATCAACGCATCTTGGTAGGAGAAATAAGAATCGTATGTGATAAAAATCAAACTGCACAAGTGAAGACTCGTTCGTTATGCCTTGTACCGGTCGATAAACTCTCCATCATATTACGACGCAAGAATACTTGTTTCATAATCATCGAGACCAATGAAACATCGCTTCAGGTATGACGTGTAGCTGCATTCTGTACTCTTCACTGGTACTTCGTCCGCTGCTAAAAACTAGAATATATTAATACCTTCATAATCGATACCTCGAGGAACGCCGCCAATCCGTTTAAGAACGTTTCAAAGTGATGTAAAGGATTGAAGTACACGCCTCTACGCGAAATACTCGATGGTCTGCATTTCGGGTTTAGTCTTCGGGCTCGAGTGTTCATATATTCGTAACGAATGAGCTCACATGTAGGTATAGCGTATATTATAAAGCACAAAATATGACTCCGTTGGTAGTATGGCGTTCGCAGAGCGTACAAGGTAAAAGCGTAATGGGCGAGCGAACGAGGGGTGAGTGAGAGAGGAGAAATAGTGAGAAAGGGAGGGGGGGTCACCCCCCACCACAACGGGGCGGCATAACATCAAAGGGAACCGACTACTACCGCGCGAGCTCAAGAACGGACTATCTCCGGGCCACACACGAATTGCTTTTATATTTTACGCTCCATACCTGTAAAGTGTGATACCTTGATGAGCTGGCGCGAGGCCTAGGCGATATACCTACGTGTCGCGACTGTAGGGAGACGATTCAATCCACTGAAACCGAGATAAGAGGATCGAAGGAGCGAGGAGGTGGTGATTTTCGAGAAAGCGTCGAGGACAGGCTTGATGATAATTGCATTTGCAAAAGCCGTGCATTGCGTATAATCGTGAACTTGAGGATAGAAGAAGTGAAACCTAATAATTATAGCGAATGAAATACGAAATATGAATCTTGAAAAAAAAAAAAAGGTTCGTTTACCACGGTGGGAATGATAGTTCCGACCCTCCTCCCACCCTCCCCCTAATTTTCTCGTTCCCTCTCATCTTTTTAATGCATTTCAGCTCTCTCGCGCCCCCGCGAGTTCGTCAGAGGCTGATGACACGGGCAACACCGCGGAACTGTTTTCAACGTTCTAATGACATTTCTCTATAATCTCGAGTACACATCGTGGACGGGCACACGGACACCGATCCTATAATCGCAGTATGTTTAAACTGCGGGTCGAGGTGTGGGTTTAGAAAACGGTTTCGCCGCTGATGGCCGTGGAAGAGAAGAGGAGAGGATAGAATAATGGAAGATGCAATCGGCAAAGTTTTAATTTTTCTCACGAATTAATTATTACCCACTATTAAAGGCATCAGAGTGGATTTTTGTCATTATAATGATATTATACCCCAGCGCTTATACGGAAGGAGCTGAATCCGAGACGATTTAAAGACTGAAAGAGAACATTTGAAATACGGGATTTCGTTGATTGCTTTGAATTAAAATTATTTACGCGGTCATTTCGACGCCATACACCATTTGCATGAACGAGATATACGATTGACGGTGTAACGTCGACGGTATACATTCACGAATAAATAAACGCGGATGAACTGTGGAGGCACTTTCCAGCCCGGCTCTCCTGCATAGACCCAGTTTTTTTTTTCTTCTTCTTCTTCTTTTATTAAATATTTCAATTTACGAGAACCCCGAGTTTCGATCCGCGTCTTTCTACGATTTCTATATAATTTAACATAATCTACTTTTTCCTCGTTCCATTTCAATTGCGGTCACAAACGGAGAAAGAATGAGTTTCAGATTCCCATCGCATCACAAACACATTTATAACGTTATATGACGTATACGATGTTGCGGATTAGCTATATCGAAATATACGGAAGAGAGAATCCGGTATTTTTATAGAGTCTACCGCATATTTCAGAGAACTCGATTCGTGAAGCAGTTTTCCTTTCGTGTCGGAAGTAAATTTGATCATTTCAAACACCCAGCTGGAGCACCGAAACTCGGAATCGCATGCAATCGAAATCAAAGAATACCAATCTAACCCTGAGGGCCAATTATTCTACCATCTAATACGATATACAAGACCGTTTCTATTTGCAGTTCGAAATGTTTATTAACCCTGGACACGAAAGGTGCATCATAGAAGAACGGAAGCAAGAACTCACAACATCGATCTTCGCACTGTATAAGTTCTTCCTAATAATTCAGTTTATTTATTCCTTTTTGTCGCAAGTATAATGAGCCGAAGAGCCGCACGACTGCCTTTACGCCTCAAACGCTTACCCTATTGGTCCGATCTGATCTACCATAATTCACGGAGCTATGAAACCCATAACATTTCCACGGTATGAACCGCAGAGAGATTTAGATTGGTCTGATCAATCAAGGTTCTCACCATGTACAACTAGAAAATTAATATCGAAACGTAACGTCGGGACCACAAACCGCGATCACCACGATTTTCAAAATGGTCGTACCGACTCCGGACTAGTATTCCGTGCTCGCGAGTATCTCATGGGTAATTGGTATGCACGCTGTGGCGTTCGGTAAACCCATTAATACGCGGTAACTGAGCTTTCAAACGGCAAACAAGTCGAGCTCGTCCCCCGACGCAATCTCTACAAGATCTCTCCTCGTTCTGCATGCTAATAAGCCAGCCCTCGTGCAAAATGGCACATTCCCTATCCAAACCAAGTGCCTACTACATTAGCTAAACGTATAGGTATATACGCCACCCTTCGGCAACCTCCTTCCATTTATCCACCCGCCATTCGCACACACTCGTATGTAATTACGGTTCAACGTTAGACGGACGTAGGTACGTCAGCTTGAAGGTAGCTACTACTCCATTGGTTGAGAATCGATTGGTTCTTTCAGTCTCTAAAATAAATAATACGTAGGTACTGTAAGTGTATAAGATTTAGTGACCGGTAGACCGGATCGTCCGACTTGCAGAAGCCATCATTGAAGTATCCTCGATGTCCGTTGTATTGAAAGTATATGGTTTGTGAATATATTTTATTACCGCAACCGCGATACGTTTTAACATTCTTACGCGTCTTTGTATCTTGACTGCGAAGTTACCAGTGCAGGAAAAAGATAAGTACCTCGGTTCCCGGTTGACGGTGGTTTTTTTTTTATTTAGCGTCGATGCCGGGTACGATACACACTTGTGGAAGTTATAAGCGCGAGTCAACCGAGTGGCCAATGAGAATTGGTCTGATTTTTTCGACTTAAAACCCATCGACGTTCTCATCCAATGGGAAATCCATCCGTCTCATCACGACTCGGACTCTAGCTCATTTTATGTCCATGTGTGTTATAGGTACTTACCGCTCTGCGTACTCGGCGTAGGTACTGCGGCAGCTGAGCCTATCTTAAATAATGGATTCCCGACGAGCGGGATATACCTGTACCTGTACCTGCGGGTAGCATAGTACCTAGATAAGAAGACTAACCACCCTTCTTGTTTAATGCCGCGATGCACGCTACAAGATGGCCGCCGACTCTGTGGGTATCAAATATTCAAAGAATCGAGCGCTGGGACCTAGGGAGTACGATAAAAACGCACGGGTACTCCCTTAAGGTCCTGATGTATTCAGTGTCTACGCGATTCTTCTACAAGGTATAGATTAACCAGCCCTATAAGGCGGCAGCAGGCAGTATTGGATCGATCCAATGTCCAAGACTGCGAAATGAACACGGTACAAACGACTACAATCTCTGACTTGTATTCAGCTTGATACCTACAACCTGCAATTCATTGTCTTTCTACCCTTGAGACTTTTTATGCGAATGGTTGGCAGAACTTTATCAAAGTTTGATATGTTACATCGAAAGTAGAGAAAAAGAGAGGGAGAGGGATAATTATTCGTAGCTCTATGTCGAAGTTTGACATGGCCATACAAGTCTTTGACATGCAGTATCATGACACTTCATATCCACCATTATAAATGTACGTATTATTTTGTCAAAGTCTGTTATGGCAATGTGTCAAACTTCGACACGGAGCTACGAATAATTATCCTTCCCTTCTCCCTTTTTTCCGGTCTCTTCTCTACTTTCGATGTAACATATCAAACTTTGATATTGTTCTACCAACTATTCGCATAAAAAGTTTCTCAGTGCTCAAATATGTAAAAGCTTCTTCTTGATTTCGGTCCACGATGTATTTGTGTTATTTTTATGTCGATGTACCACAAATTTATATCATTTAAAAATTCAATATGTAGTTTTGGAATTTTGTTTATTATTTAATAATACAACAAAAGATGTTAAAATCAAGATACAATTTTTGGTGGACCTATTTGAACACTTTATTTCTAACATAAGAGTATCACGATAATAGAACAAAGTAATTGGAGAAATTCACCACTTCTTCAGGCCTCCAACGTTTCAAAAAGGGTGAAGATTCACAAAAATTGTTTAGGTTCAAGCTGGCACCCAGTATTACTGCAGCCAATGGAGATAAACGTTATCTAAACAGGTAATGCAGTCCACGTCCATGTCTCTACAGTGAAACCTCACTCATACGAATCACACTTGGACTTTTTCTTTTTTAACGTAACATTATCTTTGGTACTGGCAATAAATTTTCAGAACTGTGGTATTTCAGGCACGTATACCTCTTGAAAAACGTATGAATCAGGTTTCACTGTATTATAATAATTAATTTCACAAAATCTTAACCTTATAGGCGTAGCACTGCCTCATGTTCACTAACGTAATCATGCTGATCCTGCGAGCTTCAGCATCATCAAGACTTGAGTCCTGAAATAGACATTTTTTCGCCAAAGATTCTGTGTTGAGTTAGAAATTCAAACTCTTTGAATTTGTTGGGGTGAAAATTCACTCTAGGGTAAACTGGGTACGCTTGTAACATGGTACGGTTGTAACATTGTTAATATCTCGAAAAATAAGGGTAGGACATTTATATACCGCCGCCTGATAATCCGTGCAAGTTGTCCGAACTAGCACATTAGTTGGTGGCGGTCCTCCGTGCAAAGCGGAAGTGGGTAGCGGGGCCCATTGTTATTTTCGGGCCCAAAGTAAGTTCTTACAATCTTAGTTAAACATCGATAATTAGACTTCTATGATAAATCTTCAATTTTTCTCTTGTTCATATGTTTCCTTGGCCAATTCTGTGTCAGTTTTCACAGTATTTTGAGTTGATAGACTCGACAGAATAAATGAAATTTTGACTTGAAGTAAAAAAACTCGTCCGGGGTCAGTTGTAACAGTTGGTCCGGGTACATTGCAACCATTTGTTGGCGGATGATTACAGCTAACAACATTCCTTCTCCTTCTTTCACTCAGGCATTATCGTAGTTTACGTTGTGAAATAATAATAATAATATAAAAAAACATTATATTTATAAGATTTTATCCAAACGAAAATATTCGGCCATCCAGAGGTGATGAAAAGTTATTTTTATATTTTTTAGTTCCTGAAACACGTATTCCTTATGGGAATGTCTGATATTAATCATCGAAATCCTGATAAATAATCTAATTTTGTGAAAAAATCTTGTGTTACAACTGACCCTGGGGTTGGGGTCAGTTGTAACACTTTTCCCATTTTTTTTTTCGACAGGCTCATACTTTTTTTCTATTTATGCTAAAGAGTCCTACTTAGCGCTATTTTGTCAGCAATTGAATGCTCTTTGCTATGGTATTTGGAACATTGATGTGTTCACTGTAGTTTGAGCTCAGTGAGGGCAAAACCGAAAAATGTTACAACCGTTCCCAGTCTACTCTACTTAGGGACGAAAAATGCACTCCTTTGATGCTGAAAACGGTGGAAATGCAATAAAGTGATTATTCATTCATTCCATATTCGAGTGGAATGTCAATTTTCCTTCGAGTGATTTGTTCACTCAAATCGGTTGAAGTGGAAGATTTCACTCTGTAACACAGCGCGAATCCCAATGGACGGAGTGAATTTTTCACTCCGAAAGATTTCGAGAACAGCTTAACGGTAGGTAATAATTGACCTCAAGGAATACGAATAAGCACGTTTTGTACAAATCTAAATCAGTAGCGAAATCATTGATTGTATTTGAACAATCAAACGAAGCTTCGTAACCATTTCAAATGGAAAAAAAACGGGAATAGACGGCCGCTATTAATATTGCCTCATGTCTCGGTGTTCAGTCATAAAAGTCCAACATCGGACTTAGGCTGTTTAGTCGAACCGTTTTTCAGATAGGATCTTTATGACTGGACACCAAGACATAAGGCAATGTTAATAGCAGTCGTCGAAATATCTTCTAACATCGACCCCCGCCTCTTCATTGCATGTGTATATTAAAATCCATCATGAATATAATGAGATAATATAAAATCAAAACTAAGCTCGATCAGAAGAGAAAATAAAAAGTTGCAGGTCAAATTTGAATGTACATTATATACATAGAAAATTTTTGGTTTATCGGATGAGAAGCAACACTGTGTTTCCTTCCACTTTCCGACCACGAAGAGAACCATATATTTGTACTATATGAAATTTTAGGCAACTAAATAACAATGATTTACCATTTTGATACTTACTTCATTCGATTTTCCAATATTCACTCACCAATATGCTCGACACATAATTCTAGATGAGGGCGAAGGAAGAAAGAAACACTTGATTGAAGTCAAATACCAAATATGCAAATTTATACCGCTCAAACCATGTAAGTAGTATATCGACAGTGTCTTTGAGATTTTTGAATACGATGATGATGAAGGTGTAATCAATACTTTCAGCGAAACATGTCGGTATGTTTGCTGTAGAGTTTCACCGCACGGTGTTATATCGGGACGAATCCATACGTCTGTATGCACAGAAGGGGTTTCTTCGTTATCGTCAGCGTCGTAGGACGATTACCCGGACGTATGCTAATTGAAGAAAATGATGAAACGTAGACTATTCAGTAATTTACGACCTAATAGCTTCTGGAGGCAATCCTGTCTTACGGTGAAGATGAATTTGACTCGGAGGATGCCACCGCGCGACCTGCCGGTGCCCCCGGGTGGCACGTTGCTCCGAGACCGAGGCCACTCCATAAGAGATGGAAGTATGTATAAGGCAAAGGCCGCCATATCGGACCACCTTTACATTTTAATGGGTAACTGCAGTGGTTCTCGGTGTACCTACATCTAGGAAGTCACCACGGCGTCTTCATCCTCGGTAAAACATCTACATTATACTCGGAAGCCGGGAGTCAAGAGATTAAGAGGTCATCGTGAGGCATGCAGGGACGCATTTTCACGGGCCTCCCATGCGTGAGCAATGCAATCGTCACAACCCTGGCTCTGCGTCACTTAATTGAACCCACCAAAAGCGGTTTGCAAAAATTCCAGGTCAACGACCTAGTTCAGTACTAGATTCTACAAGATCACGTTCGGCTGATGAAAAAGAGTTGTCAAGGATGAAAGTGTAACCATTCATTGTACTCTTCATCAGTCTGAAATCTAAAGGAAGGAAAGTCACCCCAAAGTGTGATCGTATAAAATTGACATGATCGCTCTTCACGCGAAAAATATTGATTTCTGCAGTGAAACACTTTACAATTCACCATTTCCCATCATTTTTCCTGATTTAGGCTATAATAACTCAATTTTTGACACCGAGGGATCCACGTCAGTTCCTAAAGTGAAATGTTTCGGCGATTTTCCTCGCCAAAAATGAGACCAGTGTCTCTGGGCCTGATGGTATAAATTTTGTTGCAACAGCGAAGCGTTCGTACGTTGAGTGAATATGGCAGTCGCGCGCCGAGGCGGAAAATTCGTCACCGGATACAAATTTGAGAGAAAATTACCAGTGTAGAACGACATTAGGAGAACCAACACCTATTACGTTTATCATTTTCTTTCCAAGTTTATTAATTTCCGGTTTAGCAACGGATATACAATACAGAAACACCCCGACCGCTGCAGTTACCTGCAGACACTGCATTGCACAGGAAAGTGCAGCTCCCTTCTATTCTGTACGGTCGTCCTCTTCAATTCTCCGCAGCCCACACTTTCCTTAATTATTATTAGCTCCGAGGCGGCGAGGGACGTGATACCTTAATTCATACATAAACGGGTTGGCGTCAACGTATGAGACGATTGATGCCACCGCGACTCGTACAAACGCATATCGATCGTAAAATATTTCAGACGCAGATTATAATGAGTGTGAAATTGATTGGCGAATTTCGAACAGTTCTAAGAAACGCGAAATTAAAAAATCATCGCTTCCAAACCACTGATTACCGGATCTCCGGATCGCAGGTGAGTAGAACCCGTTTCGTTGTTAAATTATGATGCTTTTTATCTCGTACCAATCGAACAAGAAGTTTTGACACCGTATTGTTGAGACGTTCACAACTCGACTTTTGATTGTCAAAACTAAATTAAAATTCGCACAGACTATTGTCAACACTGTCCACCTCGATCGTCCAGGAAATCGAATCTCGATTGAGTCATGTGGCAATAAAAAAATTATACTCATTCCTTCGGTCTGCACGATGCCTGATTTTCGTACGTGCTCTAACAACTGGTAAAAATATCTCAGTACACTCATTACGGAGCCTCCCGCTGCGAATAGGCTTCTCCATAACTGCCGAATCTCAGTAATGACTTTGATAACATAAAACATTCCAAGTCTAGTTTTACACCCAATTTATCCGGCAGTGAAACTAATTAACGACTAGTTTGAATAATCTTCAGGAACTTCTCAATAACAATAATTTGATACGGCTTAACAATTTCACCAACAAATAGTCCGCAGGCGTTGGCTCACTTTACAACATACTTTGTCCATCTGCGTTTTTTAAAAGAGTGTAAAAGGGAGTAAAACCAAACAAAAGAAAGAAGAGGAACAAGTTGAAAGAAAAAGACTATGAAATAGTAAAAAAAAAGAATGGGCGTGTCTTTGACATCAAAGGGAGCCGCTCGACTATACGGTGAACAGGTAGGTTGGTACCCCGTGGACGACGCACGGCGTGCTGCAGCACCACGACCACCGAACTATAAGGTTTGAGCTAACGACAATCTATGACGAAGACGTGTACGCGCGTTCCATACATTGAGGTATCCACGGGACACGTTAGCTCACAAGGAACCATTGCCTATGTAGTCAGCTGCGAGCAATGCGGTTTTGATAGGCGTTTTGGGCACCGATCAAGATTACATGAAATTACGATATCAAAAGATATAATGTAAGTGTAACGCGTTCACCGCAATATCCGGTAGCCGCTCCCCGAAAAATGGTCAACGGAAGTGACGGATTGCCGCCATCTTACGAGAACATAGAAATTTCGCATAAAGTAATGAAACACAGTTTGTTACCGGGTGTACATCGGCGGAATCGGGTGAATGGTATCAACAGGATGTGCGGTTGCTGAAATTATAACGAGTGAAGCCACGTGATGGATGACGAACGCAGCTCGGACAGCTGTCTTACATTAACGATCTATATATTGTATCGTCAGCCTATACCCATATCGATAAAAGAAAAATTGACACAACTGTCACCAAGAATAAAAGGACTCGGGTTCAAAGGAACTTCGGTTTGCTTGAATCGATTTTCGATACATGGGACATTCACCAAATCCACCGAACCAAAATTTTTTTTTTCCTGAGTCCGTCACATGACTGTCTTCGACTTTAGTTGATAGAGGTATTTGTAATTATTGGATTTGGCTTCAAAATTTTCCAATCTAATTAATCAAAAGTTCAAAAAAATGCCTAAAAAAATTGAAAATTGAAGTTTCATCTAACTTGTCAATTTTAGCGGGAAATTCGAAAAATAAGACTCAGAAAATTCAGGAAATTTCCGAAGAAACGCATGTCTCACCATATTCGGCTCGTTTACCTTCGAGTCACAGTTACGGCTTGAAGAAAGCTCGAGGGTTTTTTGTCACACAAGTGTAAAAAAATATACGTTCTACTCTGCTTTGATCATGTTCAAATATTATTGACAATGCTGTATCGGATGTTCAGAATTTTTTCCAGCAAAATGGGAACAGAGTTCATATGCAGGAGCTTCATTTTGGTGGAACTATCGATGACTTGTAGTGGAATTTGAAAAAGGAAGTACGATACAACAATTAGGATGATAGGCGAAGGAATTGACCGAGGTGCTCGTGCTGGTTGAATGAAGATTTGGAATGACAGCGACGCGGTAGATCGTAGGTAATTGAAAATCGTCGAAGAAAAGAGGTCGACGATCTTCGAATCAGTGCCGAGGATGTTAATGAAAAAGCCCGCGTATCGATTGAAAAAGTATTAATTGACCACCCGTACGATTTATACCTGCGGGTACATCTACATGAAGACATTAATGAAAGAGTTTGCGCCTACTTTTAGTCACCTACATAAAGGTATCAGGCGAGGTTCGACTAATTGGTTAATAAAACAGTGGAAACAAACGACTGCGACGCCGCTCCGCGCGTGATTAATTAGTGCCTAACCCCCTTCTTTAATATCTTTTGCTCGAACGAGTCGAGGCGAGCTGATTTTTTGGTGTAATAAATCGTGAACGGTCTTTTTTTTAAGTTCGTCGTTTTATTGAAATTTTTCATCGTCACTAATTTCGGTTTATCAAGACAGCGGATTATAACGACACATAATAATTCAGTAACGATGGCGAACGAGGGACGTCGGCACCGTACGAAGAATCAGTCCCACCCCCCGTCCTACGTGACAAAGATGTTTTCGACGTGATTTGTTCGCGAGGACAGGAAGTGTGTAAAAATAGAGTAATTAACGGGCGACCCTATACCCTCCACTAATTCGAATAATACATCAGACTAATGATTCTCTCGCGTGGTTTTGCTAACAACCATATCTGGTACACGGGGGGGTTTGTTCGAAATTTATATTTGGGGCAAACCGCGATCGACTACGTCGGATCTACAACTGTTATCTATTTTGCATCGTGGTTCGTATACAATAGAAAGTTTTGCGTCAGCCTCGCCGCTGTTTATGTTATTATATATATACACCGAGTAGAGAGTTTCTCTTGTAATCCACTTATTGTACATCGATTCGTAACATAAACGGAGAAGAGAGCTATATTTTATTCTTCACAAGCATTCTTTATCGGGTAGATGAGATGGGAACTAATAAAATTATTTGTTTGGCAAAAAATCACAGCTCTTGGCGAAAGGGTGCCGACAGCCAGCAATCAAGATTACAATGCCATTTGCATAATGGCCCGTAATTACGAAAAGTCTAATTAACCTCGGGCGAGGCATTCGTCTTCCTGGAGTAAGTCGAACCGTCTCTAACTCCCAGGTTTGCCTCTGGATCCAGGATACGATCGAACGAATATGAACAATTTTTTTTCAATTTACAAAATTCAAATTCTCCCGCCGAAAGTAACAGTCGATCCGGAATCGTTCGCGACACGATCGAAAAAGGTGTTCCTTGGGTAAAAACAATTGACCAACGCCCCGCGGTGCGACGATCCGTCACTGTCAAGTTCTTCCAAACTATTTTCACGAGCTGTCGGACGTCGTTTGTTTCGTGAACTCTTTATTTCGAAGAGAGAGAGAGAGGGAGAGAGAGAGAGAGGCCGGAAATGTCCCCATTACTGGCGGACGTATCATCTCTCTTAGCGGCCCTCTAGAAGCCGGGGTTTTTATAACCCGAAAGATTTGGACAGTTGGCACCCGGTCGAAATTCCCTACATCTCTTAGCTGTTGCGTTGCGGGGCTGGTTCTGTTAATGGATATAAATTTATAATGAACATGCATACGAGTCGAGCTGTTGGAGACCCACGCGCGATACAAAAATTGAGACATTGTCGAAACGCATTTTTTATTCTTTTCCCTATCATCAGCCTCTTTCCCTTTTTTTTTTGTTAGTTTCTTACACCTTTATTACCGCAAGGTTAAAGCGGAAAGATTTCCTTGAGAAAAAGATATAACGATGTCGAAACAAGATTAAGGTCATCATTTTCGAGGTTATATTTATACACACGTTGCAGAAATGTGAAAAATTAAACTGGGCTATAATTTAACGCGATACAATTGATCGCCTTCTCTCGCCCATCGCCTTAAAGACGGTAATTTTGAAAGGTGGTGGAATAAATCTTTGGAATCTGTTACGAATTTCTGTATTACGTTTCATGAAAATGTGAGTGAAGCAATTAACACTTTTTGTACAATGAAATGCAACTTTTTCAATATTTTAATATTCATATAATATAACAGTTTAAAAAATTCGAATTCATTCTGAAATTTCATAGCCAAGATTATTCCTAAATTCCATATACATAATGTTTTGAAAATTTATTCACAAAATATTGCAGAATCAACCAAAACATGAAAATCTTACGCTTTCAATTGGATAGACTATTGATCATTGACTGAAATACCCTTTGTAACTGAAAACTAAAAAAGAATCATGATATGTTTTGAATCTCCCAAACATGGTTTCATAACATATCAATATTGGGATATATGTGATTGAAAACTAGGTATGTTTTTTCAATAATAAGACACAAATATGAAACTTCAAGATGTTTTATATCAATTTCATTTCAAGCACCAGGATTTTTACTGCATCACCAGGATTCACCTGCATCACTGACGTAAGCTGAAAGCGCAGTTCACGTTTTAGACGGACGTAATATGAGTTGCAGATCGTATAACAGACACCGTAAAGATCCTCTCGCTAATAGGTTTTAGGTATCCCCGTTGACCCAGCACCGTCGCATGTATTGCAGTTTCGCCATTCCCCCGCATCGACAAAAGGACGACGATAATTATTAAAGCGACATAAAACGGCATCGTCGCGTACGGGTATATCGAGGGCCTAAATTTATGACGAGGTATGGGCATTAAATTTAATATCACTGAACGTCCGGACCGTCGCGTCGGTGGGCACGTATCCTCCACCTAAAAAAATGGAATCCTATTTTTTTCATGCTTACCTGTGACGTATGGAGATTTTTTTGTTTCTTCAACGCGACAAGCACGCGCCTTAAACTGTGCGGAGAAGTGTTGCGGGTCGCGAAGGGCATTAAACGAGTAGCACGGAGGTTTTTAAAGCCACGAAAGACCCCGCAGACCGGTGCGAGCATCCGCATTAGGTATCTCTCGAAGAATGAACTGGTATTGACAGCTATGGGAGGTAATAATCGTAAAAAAGCACTTTGGTTTATCGGCAACGCTTCGCCCTTAAGAGTCGTAAGAGTGTAAAATAAAGAACGACCATACGCAGGATTTGACTATCCGCGTGCCCACCCACCCCGGCCCCTGGGAAAATTACATTCCACCAAAAAATAAGCACGTGGGAAAAGTGTTCGGTTATCGATTCTCCTCGCTTCATACTTTTGATTATCGAGAGGCGAAATCGACCATCAAGCGAATACGATATGAGTTGGAAGAGTGCAAGGAGTTCGAGGCGTTTGTATGGTGATTGCTCAAGACTGAAATTGTCTCCAAAGGATTTTGACGTTTACGATTCGCAGCGTGATTTACGATTTATTTATGCCTTGGCACCTCTTTGTGATAATAACTAAGACCATAATACGCGCTGCTACTCTTACGCGTATAAACTATTCAGTTTCAAAACGGGCCGCCCCTTGGCTCGAAATTAGTCAGCTCTTAACTGACAGCGAAACTCGGGGATCGTTTATAACTTACATAATACGTATGCGCATAATTAAAAACAAGTACAACTTCTCTACATCGTAGGTTAATTTTCTTGCTAGAAGTTCTACGTCCTACAGGCAGCACCCTAAATTTGCGCTTGTTATTCAGAAAGTAGGAAAATTTTGTCTACAATTTTTTTTTTTTTCATCTTATCCGATCAGTGAAAGTGACTCTCTGAACTAGCTGAAATCATTTAGAGCTGACGTGCTGGGCACTCTGATTACCACAAGAAATTTAATTGTGGTCAATTATTCGCGGAGCGATGATTATAAAGCGACTGCTGATCTGAACAACAAAAACCGATGTTAAATATTGAACGACGATATTTTAGCGATAACAAAAAGGAACTTTAGCATGCGGTTAATTGTAACGTTAATTTGTCAGTATTATATAGTTTAAGATTAATTCACAGCGAGATAGTTGACGATGAGGTGGATAATTTTTTTCGTTCTTTTTCATCGCACGGTAGTGTAGTAGGATAAGTAATAGGCGCGCGAGCACGTATGTACTCGCATCTAGATTCTAGAAGCGCATAATTATCAGCACGCTACCCTGTTACAGCTAGGTAACGTCGCTAATATTCCCTAAGATATGATACCTACTTGTAATTTGAACGAGATTAAACTATTAAACTATCAGAACAGCTGTAAGCATCGGTCTACTTATTATTATACGATTACAATTGCAGATATGAATGGGAACTATATCCTATACTTGAGGAACCGGAAGGTGCCGTTATTTTTCTCTCACTTCGGTCAACATTTTTTTGCAACCACATTTTACCAAATTTTTCGCTCCGGTACTCAGCAGACTTCTGAACTTTTTTTTCTCTTTTTGTTTGTATGATGTTTGCGGCTACGTTAACGGCCCGAAGACACGTACCCACGACAAAATGACTCCGCATTGCAACATCGTCAACTTATTTAGTAGCAGCGAAGCGAGACGCGTTTCTGTGAACAAGTATTTACCCAGGTATATATACAGATTCAATTTATACCAACGATCAAAAGATTCCTCGGAATTGATCTAACGCACATTCTTCGATAGTAGATATGATTCAATTTTCAAGTTTTTGGGTTCATGCAGGTTTTCAAAAATATGAAATGTCTTTCAACAGTCTCTGAGAGTCTCTATCAGTCACAAAAGAACGACTCATGAGAGATATAGATCAGAGTCTCTCGTTTGGAAATTTTCGAGACTCTGACCCAGGCTGCTAAAAATTTCGAATGCGGTGTTAAGTATTTTCCAAGATAGTAACGCAGGTTAAAACTGTTGCACGTCCGGAATAACAAATCTCGTAGTACCAAGATGGCGATGAAAGATAGTCGCGAGTCAGCTCAGCAGAGAAGAAGACACGGTGTTCGGCCCGAAATTACCGAGTACAAGTACATACTTAAGAACGAGTGCTCACGCAGAGCAGCCGAGCGTAGCTCCTTCTGATGCAAACCTTTCTTTGAGTAAACTAAGGTATCTACTGTCCTCTCCTAACCTGCAACCATGCCCGTGGAGTTGTGCCCACAAGAGCGCGCGCCATTTTATACACACGGAGGTATATTATAATATATGTTTATCCCGGACGTCCACGAGGTAGTTAAAGAGCGCATGGTAAAATTAGTTGATATTCGCTGCAATCTCGTGCAGACATCGCATCTTTCGTGGGTAACAAGCCTTTACGAAGGAGGGAAGAAGGAGACAACCGAGTTTCCTTTTCCTTCCAGCAATAGGTGAATGTGCATGTTCTGTATTCAATTTATCTCCATACACACGGTAACTTGAGGTACAAATGACAATCCCGACGTTTTGAGAACCCGTTAATTAGCAAAACTTT
This sequence comes from Euura lappo, assembly GCA_018257835.1. Taxonomy (NCBI): domain Eukaryota; kingdom Metazoa; phylum Arthropoda; class Insecta; order Hymenoptera; family Tenthredinidae; genus Euura; species Euura lappo. Next base: position 72,444 of record JAEUYN010001869.1, read on the forward strand.
TTTGGCACTGTTATAATTGGATTTATAGGAGGAGGGCGGGAGCTACTTGAAACCAACAAACTAGCAAAATTGAGAGACAGCTTTGGCTCCGTTTCAAAGGCGTCCGCATATCAGTGAAGCTCAAGCTCGTTGCCAAAACGGTGAATTAAGTGTTCTATCAGGGACGAGGAACACCTGCTGTCCCCTAAATTTCATTACTTAGCTTTCCACGTCAGAACGAGTGGCGTGGACGAGCCTGATCTCGGCGCTCGTGTCTTTTGTAGCCGTTTTAATTGGTCGCTCGGGATGGGACTCTATTTATAATCACACTCATTAGTTCATTACCTACTACCGACGCTAAACAGTTACATATCGCAATGACTTTGATCTATCGCGTGCTCTCCTACACTCGGATGAACTGATCCTGCAGCCGGTATACAAAACACAACGTTTTAACTTAATCTTCGCTCCAGGCGATCGATCCTCGTTTCTTTTATTACACAATTAACAAATTTTTATTTCATTGGCATGAAATTACGTTATTTTTCGGTTACTTTTGAGACCTCAACGATGAATATCAAGACTCTGAAGTTAGTTTAATCTCGTCTCAATTGGCCCTGTCATCTGTCTGTGAAATAATTAAATCCAGAGTGAAACGGTACAACGGTAAGAATTCGAGTTCGTAGAATCATCAAGAGACCAAGTGACACTGGAAAGGAACGAAAATAATTAGCCTCTCGTCGAGCGATAGCCTCAATTTAAATATGTGTGCGAACATACTAAGTAAGAATTTATCCAAGTGTTGATAAATCGTATGCGTGTGTGTGTGTGTGTGTAGCAGGAAAAATCTGACAGTCAGTCGGAATATATTCAAAGGGCGGAGGAAGGATGAGGAAAAATAGGGACAAACGGGAGCCGCGAAGAGACAGCGATTAGTCAAATGAAATCTTCCGTCACGTCTGAGCAGCCCAACGAACATTAAACATGCGAGCGACACGTGTCGCTGTGAGACGCTAACAAACGGAGCACCAGACGGACCATCGGTGTACCAGTGCCAGTATATAGCTTACCGTAAAGAAGCAGTCCGAAACGCTAACAAACTCTTCCATCCCTGGGCCCTGGAGGGATTAGAAATAAACCGAGATGGAAGATACAGTTGCTTGACGTTCAGTCATCTACGCGGCTTATTCTTTACTCTCCTAACTAACCGCCTACTTAATTAAAACAACATTAAGCTTCGGTCCCGAGACCGCCACCTTAGAAGTTGAGGAAGTGTGCGTCAACCTAAATAGAACAAACATCGCTTTGTAGTCAATGTTAACTTATAGTTTATACCTTAACCTTATACCTTGTTTATTCAACTAACCGTGCGAGGTAACTGGCCAAGATTCGCTGTCATCTGTTACATGCATTTGGCAACGTCACTTGGATAAATTCTAGTTCCTAGACCATATAGTTCGGTCCAACTATTGTAGTTGACATCTCACGTCACTTTAATTGATCGATCCTGGGAGATTTTTAGAATAATTTACGTCCCAGTAGTCCTGAACAGATTTGTATGCCTCTTGAATTAGACAAATGGGGAAAAATGGCAGTAATATGAACAGTTGTCGAGATGAATTTGAGATAATAGTCGGAAGAGACGATGTAGCTTTATGGTCTGCAGTATGAGAAAGATTTCTCGAGAGGTATACGATACGCTCGAAAAATTAGCAATGGTCTGAAACAAATATCGATAAATCTTCCGTTCTGACAATCTTATCTTCTTCATTTAATAATATTGCTGAACGCACGCCGAGGAAGCTTATTAACTTATTCAACCGGGGTTATTGCAGCGGTGAGAAAATGGCGCGGTGTTAATTAAGGACCACCGCGTGTATTTATTTTGTCAAACGCTAAACTCTTGATTAATGCGAACCAACTCGTAAATTTTAACGCGGGGTCAGATCGAATCGATTCACTCTATCTCGAACCTTCGGGATTTCTTTATCGCTAAGAGAATGGATTTTAATTACCGCCATCTGTCTCACATCTGGTTATATTTCTTCACTTTGCAGCTTCGAGCATCACAAAAGATGCGGATAAAAACTACCACGGTTACGAAAGTACACTTTGTAAAACGTAGGAATCATGTTTCTTCAAAAAGTCAATTGCCACATTCGATGTAGACATAAAATTTCAACCAACAATTCGAAAAGTAGCGACTGGCGGTAGAGCAGAGACCTGTTTCATCTGCTGCAGTCATTGGTGTCCATGCATCTCCAGTATCAGCAGATGGTTACTTGCCGATGAAACTTGGCATGGTAAAGGCGAAGGTTTTTCTTCCGAGTAATCTTCATTACCATCCAGGGAAAAAGTAGCGGTGGGTCGAGCTTACAATCCTGCAGCTGAAGCGATGTGAAAGCCATGTTACCATGTATCGACATCATTTAGTAGTTTTCCATGCATGTATGTGCAATGCATATGTGATTTCGTTGTAGTTGGCGAGAATCAGAGCTAGAATCGAGAAATGAGCTTTCAGACGATTGCATTGATTCAGAACTGTCTGAAAGCTTGTTTTGCATTTTTAGCCATCAGACTGTATCAGCGTTAGGAATTGACCCTGTATTTAAAGTAAATATATGTATTAATTCAGACAAATTATACAAGATACCCATTATCTATAACGCTGTAGGCACGATATTTATGTGTGATTGTGATGTTCGCGTAACTATATGTATGATTATGTACTTACTCTTTGACCTAGTGTGAATAATGATAGTGTGTGATATATCGCGTGTCTAATGACATAAGGTCGTAAGCGCCAATATACGACTTTTTGCTTTTCGTAACGGCAAAAGGTCGTATATTTTTTTTTAACCGTATTTAGACTAAAGACCCGAAGATTCGTTCATAAACGTTGAAATTTAATACTAGATCAATTAAAAGCAGAAGGTCGTATGTACTGGTGGATACGCCCTTTCAGTCCTAACTCCGCAAAAAAAAAATTGTTTCCATCAATTGCAGAAGGTCGTATCCGCCAAAAAGAAATAAAAAAATTGGCGCTTACGACCTTCTGGTTTTATCTGCGAATATTTTTCATCGAATTTTTCGAAACCGTAGTTTTTTCAATTTTTTCTTTGCGTTTCATGAGTTTTTACAGCTATTTGCAAAAATCATGAAAAATGAAAAAAAATGGCGCTTACGACCTTCTGCTTTTAACTACCAATATTTTGTATCGAATTTTTCGAAACGGTAGTTTTTTCAATTTATCTTTGCGTTTCATGAGTTTTTACAACTATTTGAAAAAATCATGAAAAATTAAAAAAAAAATAAATAAATTGACGCTTACGACCTTCTGCTTTTACCTTTTTTTTATTTTCCTCAAAAATTGTAATGAAAAAATGACGTATCCGCCCAACATACGACCTTTTGCATTTACATTTTTCGATCTCGTAATTTCAATTGATCTAATTAATACGTTTTGATCATTTTTAGAGCGACTGGCGAAAAAAAAAATTATACGACCTTTTGCCACCAAAATCGTGTTTTTGGCGCTTACGACTTATGTCATTAGACACGCGATATAATATTCTTCCGCCACATGGAGATCAATGTTGTTGGAGAAACATAGACGGACGCAGTGCGCGCAGAGAAGCTTGAGAAACAAGTTATCCGGTTCACTTATAGTAAGAGGTCAGTGCTTGACATATTTACTATTTTTTCTTCAACACCTATAAACGATAACCAGTGTCAAATATACATGGGGTCAAATATACATGGGGTATTCCATGCGAAACGGGACTGGAATACCCCAGGTATTTGTATCCATACGTGGACTTCTCAGATTTTGGGATCTACCATGTTTCAGCTTCCAGCGGTAACAATGAATCATAAAACGCTTTTGGGAACAATCGTACCAATCTCGTGCGTTGTTTGCTTCGCAACATCATCATTTCAACTTCCTACCTGGAATACATTGATCTATCTTCAAATCAGTTGGGATACTTGAGATGGGATAACGAGATTTATGCCAAAGTACGTCCATCCCGCATACAAGTTGCCGGAGATAACAATACCAACGTAGGATGGTCTTCAGGTAGCACCATCCGATACAGTTTCTGCCATAACTACCGTTCTGCAGCTGTAAGGGATGATCTCATCTGTCTGGAGATAAAGCAACGTTGATAACATTTGTTTTATACAGTGAAGCACTATGTGTAACGTACGTCGCATTTGGGCTCGTTGCTCCTCTAAAGATATTTTTCGTGCAGGGGTTAAATGTGACTATATACGTGAATAAGATTAGAGTTTTACCAATGAATGTCTACATTTAACAAATGATTACCTACATCACAGTGCCTATAATAAATTTTCTATACTTTGTCTACCAATTATAATGTCTGCCTAATAATTATACCGCACAATGTGCTTTACCTGTTGTAATGAAATTTCAAGACTGAACTTGTTCGAGTTGGGCCTATTAATATTGTATTCGGAGTCTGTTTATTGAATCGATGGAACTTCTGTCGATCAAAACTCATGTGACATTTTTCTGTGAACTGAACTACAAGCATGAATGAATCATCGTAGATTCAAAAGAGAATCCATGTTCAAAGACTAACACTGGAATTTCAAATCCACTCCACTTCGGATCCACAAATTCGATCGGTTTTATTTCTGGGTACTTGACGACTTCGAAACAAAGTGCAAAATATCTGAAGAATAATGTTTGATTTGGAGGCTCAGTCCTTTGAGTTTCGGAGTTTTCGATTTATGAATCACCCTTGCAACCTATTCTCAAGTAGAACGTAGAGAAGGGTAGGTGTTTAGAAAAAATGGTACATTTTTCCATAACAATCACCCAGCTACTTGAAGTTGAAGAAATGATATTTACATTCTAGGTGGACGATCTTCGGTCGGACAAATTTTGAATCCCACACGGCAGCAGCGATCCATTTATATACACGGTACAGTGGGATATGCATACTTTTGTATTTCTTTTCAGACGATACCCGAAATACCCCATACAAAGTTTGCCACATTTAGCATTCGCCATATGCATCTGTGCGTGTGACCCACGCCGATCTTCATATAACCTGCATGTAAGATCGTCGCCTTGCATTCACTCCCTGATATTGTATTCATTATAGAAGTGTGAGTAAATATATATAATGTTGAGCAACACAGGAACATCAACCAGTGCGGATAAAGGAGCTTGAAGAACAAGTCAAGAGTTTCAAATTCACCAATAATTCTTACGACAGTCACTGAAACCAGCGTAAGGTAAGCGCAATACAAATTTTTATGTTGATATTCCTTCAAATAATTTAAAGTGAAGGATATGTCATCACTCGATTAATGCGTGTGTGTGTGATACCTCTGGTGTATGGACCCTATCGATCCGTGATCAAACATGTTTCAGCGGTAACAATGACGCCGAAGGTGCTTTTTGTAACGATTTTACAAATCTCTTGCCTCCTTCGTATCGCATCATCATCTTCATCGAAGACCACTACAGATCTTCCCGATACAACAACGACGACGATGCGAGCTCGCCTTGGCAGTTTCGTAGAGAACGGTAGACTGCTGTCGAATTGGAGTAGCGATCTGATACAGGATACAGAAGACGTGGATTTGAGCAATCTAGGATTAAACGACTTGGGCTCCGGCACATTCGAGAAGTTTCTTGCATTAAACAAACTCGATTTATCATCGAATCGATTAACCTCGCCGAAGACTGTAGTCAACAATCTTAAGCACGTTACGCCAATGATCTTAAATCTATCCCGCAACAATATTGACGAGTTCGTCATACGTCGCAGCGAATTACGCGGTCGTGGTAATGAATATGACTACGATTCACTATTCGAATCAAAGTTTTTCTGGTCCGTTGATATCGCATATAATTCTTTGACAGAGTTGACCATTGATTTTGACACAGTGTATTTCGATCTATCGAACAATAAGATAAGGTGTCATGATAAAATCGTAGCGTTGGGGTATACTGAAAGATTTGTGGCGAATTTGAATCTTTCTCATAACTCGATCGACTGTCAAACTCAGTTTTTTACATCTTCGTTGAACACGTTGGACATGTCATATAACGAACTTAGGGCCTTGCACGAAGGATTATTCAGCCGATTGTCAGTCTTGACTGAACTGAACCTAAGCCACAATGATATCCGGTACATCCATCCGCAATCATTCAAGGACAATTCGATGCTACAAAAATTGTATTTAGGGTTCAATAAGATCAGATCGATATACAAGTGGGTTTGGTATCCAACTAAATCTCTCGAATACATTGACTTGTCCGCAAATCAGTTGGGATACTTGGAGTGGAACAATGAGATTTATGCCACAGGACGTATCAATATAAGAGTCGAAGTTGGGAATAATAGCAACGTGAGGTGTTCAACAGGTAACCATTACAGTTTCTACTATTCCGGGTACTATTTACCGTACTAGAAGTATCAGCGATTTATGATATTACTCTGAATCGTTTTATTGTTCCACTAAATCGACATTTTACTTACAATCCATCAACAATGCCTAGTTACGTTTTTACCCTTAGCATAATTATTGTATTCAACAAATCGACGGGTCCTAATGAAAAAGAGCCATCTCGCCGGGCCAGTTAGAAAAGAGCCAACTCGCGGAAATACAATGGAAATTTTTATAGATTTCGGCGAGTTGGCTCTTTTCTAACTGGCCCAGCAAGATGTATCTTTTTGATCCTTAGGACCCGCCGAGATGAGTAATATATTTTTTTTTTTATTACATAATTTGTGAACTAATATGATATTAATCCCATTATTCCAAAGTCAGATTGATAAAAGTATCAACTCCCGATATACTCATTTTTTCAATAATTGAGTTGATTTTCTACATCCCCTATGATTGCTCACATTGTTTCCCCAGAATACATTAGTTTTACCAGGGCCGAGGGAATTTTTACGCGAATAACTTATTTACTGTCTATCATTTTGTTTCTGTCTCCTCTGGGGTTAATATAGAAAAAATTATCTTCCCCATTGGAAGACAAGTGAGAAAAATGAATTTGGTTCGTCTTAAAGTCCGATGAATTCCTCAATTTTACCAATGAATACATTAGTTTTCAATTTGAGATGTGTAATCCTACATGGGTTTTTGAGTCATGATGTCAACAGTCAAGAGTCATAGCTATGGCATTTCCATATGGCATATATAATAGCCGCACGAAGAAAACCGGAACAAAGTCTAATAATTTTGACTATTGACTAACCGAACAAGACGTATTTAATTCTTCGCTATATCCAATATTCAAATTGCAATTTTCCATAAGAACATATCAAATTCACAATTGGAAATAAAATAATATAAACTCTGAACAAATAATTCGCTAAGAATTCATCGACAAATCTCTAAAAGGCATGAAATAAAATATCAAGAAATCTCCTCGAAATCAAGAATATAAGAAGTCAACGTGGATTTTCGTGTTCAACTTGAAGAGACGATATTTCATAGAATGGATGCTGAGAATCTTCAGAAAGTTAAATACAAGATAAGTTCTTGAACTTGAAACCATAACGACGAAAACAAATTTATAAAATAAAGTTTAAATAATGACATGTGAGTGAAAAAAAAAAACAATTTGTATAATTTTGAAAAAAAAACATAATTTTTAACTTATACATGGACCGATTATATTTTTATGGCATGAATGAATGGATCGATCAATGAATGAGGATTAAATTATTATATGCACTCTTATACACAAGAAAAGAAAAATATACACTTATTGATTGTTGACCTCCTCAATTAAATTCATTATATTCATGTGGTGTACCCTATTTCCTTGAATTTTCCTAATTTCACAATTTTGTAATCCTCCCATTTATACAGGGTGTCCCAAAGTTAACTATAAAAAATGTCAGGAGTAATAGAGGGGGCCGAGCTGAGTAAATTAACACCAAGAACATGTGGTCTGCGGAGTCGCGTTCGCGAGATACGGCTGGTTAAAAAATCCCCCTAAGCGCCGGCATGTAGGCAACCGAGTACACAGCAATCATCGGTTACGAGTCTTGTTGTCAAGCGCGCGCGAAGGCTGATGCGGAACATGACACATTCAAATTTACGAATTTCAAGTGAAACCACTCTTGGCAATCCATCAGAATGGGGAATACCATAATTTTATCCGTACGATGAAAATGATCCGAATTTTTTTACTTTGTATTACCTAGAAAGAGCGCTGCGGGACAGTAGGTCATCCAAGAACTTTAATGCACAATGGTAATGAGTAAAATTCAAATTGCATTGTCATTAATCAACGCATAATATTTTGCGTAACGTATAAATCATCGTGCAATTTTCACTACTCATGCAGTTCAAACCTAGGACGCTACCAATAGACTTTGTCTTGGCAGTCAGTGCACCTCCGAAAGCCCTTCAGCAAGGTTCTGCGACGTTGTGCTACACCGGGTTGACCAGACTGTTCAGGATGTCGCAGGTACAACAGTTCTACGTCGGGCAGTCTGTCTTGATCACCGGTTAGTAATCTCCAAATTACAAGAAATCATCGCAAAAATACTATGTACGTGACAAATTTGGAAAATAAAAAAATCAGTAGCGAGTTCACTATTATCCGATTTCCATAATTCCATACTCCCAACTACGGACATATTATGTACATGGATTTGGAAGTTTATATGGAAAACGAGATTCTGTGCTTCCAGGTGCAACCGGTTTCTTAGGGGCAGTATTGTTGGAAAAGTTGGCTCGAAGCTGCGAAGGAATCGGAACTATTTACGTGCTCGTTCGTTCTAAGAAAGGAAAGACCGCCGAAGAACGCATCGAAGCCCTTATCAATGGGGAGGTAAGATTCCGAGCGTTGCTAAATTACGACCTACTTGATCGATGTGCTTTGTGAATAGCTCTTCGAAACGCTGCGAACTGATAATCCTGAATCCACGAAAAATATTGTCGGAGTTGCCGGAGATATCACCCAGGAAAAACTGGGAATGTCACCTACAGATTATGCGCGTGTCATCAACGAGGTTTGAGGACTTCGGATACGATATTTTCTACACCGTTTTGTCAGCTGCAATCACAGACACGCGTTAAAACCTTTTCAGGTGTCGATAATTTTTCACTTGGCTGCGACTGTGCGTTTCAACGAAACGCTCGAGACCGCAGTTTCCTACAATATCAATAGTGCCAAGTGCGTCGTGGACATGGCTAAGGCATGCAAGAATCTCAAGGTGAGGCTGATGCTCGTTTGAACAAAAAAAAAAAAACCTTCAGAGCTGGTCGACAAAATTGTAAATTCCAATTCCAGGTTGGAATCTACGTGTCAACTGCCTACAGCCACTGCGTTCGGAAGTCGATCGACGAAGAGCTTTATCCGCCACCTCTCAGCTACGACGAGATCAACGAGATCGTCGATGACATGAAAAAGAAGGAATTGTCCAAAGAGGCGATGAACAATTTGACGGAATCGTAAGTCTTTCGTATCGTTGCGTGTCTCATATTCTATCCTAAACTTCAATTCTATCCTTGAATCGATAGGGTCTTGAAGGGATGGCCCAATACGTACAGCTTCACCAAAGCCGTCGCCGAGGGCGTCATCGCAGAGTATGCCAAAGACATACCGTTCGCAGTGTACAGACCATCAATCGGTAAACTCCTAGGGCAGGCTCTACTCGACTATGACCGACTTTTACCGACATAAGTGGGGGTGTCGCTTATTTCGATGAAAATTGAAGCCTACGGGCCTAAATCGCAAGAAAGGGCTCTGTCGTGGATCGCTACGTGCAATTCCGAACCTAAATATGTCAAAACCTTTTTGTTTTGTGCGGAAACAAAGTAATGGCATTGTTATTACGAAAATGTGACAGTTGGGCGACGACGCCAATTGACACATTTTCGTAATAACAATGCCATTACCTACTTTGTTTCCGCACAAAACAAAAAGGTTTTGACATATTTAGGTTCGGAATTGCACGTAGCGATCCGCGACAGAGCCCTTTCTTGCGATTTAGGCCCGTAGACTTCAATTTTCACCGAAATAAGCGACACGCCCAGTTATGTCGGTAAGTCGGTAATAATCGAGTAGAGCCTCCCCTTAACGGGGGCTGGGTAATCTATCAAATGTACCGTTCCACTCCGAATCTTGTTTGATGAATGAAGATCGTTCATCTGTCTTCGAGAATATAACCGAAACTGAAGAAGAAAAAACTCACACTTATTTGGTTCACACAGTCACATCAGCCTACAGGGAGCCGATGCCAGGATGGTTCTCCAATCCAATTGGTGTTCTAGGACTGGTCACAGCAGCTACTCTCGGAATCATTCACTTCAACTACGTGGACCCTAATATAGTCATTGACATTGTACCGGTTGATTACGTGTCTAATGCTCTCATCGCTTGCGCGTGGGAAACAGCAATTACCGAAAGAGGGTAATTTCTCAAAATTTATTAAATCATTACTTCGAACTACCTTCGTTCGGATCCAACTGATTGTGAGGCGGAATAGCTGTGCTTTTTTAGTACCATGCGCGTACGCTATATTCGGCTTGACCTGTTTCAGGCAGCACGAAGACATTCCCGTGTACAATTACATCTCTGGTAATGATAACCCGACGACGTTCGGGGAATTTTCCGATAAATGTGTGATCTACGAGCATATTTATCCACCAATTTCAGCCATATACTATCCTAACATGACGTCGATAACATCCGGACGCTTGTACACTGTATTAGAATTTCTATTTCATCTGATCCCGGCCCTGGTATTCGACACCGTCGGAAGATTGTTTGGAAAACCACCAAGGTGATAATAATTTGATATTTTTATTTCCAAAAATTCGCAATATGAGATCGCTGGTTGTGACTGGTGCTACAGCTACGTCATTATTTCAGACTGTACAAACTCCAGTGTAAGATCGCAGAAGCGTCACGTGCCTTGGCGTACTTTTCGACTCAGCAATGGAATTTTAGGAATCCCCGAGTCCAAATTCTTTGGAAAAAGATGGGACCAACGGACAGGCAAATATTTCCATTCAATATGCAGAAGCTTGATTGGGACGAATATCTTATGCATATGATGAGAGGGCTTCGTAAATATATTGTAGGCGAAAAGAATGAAAATGTGGAACAAGCAAGGCGGTGGCATACTTTGTAAGTAAAATCATCAACTCTGACATTAGAATATTTATTATGCAAATTGATGGCACGACACAATTGAATGGAATAACTGTACAGTTTACGCAATGCTCCTATTTTTTTTTACCTATTTCAGTCTTTACATCATTCACACGGTAGTACGTCTGGGGTTCCTCTACATTGGTTGGATGATCTGGAAATTATTTTTCGGGAACAGCTTCCCGATCGACGTGTAATTCAACAAGGTCAAATATGATACACTGTATGTACTCATATGATTATCGTTATTTCGGTCAAAGCGAAAGAAATTAATATTTTAGATGATACAAAGGAATTATTTTTTGTATTCTTTGATTTTACTCATTCTACTTTTTCCATTTATTCTTTCATTTGTGTTTCTCAAGGTTTATGTAACAATATATTCTATCGGAAATAATTAATTCTGTACTATGTAGGTACACGTCTTCCATCCAACTTTTGATAGCTACCAACCTCTAATCTTGAATTTATCCCCTAATGATTCCAGTCCACCCTCCTATTATCCAACGATCGAGATCCACGATATCGATGAGAATAATGTACCGCTGAAAACTTTGTTATTCAGATCAAAGTATTTATGGACTGCTGATTTATTCAACATTCGATTCTACAAGATCGTTATCTATCTATTTTTACGTGGCGTATTCGAATCTGTCGAATAACCAAATTCAGTGTCACAGTACAATTGCATCTGGAAGTCGACGTATCAATGAAGATCTTTATGTGGCAAATTTGAATCTTTCCCATAATTCGATCGCCTGTCGATGACAGTTTCTTACATCGTCCATCGAGGCCTTGGACGTATCCTGTAATAAACTAAGGGGCGTAGACACAGATTAATTACCTCACAAATTGAGGTCTATAATTGAATTGAAATTCAGCCAAGATAATATTCAATGCATCTATCTACGAGCATTAAACAATCATCGTGGTCGTCTGCAACTCTTGAATCTGGATTCAAATAATATCAATCAAAACAATATACATATAAGCGGGTCTAGCTTCCAGCTCGCTCTCTGCAACATGTATTGATTTGTCTGCAAATCATTTGGGATACCTACTTAAAACGGGACGATGTCAAATCTTCTTCAGGAAAAGTAAAAGTAAAAATCATCGTGAGGAACAATAGCAACAAATTTTTATTTCTCAATGTCTGTCCACAATAATTATCAGAAACTGAAATAGCACGACGCCATTTTCTTCAATTTCATCCTGACCTGTTGTGCTTGGCGGTTTTCCACCAATTTTCTTGGTAGGCATTTCTGTAAGAAGATTTTTTGTTGCAGAGAAATCCTTGTTGGTAGATTTTTCGTGGGTTACATGGTATGGTAATGTATAGTATAATATGAGCGAATTGTGTCAAATAATGTACAATATACTGCGAGGTATGCATAATGTAATTGTGGATTGACCGACGGCAATATTCATGCGAGGTCTTGTATTAATTACAGTAGCACGCTGGTAAGTAGAAGGAGATGACAATGTTGGAGAAACAAAGCTATAGCCAGTATGTCCGAGGAAGCTTGTGGCGAACAAAGCAGTATTGACACGAATCGGCGCAGCAGCCATCAATTTCAGCAACAGGTGAGTGCAATCATCGAGAACCTAATTCGTTCAATATCCCACAAACACGATCATCAATAAACTTCATATTTAAACGATTATTCACCAATCATACTCGTCTCGACTCGTGTTCGATTATATTTTGCAGCGATATAAGCCATGAAGTGCGGATTGCTTCTTCTAACCATCACACAAATTTATTGCATCGTCAGACCTTCAACGGCGGCTAATGTAGCCGACGTCAAAGCCAAAGAGACAAAGTCTCATCCAAGTCTTGGAAGTTTCGTAGCGAACGGCACTTTGCTACCGACTTGGAGCAGTGATTTACACGAATGGGCGGAAGACATAAATCTGAGGAATCTGGGAATAGACAAGTTGGGCAAAGATACGTTCCAGAAATTCCATGCATTGAACAAGCTCGATTTATCATCGAACAGGATAACGTCGTCGAAAGACGTGGTCATCGCCTTCCAGAGCATCATGCCTTCCAGTCTGAACATATCCCACAACTTTCTGCAAGGATATTTCAACGAACAAGATTCGGTCCTGCGGCCATGGTCACCAGCGACTGATCCATTCAACCCGAAGTTCTTCTGGTCCATCGATATTTCGTACAATTTCCTCACAGGCGTGGGAATGGAGTTCGACGTCGCTCATTTGAATCTGTCAAACAACCTGTTTCAGTGCACCGATGCGATACAGACGAATCTTAATTATGCACAAGAAATTTACATAGGGAGTTTGGACCTCTCGCACAATTTCATCAAATGTCAGAAGGGGTTCGTCACATCGACTATCGACACCTTGGACTTGTCTCACAACAGACTCACAGGTTTGGACGCAGGACTACTTCGAGGACTGGAACGTTTGACTGTGCTGAACTTGGGCCACAATAGAATCAGGTACATCAGTCCGCGAGCATTCGAGGACAATTCGTCGCTGCAAAAATTGGATTTGGGATTCAATGAGATCAGGTCGATATACAAGTGGGTTTGGTTCCCAACTCGAGCTCTGCAAGATATACGTCTTTCCTCGAATCGGTTGGGATATCTGGAATGGGAGACTGCCTGGAAATCTACGGGACAATCGATCTACGTTGACGTCAAGAATAACACTGAGGTTCAGTGGTCGCAGAACAGCAAAAGGTATTTCGTGTTCGATGATCATGAGAATCACCTTTGAGACCGGAAGGGACACTCGGTATTCAACGATTTGCGATTCAAAGTGCGCAAGCTGGGGTCGAAGGCCACGACATAGTTTTATAGCGACTGCGAGTCTATTTCTGTCAGTTCGAGATAACGAAGTGGAATTTAGGTACGATACGATACGATGATAGCGTATGAAATTAAAAGAAAATAAATGAAACCGTGAGAAAATGGAAAAAGAAAAAAATTGATCGAGATGCCTTTTTTCTACGATACAAATGTGTGGAAGATTGCTGTTGGATTTGTTTCACAAATATAAAAAAATTGTATATGAACATGACAATAGTAATTTTATCAATCTTGATTAATAAAAATTATCAATCAGGTTTCAATTTTCAATATTATTACTCTTTCCAATAATAAATTCATTTAAATTACCGACAGAGAGTTGAGTAGATTATCACTCGTTCTCTGTGGTTAACAGTGAAAGTTGTAGGTAAGAAAGGAGAATTTTGAACTTACCTACGGAGGGTTAGGTCGGGACCGTAGTTCTCTGTCGATAACGAGAACCCTTACTTACCGTAGCAGGATATCGACAAGGAGGTTGAAAAAAGCTCCGTTACGCGGCAATTGGCGCGTTGAGTTCAATTTGAATTATAAAGAAACGAATGAAGTCGATTATTCTTAGATCGAAACAATAGAAAGGGTTAGTGCAACGAGAGTACGAGTAAACAAATTTTTCCAATTGAATTAAAACAGTATTTAAATAAATAAAAATGAAAACCACTACACAGTAAATTGTGCTGCAAAATACCTGGAAATAAAAAAAACATCCCGCCGATATATTTCATATTCCAAAGGGTAGGATAAATATCGACATTGAATTTTGAAATGTCAATCTTTTTCTCAATATTCAACCGAGAAACATTTTTCAATTTCAAAATGCCCGCGCGTGACGGTTCATGCCTAATATAGTATATTATGCACCTAAGGGCGAAAGCCGAGGGATACAATCGCACTCGTCAAAAACAACGTTTGCCCTGTGGTGCATACGATATTTTATACACCAAAGGGAAATAAAGTGGTTTTTCCCGCTGGAACAGGGCAATAAACCGCCGTTTATATCCCTGAGGTGTATAAAGAAACTAAAGCGTGTCGATCATCGTCAGTCGATCGGCAACCCGAAAAATCGGTTCGTTTGTTCAATCTTTTACTACTCACACGGCGACTGCTGATTGTAATCAGTGATGTAGTAAATACTTCAATTTCAGAGTGAAAACAAGAAGGAAACCATTCATACTTTCCTTCTAAAAGCGGGAAAATGCAGCGTCGAAAATTCCCTGTGAAAACAGAAAGTACAGATTCATAGAAACCCGGGGGTGAAACACGCATTTTTGCGCTTTACCCTGCATATGGCCATATGGGGTTGAGTTGATCTTCACCCGTTCAACAACGAGTTCGTTAGAGGCTTGAAACGTGGGGTGATGACTCTTATACGGCCAGTATTCTGCTTTTCGAACTATTTGAGTGTGAAGTATGAATTCAACAAGTCAATCTGACAGTAGAAACGTGGGCTGATGAGTATTTTACGCCCTGAATTGCACCATTCGTGATTCGACACCACATTTCATTACCGAATCACTCGAAAAACTCATCATTAACCGGTAAGTAGGTTGCTGAATTATTTATTTTAATTTTTTTTCCTGACTTAAAATTGGACCCAAGACTCTATACTTATATTTTCCTCTCATAGGAAAAAAAGTCATCATTTTTTGGAGTTAAATCGTCGTGATATCCAAAGGAACTGATTTGATCGGTCAAGAACTCGAATTCCCACCATTCAGGCGAAATTGAGGAATTCACTGACTACCACCTGTCTAAAAGCCACGCATAACATCGAATAACAACAGCAGCCCTTATGAGGCCCATGTGGAGTCGACCCGCGACATCCGAATTGCCGAATGATTTTGCTGTCAATCAATTGCTCCAAATTGCTCCGTTGTTTTTCCTGATTGCTCCCGCACTGTTCTTGAGAAATGGAACAGATCTAACATCTGAACAAAATCGATCGATCAACAATCAGTATTATTCCGTTGTTCATCCGAATTCCGATACAACATCCGTTTGCTCAAAACACGGGTTTAAATATTCATGGAGCAATTATCAGCGATTAGCATTTATCAGCGATTAGGGAGTAATTAGGAGCAATCAACGTTTCGGCACAATCATTGTGCTTTTTTTCGTAACTCCAATTCAAACATGGATTCACCATTGACTCCGGAATAGCACGGGTACGGTTTTTCTCTATATCGAGCTACATTCGGATACTGAGTTTTGATTCTCTTATAAGTCAGGATAAGAATTTCCAAAAAAGTAATTCGTACCAATTAAGAAGGACCAATTTTGTTTTCCTCCATTTTCTCAAAAACTATTAGGGAGCAATTGATCAAAACAACGGAGCAATGAGAAGCAATTAAGGAATGTAGCCAGTAAAATCTCAACCAAAAATGATTCTCGTCGGCAAATTGAGTACTTTGTGATGAGATAAAAATCGGAAAAAAATCAACCATGATAAAGATGATAAGAGTATTCATTTTGAATAATAATAATGCCTGAAAGTTATCAATAAATTGTTTAAACAAAACATTGTTTAACAAATTCTCCGGTAACGTTATTTTTTCTTTATCTCAAATAAATGCCCCAATTTTTCTGAACACACATGCATTTTTTAAGAATTTTGTCACTATTTTGAAATTTCCGTTTCCGAAAGTTTGTAAAGGCTGTATTTACGGAACTATTTGTTCCACGCTCCGGAAACTCCGGAATTGTAATCTACATCGTTTTCACAAAAACATATCCAAAATTCCGATTTTTATTTCCATTTTTCAAAATTTGGAAATGTTCGAAAACGCAAATTTCAAAATAGTGACAAAATTCTTAAAAAATTCACGTGTATTCAGAAAAATTAGGGCATTCATTTGAGATAAACAAAAAATAACGTTACCAGAAAATTTGTTAAACAATCTTTTGTTTAAACAATTTATTGATAACTTTTGGCCATTATTATTATTCAAAGTTAATACTTTGATCGTCTTGATTGTGGTTGATTTTTTTCCGATTTTCATCTTATCCCGAAGTACCTAATATTCTCGACGAGAATCACTTTCGGTTGAGATTGTACGGCCAGGCCAATACATCTTCAAGGAACAATTGTTTGACAGCAAAATCATTAGGAAGTTTTGAACTCGCGGGCCAACTCCTCATGAGGCTCAGCATGTCGGTAAGAGTGTTACCCTCTCACGATAAATATGACGAACTTTGACCAAGAGCTCGACCATGAGTCAACATACCGAGGAGATATTCCTATATTCTCCTCGGTGGTCAACAGCAACGATTCATCGGCCTTACCATCCGACGATGATAATCCTCGCACAGTTCTCTAGCACCTGTAGGTAACTTGAAATTCTGTGCTTCTTCGTTCTGACTCCAACGAGTAGACTTCCACTTCATGGATTTGTGGAAAATCATTGATTCTGGCTATTTTACGACATCAGCTATTGTTAAGATTATTAGATTAACGCCAGAAGACATTCCACAATAATCTATTATAAAAAAGTAGCTTCAAGTAATTTTTTTCCACTCTGAATACGAGATCCTTAAATAGTGACGTTTTATCTAAAAACTATTGAGTAATGGATCTCATATCAGGTCGATGTAGGATGCATGAATTCGCGTCTATATGTTGGACTAAAAGTTTGTTTGAATTTAGTAGCTGTATGTCGGTTGCGGGTATCTTTGGGACTCGGGTTGCCGAGTGTACTGGCTCCCTTATGTATCGAATGAATCGTGTAACAGAAATCGGCAACGATTCTAAGAAACTTAAATTAAACCGCTTCTTGTTTTGCAATCGTATTCGTTTTCGCCTGAGAGCGTTCCGGTGTTGTCCACAATCGAAAGCATAAACTGTCCACGGTCCAGGCACGGCACTATCAATATCGGCGCCCATCTCAAGCCCCCGACACGCGGCTTATCTTAAGAGGTCCCATCCTGGACCCCGGGGTTTTAATTCAAATAAATTCAACTTGACGAAGGGGGCAGCCTTTTAACATTCTGCTGATAACAAAACTCAGAACGGCAGAGCGGCACTCCAACCTCGATCATATATTGCGCCTCTTAAAACGTGATCTCATTAAGCACTGGAGGTTCTTTTATCTCTTTTTCGATTCACTTTTTCTTATCCAGTCCTCTTTATATCTCCGATACACTTAATATCCACGGTTTATTCACATCCAATCGCATCAACGTTACTTCGAATTCATGATAAGATGTCTTTTAAATATCGCAACTCGACTGATGCCAGCGCCAATTCACCGACTAGCGTCCGTACTTTTCCCTACCGGAAGTAGTGACAGACTATCTTGGCGGATGGGTTAGGTTAGGTTGTTCAAAGATGGCGCTGAGGTTAAACTTTTAGCTAAATTTCTCGAAAAATTCGTGAAATAATAATTTTCTTCGACAAACCCAAATTGGAGGCGCCACTTGTCTCTATAGACACTGCGGGATAATTTTTACAGAGACTAGGACTATTAGAAATAATCAATAATCGTTTGGATCGCACTCGTTTCATGTTGTATGGTTTTGAAACCAACTACATTTGGAATTTGGTATCGAAGACTACCAAGGTTCAGAGTGGAGGGAATTATTGTTTTCCGGAAGAAGAAGCGCGTGTCTGCAATACGACAGATGTGAAATGTTTTTTTTTTTTCTAGAAAAACCTGAACGTTTCTAATAGCGAAGCATCTGTGAAAGGATAGTTTTTTCACTAATTTTCGGGAAAAAACAGACTTTCACTCTGTTCTTGTTTAAGTGAGGTGACGAGGAAAATGCGGATCCGATTATGAAAAGAAAAACTGATGTAGAGTATAACAGCTGGAGAAACAATTTACACATACACATATAGAACTCGCATACTGTAGAGAATTGAAATTGTAGTTTTGATACACACTGACCGCCGGATTGTATCTCTCATTCATATCGAGATAATCCTCGGAGGTAGTTATTCAGATGATTAAAGATAATAATCTTTAATTATGTCGGTCGCAATTCCGTGGAAAAACAATATCCTGTCGAGTCTTGACGTCTGGGCGTCGCTGAGGACCATGAGAGGGTCGTATAGAGAGGTTTTTAACTTGGGTTAAAAACAAAACCGGGGCCCATCGAGGCTGGCCCGAAAGACGCCCTTCCCCAGCTCCTTCTTCCTGTGGCCATTTACCAGCGTTTAACTCTGGATCCAACCTTTGGGGCCAGTGGTGGATGGACGGATGGACGGATGGATGCAGCGGTGCAAGCAAGGGAATAAAAAAGTGAAAAGACAAAAGCGAAGCGAGTTCGGATCCACTCAAATTGCCCGGCCATTAGTGATACTGGTTATTACCTCGATCGTTTTTTGTTTAGTCTCAACGTCGGCCATCTTGGAATAATGGAATATAGAATTAAGTCCGCATCGAGGATCGCAGGGCCCGCCGAAACCCTGGTCCCTTAAATTTCAAATTTCGTATTTCGTATTGGTTTAATTGCTTCGGTAGATTACGCCGGCGATGAAGGACGACGATAATTTCACCCCTCGCGATAATAAAGCTCGCCGCGCGTATTTGAATTTGAATTCCGAGATATAATATGCGAGGATCTTTATAATTGAATACAAAAAGACCGGAGCGTCATTGATTCTCGGAGTGAGGTTTAGGTCCTCGCCGCACTGCTTCGTACCCACCTACCTACGTGTAGGGGTTATCTATACATGCAGACGGATCACGGTGTATCATTACCCATGATCCCTCCAGCGATCGGCTCCATCAACTATCGGTCGGTCATTTATCCTGACTCTTGACCCGCAGACCGGTAATCAAACGCAAATCGTCTCTCGACATTTTTATACGATACAATTTTCAAAACCGTTTGCCACAATGTTCGAATCACTCGACACAAACTCACCCCCGACCCACGACGGTGTGAACAGGACCTTTAAATGTCAATAACTCCGCACACGCAATCCAGCCTACATGCACTGCAACTGCAGTGAATTGAAATAACGAGATTATCGATCTTTAGGTACTCAGAAAGACATTAGGAGTAAAAAATTCGTCTAAGAATAGCAGCAGTGAAGTATAAGATTGACACAGTTATAATCGATTGCTTATCAGGAGACTCTAGAGGTTGTTCGAACAATTCACATTGGTTCATGATTGCATCCCTTCAATCGTTAGTAGGGATGTTTCGTGATTTTTTTTTGTATTCTCTTATCCGATAATTTGATTATAAAGCCTGGAACCTTGTCGTTGTTTGCCGGTCGATTATTTGATCATGTTGTATACGTGTACGAAAAAATCTGAAAAAATGTATACGGCTTCTTGGCATTCTCAATTGGATAGTACAAATTTTGCCGTGTCTTGCATTCGTTATTAGGCTCAGAAAAAACGCAAGAAAAACATAGATTCGACGTGAATCGTACTTTTCACACATTTGGCATGGACACAAATCACCCAACGACACGGTTTCACGGTTAGGATTGATGTCGAACATATTGCGCCTGATTGCTTGAAGTTGGTTTTCACGTACATCAAGTTTTTCAATACACAGCGTTTGAATTTCGCGGTCACGTGTGTTGTCACGCAGTAGCTTTCACGTACAGATAGCGCCTCGGAGAACCGACGTCAACAGAAGAACATGGCGGCTGAAGTGCTGTGTGACGTCACGTGGCGTTTGGAAATTTGAAGTTGATTCTATACTTTTCACTTTCCTATCTAGTTTTCAAGCTTCTGGCGACTGATTTTTTTTATCGTTAAAAATCCAAAGTCGTTGACGTTATTTTACAATTATAGCAGATAAAACTTACAATAATTGTGTTTCGACGTGTCGACAGCTGCAGGCATACTTGAATTGGATGAGATGATTTGCATTATATTGATTGAATGAAGATCAGTAATGAAAAAAAAAAAATTACTCTGAAGATCGATTTCATCGTCAATCCAGTGAAATATGTGACCGAAGATTGGAGGTCTTTGGGATTGTATGTACAGTGTAAAGGATTATGTGAAATTGACAACACGTGTATCCCACAATAATGAAATTAACGAACCAAGGTGACGCGTGGAATTAAATCTCATGCCCTTGTATGGCTAGATTAATGATTGAATATTATAATTCCGATACAATTGATGTGGAATTCAGTAAGAACCCGTTTTCGATTTTTTTTCAACACTAAATTTGATGATAATTTTTTCAATGATACTCATATAATCATATTTTCTTAGTCGATACTTTTACTTTTCCCCTAATCACAATATCTCATCCGAAATTCCATCAACTTCAAGATTAACAAAAAATTCTTCTAAAATCAAAATTTTTTTTTCGTTTCACGGCTACCGCATATAGCCCAAAATGTTCCTGAGCAGGACCCTTATTTTTATGTATACTTTTTTCAGGGACCCACTGGCGCCAGCTACTTTATGCATAACATTATTCACGGTTAGATTATGAGTAAGTATCCATACGAGTGTATGCACGCGGCCTGCAATAAAGCTATCAGTATCTCGGTCGCCTGCGAGGTTGGCTCCTCCTCGGAGTGGATGTAATTAAGAATTAATAACTCGCGAGATAAGACGCGGTAGAGCGCCACTGTATTAAGCTTTATATGTATCGGCTGTCATTTGAACCACTTTTTTATTTTTCTCCCCATCTTTCACCCAGTTATCTTTCTTCGCTCCTTTTATTGCTTCAAATGTTTCTATAATTAATTTCTAACGATCCGCCGATGAAATATAACCCCGTCTCCAGGTGTGGATCCATGGACCGCATAGAAATTTATCCTCGAATCAAGAAATGGCTGTTGATCCGGGTCAATTATTTAATCACGTTTTCGACGACATACCTGCACTTCACTGACTGGCGCGAACGATCCACTTCGTTATGTATAGAGTGACAACACGACGGTGGATATCATGTTCACTATTCCTTTTTTTTTTATCTAACCAGCGACAAACCAAGTGGCCAATTTTTGCAGTTTATCAATTATTCCAGCGCCCTATGGACATGATGCAGTGGGTATACTGGGTCGTTAAAAATTCCGTATAACAACCTTGATTTTTGACAAATTCTCGACCCTCTAACGGACGAAAAAAGCTTTCCACCGGTTCAAAAAGGGATTAAAAAATATATATAGGACGTGTGAACTCGAACAGGCAGTTGCTACGTTTGCAATTCCTGTTACTATCTTCCTTTACATCATGTATTAGAAGCATTATTTGAGCACGCAATACTGTATTCACTATTCATTATACATTTACTGTACAAGTAATTTGCATCACATTGAATAATTTACTCTGACCTTAAGTGCGTACTGAGTTCGATGGAAACGCTTGCAGCGGCGAAGAAATAAACTTTCGGTGGGAAAATTGTGGCACACGGACTGGGCAGTTTTAGCGCCAACTAATTATGCCAAAGCTCGCCAAATTTTATGCCGTATCTTCCTACCGGAAGTTTCACTTTTTCGTACTCGTGATGCTACTTATATCGCTGCACAGCGTGAAATATGCAATTCAGTGACATTCTCATACAATTTCGCGCGTAAGAATGTGAAATTTGTCATTCTGCAAGACTTCATTGAATCTTCCCAATAATTTTTAGACAGACTGTAATTTCATCAGATCGGCGAATAATGAGTAGGGTGAAAAACAGACGATTAAATGACGGTAGAAATTTAATTATACCGTATATCTTGTTCGTATAAATAATAACTGCATTCGAGTTTTACGACTTATCAAATAGAACTGTCTGAGGCATTTATCTCAGCCGTCATTAACGACAAATTATGGTCTCGTCTTGTTGACACTGCTGTTTGATAGTTGACATAAATTATTTGAGTAAACGAGTTTTTCCGCGCTTCGCTGACGGTTTGAGTTTTAACACACGTTGCAATTATAGAACAATCTGCAATAATGTAAATTAGTATTATTATTCAAAGTTTGATTCGTTTTTCATCGGTTATCTCCATGATCGTTGACAAGAGTGAGAATTTCGTTTTTTTTTTATTTGACACTCGAAAAAAACTGTCACTGATCACTCTGGACTGGGGGAAAATTTATTTAATCATATCCGACAAGAACTTGATTGGCAACTAATTTGATTTCGTCGATTCGCTCTGCATATGTTACATTCTCGCTTTTTTTTACACACTTTTCTACTCGTCCATCGACATAGCCAACGAGCAAAATATTTCATCTGCACGAAATTTAGAAATTCCAAATTTTCAGATAATTTTTTTATCAATCCAAATCCAAATTAAGAGAAAAATCATACTTTTCAGACATTTCATTCCATTTGATTTGAACGTATTTTCAGATAGTAAATTTCTTTCACCTTTACAATAATTCTGATGACCTTCGTATAGATTATATATCCGAAAAATATGGATAAATCGACGTGGTATTTACCGTTAGCCGGGTCTAATCCGCATCAATCAGTCGTTAGACATTGAATAGAAAACTGCCAGTAAGTAAACGGGTATTGTAACAACGCGGTGATAAAGAAATAAAAAAAAGCGATTTTCCCCTCGTCTAAAGCTAGACTCATTACCGTTGCTCCGCCCCCACCGTTCCCCGCTACGTCGACCAATCGGATCGAACCAACACCGTTAGATAGTAATCGGACACCGGAGTACCCCGCGCATGGCTCAATCTTCGGCAGAACCACAGATGTATTCTAGACTTTATAGTAATGTGATTTCAGAAATTTGTTCGACCTCTGTACCCCACCGCGTCCGGACTGGACGTACAGGTGTTGCTATATAACCGCGATCCGATGTACGATTCTGATCTACGACCGAATGCGATCGGAGGCACTAAATTCCAAGGTGTAGTTGTACCAACCAAAGCGAGGATTGTATTCTGTTACGGGAAACACCGAGGTAGGTGTAAGTAAACGAAACTAAAATGGACGAGTAGCCGTTTCACTCCGTCCGGAACTACCCTGGAATTGCCTGGAATTGCTCGGAAAATGGATATTGGATTGCTCAGCCGGGATTTGAGGTCCTATTCGATACCAATTTCATCCGAAACCAATCGGCATTATCAAATATTTCGTACCTAAGTCTCAATTCGATTATTCAAATCACGTTACCGCTCCGGTATCCGTTCTCGTTTCAATATCATCGCCATTGACCAGGGACGCTAATTACGAACATCGATCCTCAATTATGTTGATTCCTCTTCTTTTTATTACAATGCGTATAGAATAACTGATCTAGGGGAGACCTGTGCTCGTTGATACAGAGAAAGGCAAACGGACGTGTTTGCAGCCCCTGAGAGGGTGATTTTTTTCACTGGAACTGTTTCCGATAGTGCAGAAAATTGGATTTTCAGTAATCAAAGACACTTGCAGATAACTTGAGACACTATTAGGATTTGGGATTTTGTTTGGGCACACTAATTTTCATGTAGATTGCTGCGGGTATCGCAATTCTAATGTAAAAGTGACGACTGGGGAAAGTTGATACACTAATAAATGAGCCAAGTTGTCACATATTGGATGTAGATGGCGTGAAACTATTCAGATGAAATCCTACATCGGAAGATGCGATTATATATGTAACTGCGTCTATTGTCACATGATTACGTAAATTAAAGTGACTTCCTCGACGTTCTTTCTATACGTTTTTGGATTCTTACACTATAGAAATAGTTGATTTCCATAACTGATTCATATTGAGCCACATCAAAGATTAAAACGTAACGGGGGGTAAAACGTTGGAAAAATGTGATATCAAGCAGTGAGTTTTGAAGCTGTACGTGGTCCTTCTGATACGATTTCGCTCGCGACTCCTTTGGCCCCTAATCGCGTTAGGCCGCGCACAGTCGCCATCTTGCTTTCTGGTCACGTCTCGCCGTAAAACAAAGGAACATCGACTGACTGCGAGAGCAGACAGGGCGAGGAGGTACCCGCCGAGCCACCTCGCAGGATACGACCCCCGCCTTAATATTTAATCCCTCATTATCGGGCCGAGCTTTTGAGACAATTGGTGGGTTTTATTGCTCAATAAGATCTCGGATGATTCTCTCATGCTCGTGGCTGCAATGCATTTCTGAACGTTTTCACTCATCCACGACGTGGCTGGGCTCTCAAAGCCGCAAGATCGATATCGAGAAATTGTTGTACCTACTTGTGTCTCTCAACCCTTTTTTGTTTCGAAAGTCAGCAAAATCTCCTTCACGATTTTTAGATTCTGATAATCTGGTATCGTAATTTCGAGAACTAGATTTGATTGATAAAATTTCCGAAGAATTGGGAACATCGCTTTTTGTGCATCACAAGATTTGTCCTGACTCCTGGGGTTGTGAATCATGCATATTTAGTTCAGACGGCAAAAATAGGTCCACCACAGGGTTCGGATACACAAACTCTACACACATGCTCAGCTCATCGATTATTCCGCATTCTTTATCACGTGCTTATGGAGTCTCTAGTACCTCCGTACTAGTAGCTATTCGATACCGGTGGAAGGCGGACAACTATTTCGAACAGAATTTAATATTCTACGGCGATTTCGCATCGCAATATCGCATCGCGAGTTACGTGATTTCTTATTGACCACGTGACCAAACGTCGAGAAAGCTTAAACAGATTGAATCTATATTGTGGATGACTTTTCGAATTGTTCTGAGTGATTTTTTTTTTTCTTTCAAGTCTCATATCAAGAAGGACTCTATCCGAAGTTGAAGCGCAACTTATTGTTAGTAATTTTCTCCCATTTTTGTTTATACATTATTTTTTAATTTTCCTTAACAATATAACAATCGGTAAAGTTACAGGCAATTGAAATCCAGCGTTCCTACTATCATATAAATATACATCTCGTCATTGATGACGTCATAACTTTGTTATTTTCGATTCGTTCTACAAGCTATAATTATTGTTCAATTGGAAGAGGAAAAATTATGACGTAACTATTCCTCGGTAAACTATATATTGAAATATATAAGAGATAAAAAAAATAGGATATGGAAACCGCGGAAGACATTAAGAGCTTGGAGAGCCGATCTACTACGTAATACGTCAATAATTGCTTAGTATATGTATGGGGGGTTCCATGTCACCGACGCCGATCTTGATTTCAATTTTTTTCTCAATTCGTCCATCGAAAAAAGTGAACACGTGCTCGGCCGTTTTTCGATTCAGCCACGTTTTCTATTTTTTTTAATTTTCCAATT
The DNA here is from genome assembly GCA_018257835.1 of Euura lappo. NCBI lineage: Eukaryota > Metazoa > Arthropoda > Insecta > Hymenoptera > Tenthredinidae > Euura > Euura lappo. Next base: position 98,555 of record JAEUYN010001869.1, read on the forward strand.
TTTTCGATTCGTTCGGAAGTTACTGCACCATCATAGGTGCCAAAAAATCGGACAATTCGCAAGATATCTCATGGAAATCAATTTTAACTTTGAGCAGACAAGTTTTCATGTTCCAAAAATCATTGTTTGCTGAAAAATGAAATATTTCAAAAAATACCCGATGTCATGAACAAAAACGAGATTATAATTTTTTTACCGTGCCAAGTATATTTTCACGTACATTTATGAATGTAGATACTAAGTTTTCACGTGGTTCCGATCATAAAATGAGTTCTACATTCGCGAAATTCGAAATAAAACTTCAAGTGTACGTCAACGTTGACATTGTCGACGGTTGCAGCGAACCGAAGAGCGAGCTGCGGTAGTACTCATTCAGAACTCAAGCTCGCGACAAAATATACTATCTTGTATATTAAAAAATTTAACCGTATAAATGCTGAGATCTCGAAATTTCAATGAATAATCCGATAAAAAAGTGACTAGTTAAATAGTTTAACTAATGATAGTATAATATTGGAATAGTTAAATAGTTCAGATTCAATCATTTCAATCATCAATATTCAATTTTTCATCAAGTACGCTTTTCTTGTCGAAATTAAAATTGATTTCCCTGAAATTTCTTGCGAATTGTCCGATTTTTTGGCACCTATGATGGTGTAACTTCCGAACGAATCCGAGGCCCATAATTTCCTTTGGAGGATAACTTGATTCTGAGTGGTTGATTTCAGGTACAAAGTTTCAGGAAAATCGAAGGTGTCCAAATGAATAATATATCGATTTTTTCTCTATTATAAAAAATATTCCAGAACTGTGTAGTTGGAAAAGATTGTGAAATTTTTTTTCGAAAAGCTCGGTCTTTTTGGCACATTTCATGTCCTTAGCATTTTTCGAAAAAAGTCAAAAGTCTTAAAGTTAGAGCCAGTTGAAAAAAATCCAATTGCGAAAAGGATGAAAAATTGGAAAATTAAAAAAAATAGAAAACGTGGCTGAATCGAAAAACGGCCAAACACGTGTTCACTCTTTTCGATGGACGAATTGAGAAAAAAATTGACATTAAGATCGGCGTCTGGAATCATGGAACCCCCCACCGCCCGATGAAGCTGATTCATTAAAAAACAAAACCACGTTTCTATGAGTTCTCATTTTAGTCATATTTATCCATTTCACAGTTTAATTTGGTTGAGGTTTACCAAGATTTGTTACAATCCGTTCGATAACTGGTCTTACCTGAAAAACAAAAACGTGTCAACTCATTTTATTACTTATTCTAACCAATTATTCTAACCGGTCTAAAGTAGTGTTGAAACAATATTTTACTTCCGCAATTTTTTTTTTTTTTTTTTTTTGATCAAAATTGTTCAAGAGCGATCGAAAAATCTCTGAGGTAGAAACACTTTCTGATCGGCCGTGACGTAAGAATTCACAATCCTGCAATAGAAAGCGAGATCTTAGAGCTATGAAGTATAAAGCGAGGAGTGCGTTCCCACATACGACGCTAGATGGCGGGCTTTTCGTACCGAACAGTGACGCTACAGAATGGCGCGAAAGAAGGACCGATTCAAACGTGTCGGAACTCCGAATTGACAATATTGTTGTATTTATGAGATGTACGGAGGTTTGATATATTGTTGTAGTTAATTGCATTCTAAATTAGTGTTTACAACAATAATAAAACGAAAACAAGCGGGTTAAGGCTGACTATGAGCCAGCCTTTGAACTCCCCGGAATTTATTTTGTTTCCAGCTATTTTGAATTTTGCAAATCTCACTTCAGATTCGTGATGAGTGACCTAAAAAACGTTCGAGTATCAATTGTCATCAAAAGTGGCTTCAGATTCATGATCAGCGGATATAACGAACCGCGTCGTATCGTAATTTTTACTGTATTTTGTAGAATTCTGTTATTAAAATAATTCAAAAAGGACTGAACCGATCAAAGCCAAAATCCAATCAGTTCTGAGTTCAGAAAAACCGCGTCGATTGATCCCAATTTGATCGGAATCCGCGCTCTCTGGACCTGAAAACGTGGAGGTCTATTAAAAACTCAACTTTTAATTTCCGGGGTGATTACAATAACTTCCTCTTTTTTCTCCTAAAATCGAGAAACGAGAGGTTAAAAAACCTGCGGCAAAATAAGACTCAATGAAACTCAGCAAAATGAAACAATGAAAATCAGCGATGCAAATTACAGTTTCTAAGTAGCTATATCTGTAACAGTTTTCCAAGTGGATACGTCCGTCCCCGGTAAACATAGACTGAGAATATCAGACGGTAGCTATAAGGTTCTCGTAGGCAATGGAGATGCCAGCATATAAGATCCCTCGGTAGCGGCCATGTTTTCATTAGAGCAGGTAATGTCCGGCACTCAGTCATACGTAGCCGTCTTTTGTTTCACTCCCACTTTCGAGGACGCCCAGTGATTTTTCACCAGGCTCTACTCTCTCAACCAGGAGAGTCGGCGCGGCGGACCAGACAACGCGAAGCCCTCGTCGACGAGAAATGTAATTTTGTTATCCCAGCGTCCCTCGAGGCCGGCATAAATCCAGCTTCTGAAATATATTCGTCGACTACGTTATGATCCCATTCTCCGTCTCTTTCGCGTCACATACGTCCATCAATTTCTACAAAATTCTACTCAAATTGGAAATCGACAACTTCGATCGGGGTTCAATTTTTGGTTTCCTTCCTTACGTCACGATCGTTATGCCTCAAGTGTTTGTTGCCTGATTGATCCTGGCGAGGTATGAAAGTGACTTAACGAAGCGTGACGCGCCGCAGTCCGCGGAGATAGCGTGAGGATACTTTGCGCCCCATTCGGTATATCGTATACAAGTGTATTTTAATTCGCAGTTATGACTCACCGGGAAAGGAAATGTTATATCACCGCAATTTTGTACAACTTAACTAATAAATTTCATACTTCAATTTCAATATAAGAAAACGTTGTAAACCTAATACAGCGTTGTATAACCGTTGTTACAACTTTCTACGCGGTTTTTCCCATTATTTTAGAAAAATTGAACGTCGTAAAAATTTTTATTAATATTTAGTTCTGAAAACCTCGGCTCTAACCGAGAGGTAAACCGCGGAACGACGCCCTTGGTTTTATACACACCTAGATTGTAACATTGAGCAACCAATAATTCCACTCGTTGCACATTCTAAATAACAAATTTAATCACCTAACCGCTTATAACTGCAACGATTCGTTTCGCATGACTGATAAAATTGCTGCAGCTATACGATCTAAATACAAAAATTAATTAGCAGATTGCAATATTGTGAATATTTCTAGAATCTGTCAATCTGCATTCCGGCACCACGGTGGACCATAACTCTCGTGAATACGGATGCGGTTCATCCAGTCCGCGCATGCAAGGGTAATGTTTATCGTCCGGCATCGCAGAGGCGGTAAAATTGTGCAATTTTGCGAACGCCGTTACAATTTTCGCACATCCGTACGTTATAAGTCTTTCCACGCGCCTGGGCATCCATGCATGGGAGTAAATTGAACGGGCGTTTGAATTAAATACAATTTAATCTGGTCGCACTGTGCGGCTGACTCCCCTTCTCGCTCCACTTCGCAACTTCTGTCTGGTCAATGTCAGCCTGCGACCACTTACCGTATTGCCATTTGATATATTTTAGCGTGCAGACGCTGGATGCTGGTCTCTGCAGCTACCAGGCACGGGGAATCCCCCAAGCTGCACTTACCCCCCTCCTCGATATGAAATCTACGCGCAGCGTATAACATGCGAAGACTATTATGTTCCTATTGAGAACGGTTTTGTGTATATGTAGCGCCAATATATTCCCCTAGAGCTGTGGTGCCCGCACTGTGTCATGAATCTTTTAACAGTTTTAATTTATAATGAACTCATCGCTATATATTCGCTTTCCCACCGGTTCCCCGTGTCAAAGTGAGAACAGAAATGAGATTGAGCCGTCGATCCTGAGGGTAAAAAAAAAAAAAAAAAAAAAAGCGCAACGTAAAATTAATCCGTTGATACAATCTCACCAGTGATTATTTATTGTTTCTTTTTCGTCTCGTCTTAGAATAAGGGATGGACGCTTTGTAATAAGGGTGTTAATTAATTATCGGGTAATTTAAACTGCGGCTAAGTTGGCTCGACTTTTTGCAAGATGATTTAGAATTCGCAGGGAAGTAGCTAGACGCCGTGGCCCACGGTCTCGTAAATCTACCAACGTGGATTAATTTCGTCATAAAGTATATACCGTGACGCGTGATATTTATGCCCTTTCGTACCATTATACGCGGGTTTGGTAGCACCTAGACCTGACGAGAATCATTTCTGATCATTATTTCTTGCTGGTGTGCAACGTGTGGAAAAATGACGACGTCAGGTTGCTGTTTTTTTTTTCAAATTATTTTTATTTCCAGTGTGATGAATTATGAAGCGAAAATTTTAAGACATCGTATTTCGTGGATGGACGAACGACTTTACCTTCATCCCTCTCGTTCTTTATTATCCGCAGTTCCCTCTTCTCATCTTAAGCTAAAGCCGTGCCAGACCGAATTAAGAATTCTTTTATCTTTTTTTACGCTCTTTTACGCGTCTCAAGTCAGACTCGGTGTTAATCAATCAAAAAATCATGAGGAAATGAATTAAAACGAGGGCTGAAAATTGCCTGCAAACGCCAAAGAAACGTAAATAGATATACATTCTACACCTTTAGGGGGCGGGGGTATAAACAAACGACGGAATTAAACGTACAGACGGTGACAACAGAAATTAATTGCTCAAAAACCTAATTATCCAATTATCTAATTCAACCCAATTGAATAATTAATGGGACGATTCTTTCTCGCAGTGATAAAGAACAAGCGGGTTTGGGCTGACTATGAGCCAGCCTTCGAACTTCCCGTTATTTATTTTGTTCTCAGCTATTTTGAAATTTGTAAATCTGACCTCAGATTCTTGATCAGCGGTTCAAAAAACCTTCGAGTACAAATTTCCGTAAGATTTCGAATGTTTTTAGTATTTCCCCCAGCAAATCGGACTCGCCATTTTGAATTTCGCTAATCTGACTTCAGATTCGTGATCAGTGACCCAAAAAATCTACGAGTACCAAGTTTCAACCAAATCCAAATGTTTTTAGTTTTTTTGCAGCATATCGAATACGCCAAATGAAAATTTTGCAAAACTGACTTCAGATTCGTGATCAGCGATCAAAAAAACCATATGGGTACCAAATTTAATTGAAATCCGTTGATTCGTTCGCAAGATATCGTCATTTTGGTTGCGTTTTTTAGAATTTCGTTATTTGAATAGTTAAAAAAGTACTAATCCGATCGAAGCCAAAATCTAATCAGTTCTAAGTTAAGAAAAGCCCCGTCGATTGAGCCCAAGTTGATCGAAATCCGACCACGCATTCTCGAGATATCGCGCGGACAAAAATGTGGTCACACACATACACACACACACACCCAGCGTCGAACTGAAAATAGTCGGAGGTGACTCTTTGGACCTCGAAACGTGAAGATTTAGTGAAAACTCAACTTTTCATTTTCCGGGTGATCACAATAACTTCCTTTTTTCTCTGAAAACAGAGAAACGGGAAGTTAAAAAAGAAGAAGGCGCGTTACTTCTTTCGGATTGATTGCTCTGCAAGGTGAGATTTAGACCACTGTCTCCAGAGATCCCTCGAGGTTCTGCCACAGTATTGTTTCCGGAAATTTAAAGTCAACGATGAAAATTGACCCCGAGAGATTTGAGTTTGTGGCGGTGACCGGGATCGCGGATGGTGTTAAAAATTTATACGCGAAAAGCTTTATATCGAAAGAACGACCCGTCGATATTTCTTACCAACACTCGGACAAATGCGGCCCTCAGTACTTTCTCGGCACCGCGGCACCGTCTGCGTCTATGCGTCCGCAGAGCCATACTAACGGAGGCAGGGTTAACAATCGGTGAAACATTTATTCAGTGCGGCGGGGGATTTTCGGTCCAAGATAACCTGATTATCTTCGAGCCTTCCGATTTGTATTCCGCCTCCGAACAACTTTATTACTCGGCCCTCTTGTATTGTTGTCCAAACGCGCTCGCCATCCACCGTGTGCAGAAGCCAGCGCCTAAAACACCCGCCATTTGTCAGATGGAGAGTCAGAGACGTATAACGTATCGCGCGCACCCGCATCGCCAAATTTCGCGGATTAGATTGCCACGTTTCCCTGCGTATTACAAGCAGACTTCGGTGTATACGAACCGGAGTTGTTTAGAAAATCATTAATATCTTATCCAAAGTTCATTACACATCGACAAATTGACTTTTTCAAAAATCACTTCTCGTAAGGTTTCAGGCACACGGTTGATCCGATTATGTCCCTCGACCTCTCAGTTTCTTTCCAGAGCAATCTTTCATCGTCTGAATGAGGGAAATTGAAAACAAAATTTATTGGACCAAGTTATCAGAAAAAAAAGTGACTAGATTGTCGCTGAATTTCGATAACTGACCATAACTTATCACAGGATTTTTTTTCTCAGTTTCCCTCATTCATATGATGAAGAATTAGTTTCTGATCGAACTGCGATTAGAATTATTAGCAGGCGTGAGCGTCTATGGATTTTTCATTATTCTACCAAAACTCAACTATACTTCGTTCAGAATGGCCCTTCGCGAAGGGCGGTCGGAGACTTGAACGACGGGTCGTTAAAGTGAGAAAAGAGTTAAAATTTTAGCGATAGTAGTTCGGCTATACAAGGGACGCCATTTTTCGAGTTAGTCGCATCTTCGCGGGATTTAAGACTGAGATAAAACGGCTAATTGTTACACGGAGAACCTGAGGAAGATGGCCTTGGCTCGGAGGGATATTGCTCAACAACTTGCCCCAGCTGCGGCTTCTGCCCCATTGTTACAGGCATTCTTCTTACTGCAGTAATGGTATAAAGATATACCAACACGCTTTTACTTGGCACTTAATCTTACCGGGGAAAGTCCCCTTGGTGCACGGTATACCTAACCGTTACCGCATTCGGGACACTAAGAAATTTCACCTCTTGATCCAAGAGCACGATGGTCACGTTTTACTTTGCTATCATTGATACACGAGTTTTTATAACAAACGAGATATCGCATACAACTGAATCAGCGACAACAACCTCAAAGACCAATTCCATGGATCTCTGAAGTAATACTACTTTCACAATCTGTGGTATAGTGACGTGATTCATTGCGTAGGATCAGCTTCAGGTATAAATATCGCCGAAAGAAATACCACAATTCTATTTTCCATTGCCATTTTCGACACGGTCTCCTGCAAAGAAGCGTATAAAATCGGTAAACTCACTTCCGCTTGTGCGGAAATAGCCAAATAATTCGTAAACTGATCTGTGAAAATAGGTTCTCTGAGATCAGTGCCTACAGGATTGTTGTCCCAGCTCGTTTGTATCGAACCACCCCTACTAACGAGCGACGGGTTTTGTCTTTGTTTTACTAAAGCATGGTAGGCTGTACTCAACCGGGGGAGGTACGACGAGGAAGTGCCATCCCCTGTCATTAGGGAAAACCACCAGCGACATCCGGCCACCCCCCCATCAAAAGTGTTCAACTTTGGGATAATTTCCCACCATATAAAACAACCTTTTCTCTTCGATCGGTAACCCTTATTCAACCACGTCCAATCACAGTTGGAATCCATCGAAATCCCGTAGTCAGATATCTGATCAGCTCTTCTACCATCGATGCATCATTGGTGCAAAACTATGTTGCAATTCAGTTGAAACAAACAATTCAGAGTGAATGACACTTTGATTTTGTTATCAAGTGGGTAAAAATGTTGTTCCACTCGAGAATCTGATGACCATGTCGTCCTGCCGGAAGGATCGGAGTCTGAAAATCCGTGGTCCCTGGTGACATGGACCGGAAAAGAGAAAGATAGAAGAGAATTTCGCACGGTTGGTTACTGGACGACTGGTGCCGGTGCCTCTTGCAGTCTGGTGAAAATAATATTATAATTCTTCGGTGTTGTTCCCGAGGGATGAACGCGCCCAATCCGGGGGGCGTGCGACCCTGGGGTTCCGCTTTCAGGCTCCACTGCACCGTTTCGACCGATCTTTTGTCTGCCACCGGGCGATGCCGCACTTGCCCCGATCCCTGCTGCAGATCAAGGGACGATTGGCTTGTTTTGAAATTCTATAACCTCAAGGGAATCATTTCCTCGCGCCAAGTGTCGCCCAATTTATGAACTGGACGGTTACGATCTGAAGGCTCGTTTTTCCTGAGGTTGCCACGGTTCTCGGTTACACTTCGGATCACTGAATGTTATCAGGCTATTAACATTGGAGAACGCCGAAGCTGTGACTCGATCAGGGGTTTGATTCACCTCCAGCTACCGGAAACCTCGGATGTTTTTCCGACACCAAGACCATTTATCCCTCTGCCAGCTACCGAAATTGTTTTCAACCAGGTCATAATCCGCACCGTCATTTCCAGACGCAGTTTTTCTTGGATTTGAGGACAAAGTAAATTACGGGTCATCCGGTTTCTGGCTCACGATCATCATTTCTCCGGGGTTCTAGGTGATAATTCCGGCTCTAGCTATCGGGGTTGATTGACAAAGAACAATTTTCCGCGAGAAAAACAGCTACGACGTTGAATTGAAACTATTTTAGCCTGCAGAGAAATTTGCCACCCAAAGTTCGTATTAAATTTTTAGCCTTGATTGACATTTTCTGCAGGTCTCGACCGAACGTGAATTCTTCAAATGTGCAATTGGTGACGGAAAAATCTACTCGTATGGACACTGGGATAATTGCGATACTGTATAAAAGTAATTCGTCGAATGAATGGAATACCATTTTCAGCCGCGTATATAAATAGCGGAAAATTTCGCTTTTTGATTACGCCTCGCGAACATGTACACGATGCGTTGCAATATCACATGAGTGTTCGAGCACCCTGGGGATACGGAAACCGGACTAATGGAATTAACAGGGGCTGTATAATATTTCACTCGAAAATGACTATGACCGCTGTAAATGGATAACGCGTATACGGGGGAAATGATTAATCAATGTACAAAACCAGGATATAATACTTAAACATTTTAGAATTGAAGCCACGATGCGGGGACTAAATTTGACTGGGGAAATTAGCAAGAGTGGGTATCTCTGATCAGCGAAATTTAGAATTTACCCATTATTGGTTTTCCGTCTTACGTTCAACGCGATGTGCTCCTCAATAATTAGGAATGAATCCAATCCGCACACCGCAAATTATCTAGACACGTTTTATTAGATCCGATTGGCTGATAGCTCGGCTACTTTGGACCATCGAATGTCTTTCAATTTGAAGGATTCATTAAAAGCGACATCAATGTATCCGGAATAAATTTCTCAATCTCTTGAATATCCGTCCAATAAGAGAGACGTTCCAATTGTCCCAATTGAAGAAACAATTGTCAACACTTGCGGAAAAAAAGAGTCCGCTCTTTTTATTTCCTGGAAGAAGTTATATGAAAGCCGGAAAAGTTTTGAATAAAAAATGATTTCTCACGCGGCAAACAGGGCATGATCCTCTGTCGTCACATCTTTGAGAGCGGTCAACTGACGGCGAGGGTGCGGCGTCGTTACGCGTATAAACTCGACGTTGTGCTCCCGCCACCACCCGAATTTCTCCGCGAGATTTGGCCCGTTCCCTGTTCCCGGTTCCGCGTCGCTCATCCCCTAGCCCCTAAGCTCTCTCGGCAACCACCGGTGGTAGGTGGTAGGCGGTAGGTGGTAGGTGGCAGGTCGCGGCGTAGACTCCGCCGTTGGCTCGATCGCACTCTAAAGGGTGCAATGAATTATTCGAACGTCGGTGAAAACGCCTAAGTGACGCCGGGACGACTGACATCCGAATTGATCTCCAATTGAGGGACAAGTTTCTTGCATAATTGCAAAGACTCGCGAAATTCGTTGCGATATACGACGTCTGCGGGATAGACAAACGAATCGTTGAAAAAAAAATTTCATTTCTTCGGTTTCTCTCATTCATTATTTCAGAACTCGAAGTACAAGAAAAACTAACAATGAATGGTTTCTGAAAGGGATTTATATTATTTATAAATCTGTCATAGGTTGAAGACTGGAAAATTGTACCCACAGGAATAAAATGAACTATGTTGAGATTTCTTACTGAGCTGAATCAATCTTGTGGCCTTTTGAGTTACGAGATCGGTAATACAACCGACTTAATTTGCTCCGCGATCCTTCTGAATCGAGGTAAGGTCAGCTCGGTCAGAACTCGATTACCCTTCGCGAGCGATTATGTCTGCAAACAACGTAATGGAATATTCGAAAGCACCAGATTCACGGGTGCAGATCGTGTATTCATTTCTTACAGTTTGATCTGAACAATGATTGGAATCGAATTTGTGTGTTTGATGCAGATTGGTCAGACTGCAAGGCTCAGAAGTCTTATGAAATCCAATTGAAGTCTTAATCTTAAGTCTCATGAAATCCGTGAACCCTCTGACGTGTTCGAGGGGTTGACCACTCTTGACCACGTTGCTATGACAGCCCAACAAATATTGTTATTTGATGTTCGATATTCATGAGATCAAATGAAACATAAGGCACGTATTCGTCAACTGTTTGGCAAGGAAAATAGTTACCTTTGCACTCACTGAACTATCGTCTGAAAGATGACTGGAGTGATAAATTCGTAATATCGTAACATCATATATTTTTTGTTGTTGTTGCAAAAAATGTTGTTACAAAGGTATTTGCCCTATGTCCAACCGGGAGTTTGAGCAAATCAATTTGGGTGGTGATATGACATCCCAATTAAAAACTTCATCGAAGAAGATTGCGAAGCATGCCAGGAGACGGAACAACAACTGGATACATGCAAAAGCAGAGATATAAAAGCAGAGCAATACGGGCGGTGGTTGGTGGTACGGGGGAAAAAATGAAGCTTAATAAGGGACTGGTGAAATTTTATGTTTCCTAATGCCTACATATATGTAATATGATGAAGACTTGAAAAACACCAAACATGGAACAATATCTAAAATACTTGCTTTTTATCTATACATGGTCAAACGTCCCATATATGGTTTGGTTTGACTACGTTCACGCGCGTCAATCAAACGGAACATAACTTTGTTTCTAATGGGCTAAAAATTATGAAATAATTCAGGTAGGGGAGACCGGGGCTAGTTGTCACACGGGTTAGTTGTCACAGTGTCCATATCTCCACCGCTAGATAACAGATCGAACGGTGCTATAGATCAAAGTTGTAGTTCGATGTTTGAAACAAACTAATGTCATTAAATTGAATATCGCATCATATTCGGCCTCGCAGTGATCGATAAACTGAAATCGGACCGGAAAAGTAATTATTTTCCATCTTCTAATATGTTTTTTCTCATTTTCTAGACCGCCTTGAGAAATTTCGCTACACGATATTCGGAAAGGTTATTCTTAACGCTTTCATTTGATGTACATATTGTTGATATTTGAATGGCGGGTCAGCAAGATGTGCAAATTTTTAAACAAAATAGCGGGTTGGGGCAGGTTGTCACAAAATTATTGGGGCAAGTTGTCACGTGTAAAAACTCACCCCATTTTGACTTAACCATGGTTTTTTGAGTTGAGGTCAACTTTCTCAAGATTATCGGAGTCTGGGTGGGATTTCGCATGGTTTGTGGGGTGTTCGGAGTCTAGGTTGACTGTTTCGTGGTTTCCGGAGACAATACAATGAAACCCGTTTTCGCCATTTAAAATACTCGGGACAACTTACCCCGGGGTCTGTGACAACTTACCCCGCCTCGGGGCAAGTTGTCACACTCCGCGAATTTTTTTGAAAATTCGAAAAAACCTACTTAGACTTGCTTTAGAATAACCAAAAATTTTCTGTAGGTGCGCAAAGGATGCATCTACAATACCCCATCTCAAGATTTGCGAAAAAAAAATTTGGAAAAATTCTAAAAATCAGAGAGTAAAAAGTGTGACAACTAGCCCCGGTCTCCCCTATATTCTGCTTAGTATTCTCAACTGAAGTCAGTTCAGGTCAGTTCAAGTAATTTTTCACTCAGTTCAAGTCAGCTAAAGTCAATTCGACGGCAGTATGGAAGAACGTGACATCTAAAATTGTGCCAGAAGAACGTGACATATCCTATCCTTAAATACAGGAGATGTCACCTTCTTCTGGCACAATTTGAGATGTCACGTTCTTCCATACTGCCGTCGAATTGAAGTCAATTCAGGTCAGTTAAAGTGATTTTCAAGTCCATTTCATGTCGGTTCAAGTTAAAGCAAGTGACTTGAAGTAAGTTGAAGTCAGGTGTAGGTACGGTCGATCGAGGAGTGGTTAACCCCTCGGACGTGTTGAAGTCTGGTGTGTGTACGCAATTTTCCGTGTACGGAGATATATTCCTGTATAACGTTAAAACTCCAATGGGAATACGTAGAAAAGAGAAAATGGCGTTCATAGAAAATAACGGCGTTCCACAATTTGAAACCCACGGTTACTAGCTTGTTTCGCTTTTTTCCGTTCCGACCAGAGACCATATATCCAGAGTTCTGCAGAGATTGCGAGTTAGATATACCATAAGTTCAGAAAATCGTTTTCACCGCGTTGAATCGTACAACGCGGGCTGCAATACGAGAGACAAAATTTTACGACGAAACAAATCGCGCAGATCTTATTCTGAGATCAAGATATCGACTCTCTGACATGATGTGCGTTGACTAGCTTCGTTCGACGGACGTTCCAATAGACGGAGTGAATTATTGAGATCAATTTTTCCGCGATTAAATCAGATTCAGCTTTCTTCCGTCCGGTGAAGATGCTCGAATGGTGGCTGATTTGATCGATAACCCGAACCGCGCGGGTATAATCAAACTTTGTCGAAGGTAAATTAATCCTTGTACACGTAACAAATTCATATGCGCGAGTAATCACGCGTTGAAACCATGCCAGCGATACTAAAGAGTAAAAACAAAGGATCGCCGGATGTATTATAGCGGGGAAGGTACTTCTCGGCATTCCAAGTCCGCCATAATTAAGTCCCTTACTCCTTAAGCGCTGTGCCGCTCCGGAGTTGGCGTATAGTGTGGTTAAAAGAAGTAGAGAAAAAAAGAAAAGAAACCGAAAAGAGAGACGAAAAAAAAAAAGAATAACGATCGTAATAAATAATAGAGGGGAAAAAGACGATCGGCGGCTACATTCTGCTCAAATGTTAAATAGGTATCAATTTAAACACTGACCAATCGACTTTCTCCGAGGCGTGGTTAGCCCACGTCTCATTGGCTGATAGTTCGCGGTGGGTGGAGCCTCGTAAATACCTAACAGTCGCGACGGAAGTAGGGGGCTGCCCTCTATTTTCGTGCTTCGTTTGCTTCGTGGTCCGAACGTTTCACTCGACAACGAAACACGAACCATGCTAGACTTCTGAAACTGGTAAGAAAGTCGGGTCGTGATTTTTCAACCGTATATCGCTAATTGATTCCTCGAGTATCGTGAAACGGAAACGATTATTCCCCCCCCCCTTCATCATCACTATCAGTGTGTATCAGTGTGATCGACTGTTATTTTGACAGACCAAAGGAACTAGTGTACAAAAGAAAAAAAAAACACCTTGGCTCTCGGTTGTCAATTTTTATTCGAGTGTTATGACCTCCTCTCATGAACATGACCGCAGCGAGCGTCGGTAGAAACGGTAGGGTTTTGAGGCGGTAAACGTTTCGTGATTGCACGGTAATTTCGAGAATTGAACACCGCGATAATCACCTCGTAGTGCAGTGAATTGATCTCGGTGGTATTATTTCATCGGGGTAGACAACTGGGACTTTAATTCATGACCATTCGCGAACAGTGAGTGGAGACAATGAGGGATATCTGAGTGAAGGATCTTCAGCACAGACTCCGGAAACGAAAAGGCACGATGTCCGATCACGGAGATTGCAGTGACGTCGATCAAACGGAGGAGATAAACGTCGACGATTCGGATTCGAGGAGCTGCAGTCCGCATAATTACATAAACTCGTCGCATACCGCGAACGAGGAGAGATCGGAGTGCTCGAACTCTCCGCCGCCGAGTCACACCACCACGACCAGAACCCAGAACGAACCACCGCGGAGTCACCCGTTCAGCATAAGTCGACTTTTGGGGGAGACCCGGGGTCAAACCGCGAAGAGTCCGTCCTCCGAGGACCTGGAGAGCGATAAAGATCGCAAAGTTTCGTGGGGCTGGGACGACACGCACAGAAATCTGACCCTCGAGGACGAGAGACGCTCCTGGGGGCCGGAGACCGAGGAAAAACTATCCGACAAGGACGACGACGACACCGGAAGCACCCCCGAGACACAGCACGGAGGCCCTACTCTTCACCCCGACCTATTGGCGCCGTTCAGACTGTTCCCTGGTGGTTCCGGACTGATTTACACCGGGGGTGGCGTCATCAGAGTACCCGCACACCGGCCACCCGGGGCCAGCGGCGGACCAGCCACGACTCTACCCTCCCAGGGTCTCATACCACCATGGAGCTTGCAGGCCATTCAACACAGTCAACAACAAGCAGCGGCCGCGGGACTTCATCGTGCTAGTTTATTGGCTAATCTTGCCGTACATCCTCTTCACGCTCATCCCCATCTCAAGGATAGATTAGCAGGTTTGTTTTCATGATCGATTCTTAAATTTGCGTAGCATTGGAGATCATCAAGTTACGGAAAGTGGATTTTCCGAACAAGTTCATCAAGATCGCTTCTTCTTAGCTAGTAGCTATAGTTGGCAGCCAATAGTCGTGAATTCAATTTGACAGTGAGTACATGAATACATGAATCTTGCTCTGGCATTCTGTTCAGGAGGAGCTTAAAATGTTTGATGTCCGAAATTCGGAATATCGAATTTGCTGAATTCGACGACGTTCTCACGCAACGTTTATTCTGCTCTGCTAGTAGTTCTCGGTATGTAGTTAAATATGGCAAGTAGGTTGCTGAAGAAACACGTTAAGAATAATTGCACGTATAACAAAGTGCGCATCGTAGATAAACGTGCATCAATCCTGGCGTGTGCATTCGTGTCCGTGTGTATTCAAGGAACGCCTGTGAATCCCGGAGTATAGGGATGGGTGGCTGTAAGTACAGGATTATTATACAGGTACACGGTAAGCTGTAGGAGATAATCTAAAAACCTCCTATCCTGCAGGCAGTCAACCGGGTTCGAAGGGTAACGCGAGATAAAAAGAAAACTGAAAAGAAATGCCATCAAAGAGCCTTCTCCTGTTCTCTACTCTATTATTTACGTTGCGGTTTTAAAGATTTCAAACTTTGTCATCGACCTCATGGTACGGTGCACTCTGAACGAGTTAGGCATAATCCTCTAATCCAGCATCGGAGAAAACTTGTCACTACGATCGTTTGATCGATTGAAATTACGCTTGACTTGTATGTATAGCCACATTTTTTTTATCGCTGCTAGTATCCGGAAGATATACGCGCTCGTAGCCTACATACAATCGAATTTACCGCTTTCTGACGGTTCATTTATCTGCGTCACGTCTCACGAGGGTTTCCGAGGCTAGGTTAAATTGCTTGTGATTCACCCTAAACGGCACCGTGTCATTTCGGAGCCCCGAGACGCCAGGAGAATTATCGCCACCATTCGGTTTGATCAAAGATCTGACATTACAGTAGAAGGAGAAAATTATGGACGCACTACCATTTCAATTATACATCAAACTTCGTGGATAACACGACATCGACATTGTTCGTTAAATCGTAGTAGACCGAGTAAGTCCTTTGATGGTGTGAACCGTTGTGTCGTTGACGCTGAAAAGATACTAGCCGCAGCCACTTATCGTCATGCTCGTGATTCATGCCGTCTTATTATACAGAGTTTTTGTGAAGCTCTTACGCTCAGACTCCTCAGACACCTAATGATTTCTGACGAGTGTTCCGAACTGATGGACTGTGTTTTTTCAATGTCGCGTCCAGCACGAACCACGGTACCGCTGATTTTTATGATCGTTACAGTTACACAAGTCACTTGAAACTCTCCCCTATAAAGAGTTTAACCAACTCCAATTAGCTATTAGCTATTAGCCTGCGAAACACGTTGCCTGGTAATACGTAATGATTTTTTACTTGCGTTTCGCAGATAATTGATATTGATTAATATTGATTAACCCTTTCACTTAATTAGAGTGAAGTAAGTGTAAGAGGGAAAAAGAGATTCGAATAATATCACTGTGAAAGTACTTTTCTCAATAATCAAACAATACCAATAATAATAATGATGAAACGAAAAAATGTGATTTGGTTTGAAACTTGAACGCAGTTTCGTGCAGGCGATTGGATGAAGTCAAAGAATAATAAATCCCAAGAATAAGAGGCACAAACGAACGTAGTTTCACGATACGTTAAAACCAAGTGGTGGTGCTGGTGGTGGTGGTGGTTGCCGCCGGCCGCGGAGACTTCTGCCGGCGGCGAGGACCGCGCGGTGATGCCAAGAAGAAGAACGAAGAACTAAGATAACCGAATTCTGGGAAGAGAAATATACAGAAAAAAAAACACAAGAAATGAGAAGAAGAAGTTGAAAGAAAAAAAATGAAGAAGATCGCGTGACCAAAACCTGAAACTCTCAGGTTGATCCTGCCCTATGCCTGCAATGTGCACCAACGGATATTGGTATTCGTGTATCCATCCGTATACGTGGACATATACCGTTCGAATGTAGCGTGCAATGTTCGTGTTCGTAAAAGTATGGTATAAGACTTTGATGTGTAGGAGAACAGAGTAAAAATCCTTCCTCTCACGTTTACGATCGCTCTGCAGGCACTCCGCAAGGGTTTCGATCGTTCATTATTATTGTCAATAACACAGAAACGCGATATTTCGCAACCAGAAATTTCTTTTGGACTCATGGTTAGAAATCTTGCTCTTATCCATTTACACGCGTCGGAATTATCGGTTCAATTGACTGCAGTTATTAAGGTTTCACGTTCTTATATACTTATTCGTTTCTATTATTTTCTTATCGTCTGTGGAGGTGCGGGAGCAACGACACTTAAGTACGAGCCACGACATCGTAAGTGTTTCGAAAATTACATGAAACATTATAATAAAAGAAGAAAAAAAAAATTGCCTCGGTCTGTGGGCAGGCATAAATGCGATAGGTACCACAAGTTTTACGCCATATTGGAATTCGGAACACTACCGCAGTGCGGTGGATTCTAACACTTTTTTTTTCTTCTTCTTCTTCTTCTTTCTTGTTTTCCACGCAATTCTATAGTACACACATAGTTCAGTAAGGCTAGTTGAGTTCGTGAATCGGTAGGCTGTATAGGTAGCTCGAAGTCATTTGTTTCTTACGCGAGTTCACGCGAACGGGTCTATACACACGTATCGTGGAATCGAAATACGTGAAACGTGCCCGGAGTCGAGGTAAAGTAGGTAGTAGGTAAATGCTGGATCACCCCAGGGCCGAGAAAGCGTTTCTCGGGATTCGTAATTCATACTTAGTAGGTAATATACTTAGGGTTCGACTCGCACTACCCACAAACTCTCAATTCCACCGGCGCGGGCGCTATTACCGCAGCGTTTCATCCCAGGCTTCCTGAACTCCTCCGTTTCGATCGTCGATGGATCCTGAAAATTCAACGATGTTAGACCGTGCAAAGAGTCCGAAGGTGGCAGAACGATTCGGGCTTTACAAGGGTGGCGGGGTTGCGAACACCAGGGACACTAGTTAAGACGGGGGAGGCTGGGGTGGCTCAGGTGTATAATTGTCTGCACTGAAATTAAACTGAAGCCACCTTAATTATGTAACCGAGTTCAGACACGACTCCCGGGTTCTCGGTGCGCGGGTGATGATGGACGAGCCACTCCGACCTTACGGCTGCCAGCCTCGCGGAGGTAAATCCCTAACTCAACGCTAACTCAATCACTCAACTCTCGCCCCACCACCGACCCAGGCGCTAATCTGCCTCCGGATTAATTACTACGTTATACCAGCTTTGAATAATTATCATTTCGAAATATGGTCGCGCGAACGATACAAGGGCAATAAAATAACGACACGTGTCCGCGAGAGATGGAATTTTGTCAAAATTGTCTCTACATACCGGATACGGATCTTGTCGTAGAAATTAAGGACATGAAAAAGAAACATTCACCGCGTCGATGACCCCTCGTAACGAGAATCGAAGAAATACCATTCATCACGGCACAGTGCGTTTCGAGGACTCGAATACTCAGACTTTACTCGTTTATACGGTGTAAAAAAAGGAACAGGATTTATGCAGATTGACGTCTGAATCGTTTTTCTAGATTGCATCCCGCCTCGTTGGAGATTATTTGATTTCCGGTGGAAAACACGAGGCGAGTCGACTCTGATGACGTTTTAATTAGCCGTAGACTTGTAACCTTGCAAAAAGTTGATCGACGTCAGTTTGATCAGCAGCTGCGGTTAAAACTGTTTTTATCACTTTCCTCCCTATCTACATGATTCAAATGTGGCCGGCAAGCTGGACCTAGAAGATGATCAGAAGTGCATTGAGAAAATTTGAAAACTTTTTGAAATATCGTACCATGTGTCTGCATGTATCAGAGTTTTGGTTGAAAATCGAACTCGTCACTGTAACCGTATAACCGTAACAGTCACCGTGACACCAAGGGCTCGCAAATTTTCACTGACATTCGCAAGCATGGGAGAGCAAATCTCGCGATTTCTCGAGGGAGATGGGTAAAAGAGAAAAAAAAATGAATAAAAAGAAAGAAAAATCGTTGAATAATGTGCCCAAGCCCTGACGACGAGGGCTGCCAGGCTATATCGCCCCGTAGAGTCTGAAACACACGTTCGAAAGTGACGCTGGACAATATTTTATCTTTCAAAAAGTTTCTGACCCGAGGGACTGATTCTGGCTTCTGCCAGAAATTTACAGATTTTTTTTTTTTTTTATCTTTTCAAGTTTTCTCTGCTCCATTTGATCCTTTGAAAATACGCAAAGGGCTGAACCGACCCGCTTTCTATTCACTCGGGGGATCTCCTCGGGTCGGTCGCTACCGATCGCAGTCGATTTTCGGAACCAAATCCCCTTTGATTGAGTAATACCAAGGATCGTAAACATACCCCTGGTTTACTGATACGTGCTTCTCTATGTATTTAAATATCGCCTCAGGGCAATTTTATGAAACGATGTACAAACCGAACGAAAAGTTATAGCCTTACTCCTTCGGCAATCATAGGAGGATGCGATACTGCTAGGATGAAGAAAAAGCGTGGGAGAAAAAAGAATCGGTAGCGCTTGCGCACATCGTAAATGATCTACTTTCCGCCCTGGGCCTTCTTCGCGCATGCGCACTTTGAAACTACTCAAGCGCTCAGTGGCGCTACCTCTCGCCTATCTATTTACTTCTGGAATCAAACTTCTCTGCAGAAATTTAAGAAAAATTGTGTGCCTGAGACGTGCGATCTTTGTTTCGTTTTAAGTTTTTAGCACTCGCCTCGACTCACACTGAAAACTTGAGGCGAATTTGGCGTTCCTTTCTTGGGCGATGTCTAAATTGAATAAATCGGAGACATCGGTTCATGGAAGTGTGTATATTTTCAGTTTAAAGTAAAAACTTGTTCGAGTTGAGATAGAAACCTGCGGGGAACCGGGAAAGGGGATAAAGTTTCGTTTCGGGTGAAAAGTTTCCAATATGGCCGTTGCGGGAACTCGATCAATTTTTAACTTGTCTCATTTGTCGGAAAGTTTAGCTCTCGAAGTCCAGGGTATGAGATGGGTAGGTTGGTATATCGGCGTCAGTCCCCACCGATTTAGTTTAAGTCATCTCTCCGTGCTGTGTAGAAAAAAAAAAAAATAGAGAGAGACAAAAAACAAGACACACAAGCCGAACGCGGATCATTTCTCAAACTCTGTATAATTCGATATAAACCACCCCTATATCCACTTGGCGTCGTACCCGCGACACTGGTGGCAGCGGTGGCCTACATTATCGATATTACAAGACGTCGATAAAAAATCGCATAAAATTAAACAAACGCCAAGTGGTAGGCGGTGAAACTTGACACAGACCCCGAAGATGATACTCCCGCTCGCAGATGATTTCACCCTATTTCCATGGGGGCGAAGCTTCCCCCGAGGTTATCTAGCGACTATGTTTATCGGATGGAATTATCTAGATGGAGTATAAACGACGATTTAAGCTCGCGTTCGCATCTCGTTTTAAATATAGCGCAGGCCTTCTGTATTATTCACAGGTTTCTGGGGCCAATAGCTCGTATATATTCGGAATATATGCGGACATGGAGGAGTTTGAACGCACGCGTTTAGAGTATTTGCCAGGCACCGGGAACGCTTTTCCATCGATTTGAGTTTATACATCGATTATGGGAAAAACGGCGATATAAAAATATTGAAACGTCTCATATAGCAAAATAAGATACGGCCAAAGGCGTCGATGTAGCGATGCGATTCCTGCGGGAATTTTACGGCTTGTATATCTCAGTGCTTGCGTTCACGTACATCTTAGTGTGTACGAGTACTATTTCTATCAGCTCTAAACTCTCTCACATTTACGGTTTATAAGTACACATGTAAATACGTATTGCAGCTAACAATAATTACCTGCTCCTGGAATTGCGGAACGACTCTCTGCGTTCAACCGTTAATCTTGAGTTCTGACGGTAATAATTAAATAGTTAATAATTTTTCCAAGTACTTTATTCACCGAGATCCGTACAACTCGACTCGTCATATTAGGAATTTTAATTGTGGAAACAACTATTCTATAAAGTTGTCGACGGCAAAAGGCACGTTCAACAGTTATTGGTCCCACGGTCCAGGTTCATTCCGATTCGACAAACTTGTCCATTACCAAAAAAGACAGTCGAATTTGGGGAAATTGACTTTTGACATCTGGCCGAATTTACCACTCCGTTAATTTGTAACCTTTCATTTCATGCGACGAGTGCAGTGCGAATGACAGTGGTCGTAATTGATGGTGAAAAAGAAAAAATGAGGATTGGTTGAATTTTTCCGCGTAAATGCCGGTGCGAAAACGGTCAAATCTCATCTTTGAAAGTGTGCCATCGGTGCGCGTATAGATATGCACCGCAGTGGTACAGATTCGTGTAATTTTTAGATTCGCACTCGCGTGAGACGAAACATTGTCCAACGTTTTGCGTGTTGCCAGGGATACGAAAAATACGTTTAATCACCTGCACTAACACCGTAAGACGATAATGACACCAGGCCATCGCTATCCTGTAGCTGAATCTTTACGAGAGCTACTGGTAAGAAGTACTAAAACTTATAGCCTGTCGTATGCGCAGTAAACTCTAGCCGGGTAATTCCAATACCGTAATAGGACTGGGTGTAAAATGGTCGAACAATGTTATATATACCTCTTCGAGGAAAAGGCATATAACAATTTCATTCGATGAAATTACCAGGTGGCTTTTAGACGACAGCCTTTTCTTCAGCGATAGTGTTGTAATTATACTCCCAACGATTACCTGCTCCGTACATGATATTGTCAATCACGCGGTTTCTCAATTACTTAAATTACTTTGCATCCGTTCACTCAAATGATTGGGTTGTGGAGCGAAAAGCGATTTTTTCCAACGATTACCTATAACTCCGTACATGATATTGTCAATCACGCGGTTTCTTAATTACTTAAATTACTTTGTATCTGTTCACTCAAATGATTGGGTTGCGACGTCACGTCTTATTCACATTCACATGCTGAAGCAACTCGGTTAGTTTTTAGGTACACCGTAACCGTGATGCTGGTGGGAAGAACGTGAGATGAAAATTTCATCTTCCACGACCCACTGAGCTTGAGACATAACCTTTGTTGGCTAGAATCGTGAGTCAGTTTAGAATCATCTGATGATGCAACATTAACAGCAACTCTAGAGAAAGTCATTATCCCTTGTACCTCGGGGTAATAGAGTTTGTGGCCTTCAAAGTAAATTGTTTTTCTGCAAAGATCCAGTCTCAAACTGCATAGTCTTCACTCTTCATTCTCTTACAGAGACTCCCTATACACTCATTATGAACCTTGCGGCTGACTGGCTGATGGGTAAATTTGTACTCCACAAACCCTCTTTCTGGAAAACCCGATAATTCTACCCAGCCCAATAATTGGGATTCAAGTAGCCAACTGCGAAACATAGTTCAGTCCACTATTCTTGCAGATCCTTGTCTCTAAACGGATATGGCATAAAAATTATCCGTAAAGTCAATGACTGATGCTAACATGTATGCATCAGCTATACCGATGGCCGATAGTCACGGTCGACAGTTGCTTTAATATTCCGTCCACGAGCGTGTGAGTTAACCGATAAGCGAGTCTCTTTCCTGTCGTTTTGGATAGTGAAAATCTTTGCTGAATAAAACTTGTTGTAGTGAAAGAAAAAACGTTGTAGAACCTACCTGCAACCTGAAGCCAATAATCAGATAATTTCTCTGTCGGTTCAGTGCCAAGAACGATTTTATGCGTCGCGGTTGCAAAACGGGTTTCGGAAAATGTGGTAAATCCGAAAATACCGCATTTCATAGAAACCAACGTGGCGCGTATGGTATTCGGAGGAACCGGACTAAACTTTTGCCCTTGCTTCCAGAGTATGGCCCAGCGCGCAGTCTTCGTCCCGCTCATTTATTTATGTCGGCCATTTTGCGGCGGGGGGCGCCATCTTGTTTTTACGATCACCCCCGTGGCGTATAGAGTAAGGCATGCAGATGCAATTCCACCTCGTCCTGACTCCTGCACCAGCTTGCTTCGCCAGTGGGAAGCAAGGGGAAGACAGGGCAGTCGCCGCACTCCGCCACCTACGTGTCCATGTCTGCTGTCTGTATATATAGGCATTAAATTGTTTCGAGAAAAAGGAAGCGGCACCGTCTTCTCGCACTTTGCCAGACCATCTATTCTTTTATGCACAGCCCTCCCGATCTGCCCTGATTCCGCGCGCGGGAAACCGAAGACCTAACCTCCAACATCGCGCCGCGCCTCTTATTCTCCGATGCTCATTTGTACTTGGCTCGTTCTTAGGGGAGCGGGCTGCCACTTCCGGAACCCCCGTTTACCAACAGCAATGTTTTATTCATCGATGCGTCGATGTTCATTTATTTTCTCTTGCTCCTTGTTCTACATTCTAACCTCGCATCAACCGCAGCCACGCTACAACAAAATGGAACAGGGATGTCGCCTCGGTTATTTAGTCTGACTGTTCGTTCCGGGGACGTGTCTTCCGATAATGTAAAGGACCGATGAAGCTTCTCGGTTTCCGTGGAAACGTGTGGAGCCTGTTAGGCTAACGACTTCCCCATGGCTTTTCCGGGCACATGGTGTCTTGGCACGCTACCAGAACTAGCCTCTCATCCCGGGAAACGATTTCCGTACAAATAACTCGTCCCCGTTTTGTGCTACCACGGGAAATAGACTCCAAGCACGTGATAGTGGGAAAAGAAAACTGTTTATACTTGGTTATTGTAAAAGGGTGGAGTGTAATTGGCGCACGATGGGATTTTCTAATCACAAAGTACGCAGTCTGACCTTTGAATTATACCGTATCACGACTCGTGCTTGGCGACACGCGAGAGATGAAGTTTATGGGCGAAACCATTTTCGAGTTTCGGGTCGGGCTTTGGGCTAGGCTCGCGCGAGAGAGGAGTTTGCATGAAATTTTCATGGAAAATGAAATTTGACAGGGAACAACCCTCTCTATACATATATATAGTTCGTTCCAACCAGGGAATCATCGTAAAAGGGTAAAGGGCTATTCGACGAATATTACCCATTAGAACGTCACCCCTCTTTCCCTGGCAGGTTGGTGCTGTATCTGCGAGAAGCCCTTGCGTCACTCGCTTATTAGGACGATAATCGCACTCGAGCCATTACGGCTGTTAAATTATCATGCTCGTAATGATATTTGCTGTCAGTTTGTAATTTATTCCTAATTACTTTTCCGCAACCGGATCCATGCTCGATAAAATTACTTTGCAATAATCTCCGCGGCTAAACTTGCCAAGGATTTGCCGCAGCAGCATCAGCCATTCAGGGTGAAAAAATAATAAATCGAATTAGACAGACGCAACTCATGTGGAAATCTGTTTATCTCGGCGTTTTACTCACTCGGGCAATTAGTAGAATAAATAGATAAGCTCGGAACCCGACGACTTTCACCGTTTTGTTTCGATCAAACGCAATCCCATATACCTTATACCTTATAACCGTATAATTATCATATGGCATCGACTATAGTTTCGATAGAATGCGTAGAACGTTATCGCGATAAACAAGATATCATCGATCTAACCCGCGGATAAGGCTTCAAGTCGAACAAATTTTTATTCGACTTCAACAAATTTCTTTCATTTCATTAACTTTCCGTTTCTTCGTTTTCAGAGAGAAAAGGAAGTTTTTGTAATCACGACGGAAATGAAAATTTGAGTTTTCACTGGATCTCCACGTTTTAAGCACCAGAGAATGACCTCTGACTATTTTGAGTTTGACGTCCTGGTGTGATCAAATTTTTGTCAGGACGATGTCTCGAGAACAAATGCGCGGATTTTTATCAAATTAGGCTCAATCGACGTGCCTTTTCTCAACTTAGAAGTAATCAAATTTTAGCTTCAATAGGTTTGCTGATTTTTGAATTATTCAAATAACGAGATTCTAAAAAAAATTCAATGAAAATGACGATATCTTGGAAACGGATTAACAGATTTGAATGAAATTTGGTACCATGAGGTTTTCTGGATCAATGATCACGAATCTGAAGTCAGTTTCTGACATTAAAAATGGCGGATCCGATTTGCTGGGGAAAAACACTAAGAACATTCCAAACCTTTGAATAGCTGGAAAAAAAATGAATAACTGGAAGTTTGAAGTCTGGCTCATAGTCAGCCCAAACCCGCTTGTTTTATTTTACTAAAAGTCTGATAACGCATATGAATCACAGTTGATAACGATGTTTGTTTGTTGATCTGCTCGCAGTAGCCGGTGCGTTTCCAAGGAGGATCGGTCACCCCTACCAAAACAGAACACCGCCGAAACGAAAGAAGCCACGAACGAGTTTCACTAGGCTACAAATTGCTGAGTTGGAAAAACGGTTTCACAAACAAAAGTATTTGGCTTCAGCGGAGAGGGCGGCCCTTGCCAAATCCCTCAAGATGACGGACGCGCAAGTCAAAACGTGGTTCCAGAACAGGAGGACAAAATGGCGGTAAGTTTTATCTCCTTATTAATAATTTAACTCGATTCCACAGTACTCGCGGTCTTTGCACCCATAAATTTTATTGAAATCATGCAACCAACCGTCGCGTTCTATTCCTCTCGCCTCTGGCCCCGGAAGTCGGTTGTTCAGAAAGCCGATGCCGATTTTTTTGCCGAAATAAATTACGAACAAATTCACACCTTTTTACGTAGCATAAATATTTCCGTCAAGGTAACAGACTCGGATGAATCTTCTGTCCATTGTTCGGATAATCGGTGTCCCTTTTTTTTTTGGAATTGTCCTTAAACAAAAAATGTATGAGTGGTTTTTTTCCCCCGATTTGACTTGACTCATTGTCCGAGGTTTATCGAGGAATTTCAAAGATCGCCCAAGGACTCATGTCCTAGCAATCCCCAGTACCCTTAAAACCCTAACTGTAAAAGATACCCGCTCGGCGATATCCTTTAAGAATGTCGGGCAGCGTCGCGCCGTGCGGACGCCCGCCGTATCAAAGTTGGTCTTGGTGCCCCGAAATCCTTTTTATCTAAATTACATGTTTTCGTCCTTTCTTATCTTTAAGAGACTCCTAATACGCCCGCAGATACACGTCGCTACGTGGCTGCTTAGGCCACTTTCAACATTCCAACAACCTTCGCTGTGTTAGTTAACTCCTTTTCAAACTCTAATGTTTCTTCTTCGACCATACAGGTTATCGCTGTACTCGAAAATGTATTCGTGCAAAATATCGATTTCTCGCTTTCAAACAGTTATTCTCTCCCTGACTTACACATTTTCTTATCACACCTGATACTCGCCGAGGAGTCAGAGCACCAAATGCACCATATACACGCTTATCACGTCGAACTATAATTTACTGTCTAGTGTTAAAAAATCTATCACTCGTAGCTCATGGTTGGTCTCTGATACCAAGAATAGTTTGAGTGCTTCTGCTTCGTTCTGACGGATCAATGCGCAATGATCCCTGATTAGAGCATAAATTGTTATCCGCGCGATCGTTGACTATATTAATTGCATAGGTACCGGAAATTGATGTCTAGAATTCTGAAAGAAAAAGTTAAAACGCTTCTGAGATCCACGTGCGGCCGTGTCTAATTTATGCAGATATAATTAATCCTCGGTTTCTAATGTCTGATAGACCGATTAGGCGCGATTGACTCCTCGTTATATTCGTCTCGCCTCGCGGATGGACCATCTTTTCAAATAACAAGATGGCGTTAGGGAGATGAGATAGCGAGCGTTAATAATTCAGAGGAGTAACAGCTTAGCCTTGTCCCGTTCATAATGTAGCCACTTCCCCGAGCCCCTCCACTCCGGCAGAGGATGCTTCTTGGCTTTTAAACTGTCAAACATTTGAATCCAGTGTTGGAATCCGTTCAATCTCCCCCAAAGTCGTGGTTAAAAATTCAATAGGTCACGTGTAACGGGCGATGCGACGCCGCGGACGCGTCCAATAAGCGCGATTTCGCGTTTCCGTGTATCGACGCGATTGTCTCGTTGCGGACGCACATCGATCTGATTAGCGGACTAGCAGCTGTCTCATTCTCGACGTTAATTAATCTCAACTGTTTCACTGGAAGTAAAAAAAAAAGTTACTCCGATTCTTGATTCAAACGACTAAATTTTGCGGAATTTTTTCCCTCTACCCTGTCCTCCGAGGGGTTCGTGAATTTTAATTAACGAAGGATCTAATTCGGTTTCATTTTTGTCCTTAATTATGAATTGCGCCGTCTTTTTTTTCATCAACCCCTGCAGAGGTGTAGAAACGGCATTTGTAAACGCCTCGTTTTTTTGTCAGTTTGCTTTATAACGACCGTAAATTTTAATTATCATTATTTTAATTAACGTCAAAGTAACACGAGAAATATATTTGACCCAAAAGTTCAGTGAATCTCAAAGAATCTCATTGATCAGTTGATATTTCGCGCGATTGGATTGATCATCAGTTTCACTAATTATTCTCACCGCATAAATTAGCTCCAGTTGATGGCCGCAAAAAAACTATTCAATCAATTTCTTCGTATAACGTATAATAATCTTCTGAATCAAGTATGGAAATTGAAACGCATGGCTACGCCGCTGTGTCAGTGACAGGTCAGGCGACGCCCTTGCAAGTAATTAACCGTGTAAGTAATTAATTATTGAGGGTGGTTTGCCGATTACATTTTCCCTCCCCAGCGGGACCGTCGGGCTCGCTGACTGGATGTGTGGCCATCCGATACTCCGGGGTCGGCACGTAACCCTTATCATCGCGTTATTCAAAAACGATTCGCTGCACGAACGACGTACGGGATTTTAGCGAAATAATTTGGCGAGTGATAGCGCTAATATCATGCGCCACTCAGCGCGGGTCGAATAAACTCAATTAGCACAATTATTCAAAGATCGTTGATTGCCGATGAAGCATGTATGCTGGAACTTTCTAAATTATGTTCCGTGTCTAATCCTCTGGTGATACGCTTCCACGAATCGATAGGCTAGACCAGGACCGTTGACAGCTGGTAATAAACGAAGTATCTTCTCCTGTTCGAGTCTGAAAAGATCGGAGAAATGCGGTGTTGGGTCTCCCAGGCGCCAGCTAACATCCAGCAGCCAATCAACGACAAGGTTTCAAGTTCGAAACACCGGCGTTCCATTAGAGCTAATCTCTGCGCTCCGGTAATTAAACGATTCGAGTGTTCCTTTGTTTATCTCTGAGCGTCGATTCCTTTTGTTTTAAACTACACGGTCGCGGGATACCTAAGACCGCGGTGAACCGGTAGCCGTGTACTGTTTGAAAAACTTATTCAAATTCACCGTACAGGTTTTAATACCCGATCCACGTTTGATGAATAGACTCGGAATCCCGGATCCCGACGCAAAGCAGAGTCCTAAATTTCTAACCCAAATCTCTCGCTGTCATTAGGCGAAACTGGTTCTGGAAGACCTATGCTATAAAGACCAGTGGCGCTTCTCGGCGTGTCGCTTTTTCAAATTATGATGATCCAGGTAGACAGGTCGGACAATCATGTTGAATTAACTCCACTTCTTTCGACGACCGGTAGTTTCTAGATCCTACAACCTAGATACACTCTTCATTACTCAAGACGTGTAACTTATACCCAGATATAAACTGAGTAGGTAGAACATACGCGGCATTAAATCAACCTGGGTTCTTATTACTCACCAGAAACAGTATAGGTCAGCATTTTTGTCGGGCTCCACCGCTCTAAGTAGCTGCAGAAGTATCGGTAACAGAATTATATTTTGCGTTCCAAAAAACATGTTGTACACCCCAAGGCGGGAAAACTGGATTTGAACCTCGACGAATTTCCGTACCCAGCCTAGAGCGAGATATCGAAAATCTGCCACAATTGATTGTTCAGGATAGTAAACTGAGCGTGTACACGAAATTTCAGCCGAAAATATTGGGAATTATAGAAGTTAATAAACTCTCAAATTTTGATATCGAAGGTAAAACTAGTTATTTTTGTGGCGCGGACTTTTCGATTTATTTGCGAAACGGAATTTCAAGTTTGGTTAATCTTACCGAATTCAACGAAAAAAAGTAGGTATCAGGAACCTGACACGATTGATTGTTCACAATGGTGAACTGGGTGTGAACCTAAAATCTGAGGAAAAAAAATATTCAAAATTGTGAGAGTTATTCTACTTCACAGCTGAAAGTGTGAAAATCAATGAAATTTGGTGTCTATGCTTAGTGTAGAAAAACGCATTCAGAAAAAAATCAACAACTATTTATAATCAATACCTCTTCTAGTTACGTTTTCGAATGAAGAAATTCCAATCAGTGTGAAAAGATTTGTAGATTTTTTAAAAAATTTTCTTGAACATATTTCGAAAGAATCGTTACCAGAATGCAGATTCTAGCCGCGTGTTCGTCTACGTTGGTTATATTTGAGCTCCTTCAGAAGACAAGAATCACTGGGCACAGTTCCGTGTCTGTATGCTCGAGCCGGTTAGCTACCTGCCTGAAAGAATTCGGTAGCATTCGACTCTTTATGACGGGAATGAGGCAATTAACCATAATCGTACTGACCATCGCGTATGTTGTGTGGTTACCTGCTCTCGACTCTCATCTTTGATATTAAGACAGTAAAACACAAACGACCATTCCAGATATCACATGCACGATGTCGAGGACCTGGTTGAAATGGCTTTTATACAGAGTGTTTACCAACCCCGCGATAGTTTGCGGTTGAATTTCTGCTTCAATTGACCAACGTTTCAAATGATAGCCTCGTCATACCGCCAGGACGAGGGTCAGCGAATCACGAATGAAATCGGTTTATGACACCATATGTGTGTGGTCGAACCTTGTCCGCTCGGTCAGCTAAACGGTTTCGACCATTTAACATCATCACGTGATTCTATTTTCATGCAGATTTACCTAAAAACTTCTTCAGCTAGAACAACTCGTCGGCCATTTTGCGGGTTCCTAATAGACTTAGCGATAGAAAACAGACACCCTTTTGCCTCACCCTATTCGGATACCGACGTCGGCTCCGTCGGCTCCGTACCACCCCCGACGAACGACGCGCCAGTGGGACCACGACGGAGGCTGTAGCGTGCGAGGAATCGAATTATCTTTATTACGTTTGTCTTCTGTTTTCCGCCCCAACAACGCCAGTCATTGTTTCCCCCTCGGCATCCCCATCCTATTTTAGACGAATATTGTGCATCGCTCTTCCACCCGCAGATATACGTACTTCCGGAATGATATTTTTATCGGGCAAAAAACGACAAATCCGGCTGACAATTTGATTCCAACTTCGGAAGTTTGTCTCGGTATTCGATTAAACCTGATTTGAGGAGAGTTTAATTGTCTCACGTTTTTTATGAATTCCAGAAGACAAACCGCAGAGGAGCGAGAGGCCGAACGACAAGCCGCTAATCGGTTGATGCTGTCACTGCAGGCTGAGGCTCTCGGTAAAGTTGGATATCCAAATTCTGTTGCGGCACATTCTGCGGGTCCACCGTCAAATTCTGACGTTCAACAGTCGTCGCAGACCAGCATGGGGCACCCCATGCCTCAGTGGGCCTCGCCTTACGGACCGCCGCAACCTTTGACGGAGCCAATTTGTTAAATGGAACGATTTAACCGTCGACGGATGACGGAATTATTCATTGGAAGAAAATAAAGGGGTTGACGAGTGGATGAAAAGTAACGCGTTGTTCAATTAAATTTCGATGCGGAAATCCGCGAGGTTTGAAAGACGTCGGATATAAAATTGATGCGTGCGATGGGTAGGGAAAGGACTGCGAATGGGATATTAAAAAGATTATAATCACATACGAGATGATAAAGTGTAAATAATCGTATGTGAGTGCCGAACTTCTGAATTTGATATCCTTTAGAATGTTATTCAAGAGAGAAGTTAATTGACGATAGCTGAATCTATAATATAGTGAAATTGCGCAAGGAATTAGTGATGAGCGTATGACATATCGTGTAAATATTCATACCTGCTTTCTTATAATTCCGGATAATATAGATATTATATTATATATATATATATATACATACGGCATATCTTGTAAATATAATTATATCAAAGATACATATTATTATTATTATTATTATAAATATATTATATTCTAGATCATAAGAGTAATCGTACCTATTAAATACCAAGCTATGTGATGTTATGTATCTATATATGTGTAATGTTGTACATATAAAGAAAAATAATAATAATAATAATAATAATAATGAAACCATTATAATAGCTGATCGACTTTCAGCAACAAATCATATCAATAGGTAATTCAAAACCCTTTGAAACTTCCTTCGCAATTATTGTACAGCAAATTTTTTTCACATTTTCATACAGGCTTGAGGAATCGTCTAAAAAAAAATCCACGAAGATCTCCAATACCACACGTGTCGATGATTACAGGTAATCCATTTAGGGGAGCTAGACCAGAGAGTAAGTGAGAAAAATGTTTGAAAATAGTTTTTTTTAATTTGTCCTGAATTTTCGAGGGAAAAAAATTGGTCTTCACACGGACCAAACTACTAATTTCTCGTCGCGTGTCAGATCCTGATAAAAAAAAGAATCAATTCAATTTTTTGTGAGAACACTCTCCTCCTGTCATGTTTGAAAATAATTTGGTGTCGTACCGTAGTAATTTGTTTTTCTATCGCGTCAAGTATCATGACTCAAACTCAGCCGGGATGCCGGATGGGGTATATTTTTTACCGTAGCGAACGGCTCAGGTGGTCCGAGATGGATGTAGGTATAGTAGGCTGATATAATATCCACTTTTATCCCTAACAATAAGAGAACGCGCGGTCTTCTTAAAGTCCGAAAAATCTTCTTCCTGCCGTAGCCTTGGTCCCAAAAGATGTCGTCTCTGAGTAATTGGGCGCTATGCGGGCAGGCAGAGGCTCGAAGCGGTAACCTTACGACTGTCCACTGCAATTACAGGCCGTAAACGAAGCCACATCCTGTCTTAGCTGAGGGAATGGCACACTGGGAGCCACCGGATTCATTGTACCTACCTGGACTCACAGTCAGCTATGAACCGCGGTGTAGACGATGCGATCAAAACCCAGAAGGATCTCGACGACCACGACGTTGCTTTCGGGGAAATAAAACGATTAAACGAATTAACTACCAGACGTCCTTGCGCCAAAGTTATTAAATTGTATTTCGCCCCAGGACTCTGCAACAAAATCGTCATTTTAGACTCCTGGCCCGATTAGATTATGCGATTGATTTATTGAGTTTTACTCATTGAAGCATCGGAGTTATTTGAAGGATGAGTCTAGGTGATGTTAAACTACCGGAAATGCTCCTACTTGTGAGTCAATCTACCCACGGGACGGAGGAAAGAGAAAAAAAACGGTAGTATGAGTGTTAATTCTCAACCATCATGATTACCTACCGCGTGGTGACTGGTGACGATCCTGGAGTCTGGTTTTATGGTGTTTCCAGTTTTAGAGAAAAACAGATACCTACTCAGATATTCAGTTTACAGAGTCCTTGTGACTGGACAAGAAATCATTCGATAGAAAACGTCAGCCTGTTGGAGAATGAATCTGATACCCGTGAGCATAGAATATCGCGAGTTGACGCAATGGAAATGATCACAATAAACGCGGTTGCAGCGCACGAACAACCGCGAGATGAACCATATTCGAATGAAATCATCCAAAGGCCTGGAGAACGCTCATGATTCAATCGCCTCGCCGTTCGAATTGCGGTAACGCATGATATGAATGTGCAACACACGTATCCACCTGATATTACGCACCGGACGATGTAATGTACAGATCTGTACACTCGGAGGGTGGGCGGGGGATATAATTGGCGTGCATTCTCCCGTCAGACGAGGCCGAAGCTAATATTGGATTAGTTTTTAATTCGAAACACCCCGTCCATTCGGTGTACCAGTGAACTCGATGTGGGGACCATGTGTGTGTAGACATAGACCACTGATGTACGATCAACCATTGATTGCCAGGGCGTGTGCCCAGAGCTTAACTGGGGATGAGGGAGTCACGTGTGCCACTCAGTGGCACTGTGTAGCCCTGTACCTGTTCCACAGAGAAAAAAAAGGAAAGAATACCATGATGCGCTATATTATGAGCAAGTGCAACGCACAGTCGGAAATTCCGGAATTTATCTTAGTGATTAGTTGGGCCACTTGAGTTTGAATTAATTTGCCATCGAGTATAGTAAGAGCTTGCCGATGGTGTCGGGAATCGGTTGAAATTTTACGTGTTTCGAGTTCCGTGGTTCGTATGGGGGATTTTTTTTACGGGTCCAACGGGCAACGACTGAAATTGAAACCAACAACTTCGTATAATGACACAGCTATTAAGAGTCGGCGTGGAAAAAGACGTCCTAAGACTAGCCGAATCGGTCGAACAAGGCCCAGCCGCGCTCGCTAGCCGTGTGAAAGAACTAAAAAAGATTTTCGATTTTGTGGTGCTCGACCGCAAACTATCGGAAATAGAGAAACTGAGAAACGGCAAGTAGGCTACGGCTCGGCTCCGTAAGGCCTAGTTAGGGCGGCCAAGATCATACGGACAGGAAACAAATAATTGTTAGTCTTGGAGAAATATCAACGCACAACGGCATCGCGGTACATGCCTTAACCACTTCTCAGACCGTTGCGAACCTCGTAGTTCCGACTTATTTGTTTTACCCGACAAATAGTCCTCAAATTAGGTGATATAGACTATGTGCGAAAAAGAGAAAACGACTCTCTTAGAGGAAAAAAAAATACGGAAACTCACTGGATCCGACATTTATATCAGGCATATTTTTTTGCAATAGTAAAAGATTTCAATCTTGTATCAGAATCTCACAGTTTCTCACAGTAGAAAGTATAAAAACGAAGGAAAACGCCACGTGACGTCACACAGTGCCAAGAAGACTAGAGACAGGAAAGCCGCCAGGTGTCGCTGCTAGGCAATGCGCAATGCGGCACTGCGCAGTCAAGTAATTCGAGTCCACCAATCGAATTAATTCAGACATGCGCAGAATCCGATCGCGCAAGTATTGTACATCCATCAGCGCCGCCAAGCGGTTGCCATACACGAGCACACCTCAAGCTACAAAGCTTCCAAGCTCGGTACTTGCCTCGCCTATGACTTATGAGGATATAACCAATAAGGAAGAAGAAGTAAATTATTTAAAATGATAATGAATAAAAATATAATCGAGATAAAATTTCAAAATATAATCAAGATTTATAAATCCAATAAGGAAGAAGAAGGAGAAGCTGCAGGCTTGGATAGGAGTTCGTTCTTCTGTCTCTAGTCTTCTTGCACAGTACCTCGGTCGCCATGTTCTTCTGTTGACCATTGTCCAAAGCGCCATCAGACGGTGAGTCTGTGCATAGAAGTTACTGTGTGACGTCACACGCTAGCGCGAAATTCAAACGCTGTATTGAAAAACTTGATTGAAACGAACTAAACTCAGAAAAATTGGTATCGTTATCGCATTTTATGATTGGTGAAACTATAAAAATAGTCAATCAAACTGTAATTATGGCTGGGAATGATATATTTCAGTTTGGTTCACTATAAAGAATAGTTGATGCCATATTTAGCCCATAATATGAATAGTAACTATGAGTGATGAAGTTTTTTTTATCGATCCTGACCACCAAATTATCGGATAAAAGAATTTTTAGATATAATCTATGTTACTTCTGTGTTACACTTCTGCAATAGAATCATAAAATCGATTTGAAAAACCTTAACCAACGGTGATCAGCATGAGAAGGTCAATTTTTCTCTACCTTTTTAGTTAACTCGCTAACCTCCGTCATATGTAAATAGTGGAACAGGCTCTATGCGATATTGAGGGTGGAAACTGTAGGTGGGTATGTAACAGACTGGTATCATCAGATTCTCGTTTGTGCCTTATTCTTGAGTTACACTTGACGTTATAGCGCTCCAGATGTGTTGGAGCGTCAGTGAGATATACATAGGCGAATGTTCGTATGAATCGATTTTCATTTGTTTTATCCACTCAGTCTCGTTTCCACCCCTCCGACACCCAAGTCGTTCGTCGTTCTTGTTTCGTATACGCGTATGACAAATGACAGGCGACACACAAATACCGAGCAGGTCAAAAGCGAGACAAGCGCTCTTGATCCGTACCTTTTAAGCCGATTGCTTGATTTATGTATTTATACCGGGTACCAACCCCGTCTCATTTTCTCTGACTCTTCTGCTGTATCACAGGTAATAATATTCATTTCAAACTTGAACCCTCAGACTCAAACAGAGGAAAGAGGAATAAAATAAAAATATAAAATTGGATAAAACGGGAACGAGTGACAGTTTGAGGAACGCTGACAGCCCCAGGGGGGTGGAGGATTTTCGTGGAAATGTCTCCCAATGACACCTGCACTCTTCGTCTCCATTTACCTCGCGGATTTTTAATATCTCCCTTCATTTCGATAATATGATTTTACCCTCAATCATCGCCTCTCAGACACTGATTGGACCTCATCGACTCGAGTAACTCTTTTCACCATTTTCCGAACAGCAACGTCAGTGCTGATTTGTTTGTCCCAGTTGTCGTGACGGCCTGAATCGACACAATTGAGTCAATTCAGTCTACGAACCCAGAGGTAGTACCTTTCAAACTGAAACCAACCAACGCGTTGCACCTAGTTGCGATTAATCAATCAGTGAACCCTCTCAGGATATTTTGGTTCATCATTGAAGAACCTGCAACGCTGGGAACGTCGTGTAAAACAATTAAAAAGATGGCATTGCGTACATACACAGTTGTTTCGTAGGGGGAAACTTATGCTTTAATCACTTACAGTCGCAAACCTCCTTTGTTAAGCCCCCCCAGAGAAAAATCCCCTGCTGGACCAGTTCCGCCCCACCACATTCTGAAAGCTACTCCGTGGTACAGTACCGCACCCGAGATGTGGGTATAACGTACGTAGACAGGGATGCTGCACGCTCGTAACACTATAGCCTGTTCATGTAATAGCTACGCTATGTCTAGCATATAATAGAGTCCCCGGGACTTGCGGAAATTCCCTTGGGAGTTTCTCGATGGGAAAACGTTTCATGTACACCAGACTGTTACATAGGGAGTTGGGGGAATTGTTCGCCCACCTATGTAGCTACTATATAGCTTCGTGACGACATTTTAATACTTTATGTGATTAAACTCATCCCTACTCGACTTTACTAATTGGTTTCTGATTAACAGCCGAGTTTCGAATGCACTCGATGTCGATTGACGAGAATTGATGCAACGTACGTTCGATAAACTCTATCAGAAGTACCCACCATCCAGACTTTACACTTTTTGAATGACGCTCGAGACACCGATCGACGAATAATTAACACCGATTAATCTGTAGAACGAATTTTGATTCACTGTGTTTCACGAGGTTGCCAAATTACGAGAAACTATTTGAGGTAGAAATCGAACGATCCGGTAATCCTGAAGATCAGCGAGTGTCTCTCATCGACCAAGTTCCACTCTGTCTTGCGTTGACAGACGAAATCCCCAGATCCCAGCCAGCCTCTCCAATCGTATCCAGTCATCGCCCATTGGTTACCCGTTAGAGTCTCAGTAATTAATTTGTTTCTCAACTGTATAGATACACGGAAACCGCTGCAGAATCACTGCTCATGAGCCCATATCCTTTTTTTTTTCAATAATAATTCATCAACAAGTAGTTAATTAGATCATATTCTCTTGTTCTCGTGACTGAACGAAATTCATAGTTTCTACATCGGATTGAGAATACTATAATTATGACGTTGAGTGACATTTGTTGAAATTATTTAAATCACATTTTTTGTAAGGAAACGAAGTTCAATAGCAGATATCAGTGAACAGTAATTGGTAGCAAGTTTATTGTTTTTATTTTTTTATATCATTATTATTTGGGGCACACGTGATAAGAATATAGGTGCATAAGTGTGTATACAGTGTATTTTAATCGCTTTCGGTATTCTCCTGAGGGGTTGTAAAGCGTCGGAAGCGACCTAGAGGTGCAAAATCTGGCATAGAACCTGAAGACCCGACGACTTCAGAAGGACAAGGCAGGAGGTAAAGCTGAGGATGAAAAATTGCACGTTAGCTTCGTTTAACAACAAAAGATACACGTTGCCAAATTTGAACAATGTCTACCTGATCCGTTCCGGCGGTTCCCCTCAGAAGCATCTTCAGCTTCTGAAGTTGACAAGGTGTCGGCATCTCGACAATTTGATTTCCGGCTACCTGCCCCCCGGAAGAAGGGCTTCCATAGTCACTCGGAAATCCGCCTAGAACTTGGGATGGGTGACCACCGCGTTTGCCATTCGTCCATCCTCGGCTGTACTGGAAGGTCTGAGCCAGCGTCAGAGCCATCATCGAGACGAAGAGGGTCACCAGAGCCATGGTACGCGGCATCTGCGATATGAGAAGAAAATTTATGGATCGACATCGGTGATTAGCTTGTGCAAATTAGCGTCATAAAACCAGATTCAGTCTTCGGTCTATTAGTTTAACAACCGTTTTGCCTGACTTTCTAATATTATGCAGATACGTACGTCGTGGGCAGCGTGCGGGTGACGAAGTTTAAAACCGAGTAACTAATTGATATTCACGGTGGCACGGTGGTATTATGTATATCCCGAGAGATTGCGATTACGACCGAGTTTTGCCAACTGACTCTTAATAAGTTTTATCTGACATTATCGACTCTTGTATATTTTTTCTTAGTCTAACGTATAGTTTACGAAGAGTCGAATTTAGCTCGCGTATATAATTTAATGCCTCTTGAGCAATGATATTTCTTTGTTCACGGTACGTTAGCCCGAACTATTTATCCGTGTAGTATCGTTCGGAATGAAACATTCGTTCTTTATTGCCATTCGCTTCGCGCTTATCGATACGACTGTAGTAACGATATTCAAATTGCAGCAATGATAGATTTAATTGTCCTCCACAACGGTTGAAATACTACGGATATTATGGTGACCATCGGTGTGCCTTGTTTTGCTGAAAAGTAGCCGGCATGAATATTCCATAATCTACGCCAATTACAGCCGAGAATGATGGAGCAGCAATTTCTATAGATTCGCTCCAACACCCAACGACCCTATTGGACCGGCTCGGTTCCCCATTAAATTACAAAACGGATCGCTGATTCGTTTCTTTCACTATTTTAATACTTCTCCCGGGTTGTGATTGTCTGCCGGAAAATAGTGATCCCATTCCCTCACGGGCGAAGACGAGGTCACCGCGTGGGCGGAGGTGATTTTCTTCAGAATTTTTCGTCACACCCCTCGCTAATTCGTGGGTGCCATTAGCGCGAGGCGCGTCCCTGGTCGTTAAGATAAGAGTAAGTGCTACTAAGTGTCCTCCGGATAAGCGCGGGGTCCGTGCGCCGTTGCACGCGTCCTTTCGCGGTCTGCATCCGTCGCAGTCTTCGTCCTCGTCCTTTGAGACTTTGAGAAGTTACGATTCTCGTTTGATACTGTTATACTCGATATCTGTCATGGGCGAGCAGGGAAATGGCATGGGCTGCTCGGAAGTCGGTTCTGCAATATCGCGCCGGTAAAACCTCGGCGTTATTACTTTTATCGCTTATAACCACAGTCTGAGAATTGTTAACCCGGACAGAGTCGAGTCCCTCGTGTATCCGTTGACTGTATTTTCCGCCCGCGGTATTTTTAATCACTCGCTTCGAGTGTCGTGCGGATTTGTTTGAATTATGAGTAGCTTGATTTTACTTAGCTAGTCAATTTTCATCCGGCGATGACTCAGTTGTCTGGGAACTTTTTATAGTTGAGGTAAACCGGCTTCGGAGTCTCGGAGATACAGAAGATAGTGAGAATAATAAGAAACCGAGGTTTTACAAAACGCTTTTGGCCTTTTTCTTACGCAATTATTAGTTAGTTCGACTTCTTTATTGTATACCTAGAGATATATAATGGTGGTCGCGCCGCGTATGCAATTACTTGGTCCCTACAAATTCGCACTAGCTTTGCACCCCAACACTAGCATATTTTTCTCAAATGTATTGGTGATATAATTGTATAATTCTGTCTTCGGGCGATCGCGTTGCCGGTTTAACGGTCAGTTATCGTGCTAAACTAGGAGAAACAGTTCCTACTTCACGTTTCAGAGTTATAGTCACCGTTTCCCGAAACGCCGCTGGGATTTTGCTAACTGCGTTACAATTAGACGCGATAAATTAAAAAAAAAATTAAATTAAAAAAACTCATTGCAAATAATCTTATCTTATTCATCCGTACCGGATGCTGTACGCCTCAATCAGCTTGCTTATCGATTGCTGCCTTCGCTGGACAGAATCGGATCCGTCGGTAACGGAAAAACTGCTAGCTGCTATGGGCAAGGCAGAGCCTCGTTTTATTGTTAGTTGCTCATTGCAGCTTGGTAGATAATTTATATTCAGCTGTAGTCAATATCGGAAGATAGAATTTGACGAGTAAACGATTGATGGTAAGAAATTAATCGTAGATTTCTAACTCACTGAATGATTTTATGAAAATTTGTTATCATTGACTGAAAGACAGAATAAATTTAACAACGGTGAATCTTCTTTTCGACAGTAGAATTGAATATTGTTTTTAAATTGAGTTTATGAAGTTTATCACTTCTCAATAATTAAGTGAAATCGATCAAACAATTATTCAATCAAATATTTTTAATCTAAATTCCCATAATTTGAAGAATTCTTTCTTCTTTCGTTTGTCATCCGATATCCTCGCGGAATTCTGCACTCGGTGAATTCATCTTTAATTAGACTCCGGTCGGAATTAGCTAATTAAAAATAACCTCATTCGGTGCTTGAGGAGAATCCCGACACTGCAACGATCGCGTAATTTCTTTACTTTGATCGATATGATTCTAGATAAATTTTCCGATACGAAGAATCTTCCTGCGGGAGGGTGAAAGAGGTTTTGTGTTAGTGACACGTATGAAATAGATTCTCGCTATAAAAGCCTGCACAGAGCAGTTCATTTCATTTTCCAACCGTTTTATCGCCGGGGTGAATTCCAATATAATGTAGCGATTTCGTCCTCATGCAGAAATTCTGTTTGCAAAAATGTGTTTGTTGATAAATTTCTCACCGATGCGTTTTTGGTTATACCTACCACCTGTTGTTGCAGAAATTCCCAAATGGAAATGAAAACTATTACTATTATTCGTTGGAGGTGAATCATAATTCAAATTTGCGTAACTGATTTCGAAAATAAGTTGTATCTTCATATTTCTCGAAATAACAAATGACTCAATATAAAAAAATAGTAACTAAACGGTTTTGCTGACTCCAATCAGAAATCCGATGCTGGAATGATA
Organism: Euura lappo; assembly: GCA_018257835.1. Taxonomy (NCBI): domain Eukaryota; kingdom Metazoa; phylum Arthropoda; class Insecta; order Hymenoptera; family Tenthredinidae; genus Euura; species Euura lappo. Next base: position 138,559 of record JAEUYN010001869.1, read on the forward strand.
GAATGAACGACACGTTCAGCAGTTTGAAAAATCCTTCTTTCTATTGTGACATTTTCAAATCTAGACTTTCTGATGCCAGATTTGGAACCAGTGAATCCATAAACTCTCGGAGTTTTATTGTCAGACGGTTATTTAGAATTTCGTACTTTTGTCATAAACATTGCAGGGAGCCTAAAAGCTCTTGAATACTAAAAATGAATCAATTTCGAATCTCTTTTCAACAAATTTATAAATTAGACGAACAATTCGAGGATCCTTACCTTTCCCGAAAATTTCCCCTCGATACAAATATCTCCGAATAGCAAGAACGATTTCTGGGTCTGCGAAGCTTCGCAGAGAACTCAAAAGTCGGTGGAAGTGGATTATCTCAAGTTTCGAGGCGTTGTTGAAAAGCGGATATCAGTGTACGTCACAAACTTCACGGAAGAAGAAACTGTAGGTATCTCTTGCGATTCCGAGATCTGCGGTTGCAATGAGCTAAGGAGGCTGCCACCGGTCCTTTATAAGAAGATCACTCCCCACGCCACTTCCCTCCCAGGGATAAGGGATGAGCGTGAAATCAGCCCGTTGTACAGTCGAGGGATGTTCCCCAAAAGCGGTAGTCTCTAGTTAAGATTATTATTGTTTCAGCGCTATGTAATTCACCCTGTGACATTTTCAAGACAAGCAGTCTCCAACGACCCATCACAATGGAACGGGTAATCAAATTCTAATTATTGTCAAGCCACATTGTCGCCTGCAGACGTGGCGGATGTGATAATTGGCTGCTTAGAATCCCCCGGGCTCGTGTGTGTCGGGTGTGGATTTCTGCATGATCATTATCTCTCGGAAAATCATTCCGATTTTCTCGGTGACGTTGTTCAAAAATCGGGAAAACTCTTTCGTCGTGGTAGAAGAGAGAAGAATATGGGAGAAAAATAGGAATCACCTGAAAATTTCGAAAGGTACTATATTTCAAATGATTTTTTTGGCGAACGCGCCTCAAGGCGTTCGATTTCACCTTGACTAAACTTGAACCAGAGTTGCGATAAGGTTCTTCGACCTGATGGGAAATAAATAAATTTGAATTAATCAACAAAGAATGATTTTCAATTGGAAATACTACCCCATAGAAGTTGATGTTACCCAATTTCAATTCAACAATCAGTTTAGGAGTAGAAAGAGTCTGACTGCGTGGAGAATAGCCCATTGCTTTACGTAATTAAAAGCTACCTGTATAATCGCATGGGATCGGAGAATCGTGTAATTCGAATGTAACCCGCACCACCAGAAGCAAAAAAAAAAAAACGAAGAAGAATAAGAAAACAGCCAAATCAATTATTTCGAGTGGTGCTCGTCGATCCAATTGAACGAAACAAGTATTTTATACCAAACACCCGAAGCAATAATCGTACAATTTACGCAGCAGCCGAGGCACGCTGGTTTCATTAGAAAGATTGCGCTTTTACATACCTGCGGGCTAAGGGTTTATTTTTCATCTGACATATCAAAGCTCCTCTAAATCGCAGAGGTGGCGATGGAGCAACTGTGACTTCATTTATCGACTTCTGATCATTTGTAATGTTCACAGCTTTTCATTTCGTACATCTGAACAGCCGTTGTTCAGTCTCTTATATCCTTCATAATCGAGCGATGAGTGGATTGTCTAGAATTCGTCAATTGTCTCAGAAGATAATTCGCTTCAGTATTTGTGACGAGGCAGACAATCGTTGAATTATAATAAATAGCGTCAAGTCAATCCCATTATGAATGGAGATTTGTGAGACTATAGTTCAGGTTGAGCACTTGAATGACCCCGGCGACCCCGTTTGAACACATCCGGATTGGAGACAACAAATGATGGGCCCAAAATAATAATTTTGCATTATTGGACAAAAAATTTTCGGACACATTCAGACTGGACACAAGATAAATGTTAATTTAACAAAAATCAGATTGGACGGATCCGGATCGGACACCAAATAGATATTAATTATAAAACTGCTGGGTCAATTAGTTCAAGAAGGGATAAGTGAAAACCGTTACTCATATAAATAAAAAAGAAAACTGTTCAAAAGGACTTATGATTCTGAACAGAAATTGATTTAAATGAAATTATGAAGATTATAGAATTATAAAGAAAGATATGATATAGGAAGGAAAAACTGTAATTTTATAATCACGAATTTGAAATATCTCGTATATATATTGATTATCCGTATGAATTTAATTTTAATTTTATTTTTATCTATATGTACATCTGTTGAATGAAAAAATTGGTAAATTATACAAAATTTCTACAGAATATATACAAAATAAGAAAACTTACATTTACTTATACAAATTCATGAATTTTCTTTGTTCTACGATTATTTATAATTTTGAAAACCTTATTCTCTCAAAATGTTAATGTGACAAAGAAGGCAGACGTCTGTAACAAGATTTAAACAGTAGTATTATACCTACGACATTGAGAGACGGTTCAATGAAGTCACCTAACTAAACCAACCCAATAAGGATTGCAGTATCTGGCTTTCTGGCCACCTTTTGTCCCCCACACCAGTTTTTAGCTCATTGTCAGTTCTGCTCCGTTTCTGTGCTACAGAGCACGATTTCAATGATCAATTTTTTGATAATCAATATCTACCCTAGACGATGGAGAAAGAATAGAACAGGGATGAACATCTGGAAGAATTTCACGTGGAGATTGAATTCGAACGCAGGAATAGAAAACCTTTGGTCGAGATTCAGAGACTCCAAGGTCCAAAGATTGGATGAGTGTTTTATCCACTCGCTCGCAGCGCTATGAAGATGCATCCCAGCCCTCGGGAGATCGAAATGTAGGAAAAAATCAAATCTATTTGTCTATTTTTCTTGCCTTCGTCCTTTGGTACGATTATCGAATAACGAAACGAAATTTGTCGACTGTACAACCTTCCCTTGATAACAATATTCACTCGGTACCTCAAATTCCTTGATAACGTACTTGTTGCGAACCCGTTGTAAAATCTAGTTCACTTAGCAGAGTGTAGACTAACTATGTTCAGCGACACAGTTCAACCACACTGAAAATTCTGAAAAAAAAAACTCAATTTCAAACAATATTCAAATTTTGTTGACATCATTGGAACACTCACATGCATAAAAGTGAGTATCGCTGCGAGAGGGGACGAAGATCACGAAGAACGCATTTATTGACATTCTGATGTCACGTAATAACCACGAGTTTATTTTCAAAATCAAGAGATTGCAAATAAAGTGACGTTTTTCGTAAAATTTTCAGTGTGGTCTCCCCTTAACGTTGATAAGGTATTTTTCTTAGCTTGCGAAGAGAATACATACATAGTATACCCTATGTTGGGATAGATTATTATGTTGTACTGAGTAATCAAGAGTACATTTTTAGCACTGAACGCATAACAAATATGAACTGTCTGCGATCGAGCATGACACCGTATAATATTTAATTTTTAGGGTCAATCGGTTTATACTATTGAAGCTGACGACATTTTTCTTCTCATCAGAACGATGGATAAGCACGAAATTTATTGACATAACTTCGTATAGTGTTCTTTAGACGGTGAATATATTTTATATTAATTCTCTATCATATTATCTACAGCCGAAACTTGGCCCAATTGATCCAATTAGATGTTATTGAATTTTAATTGATTTTCATCGCTACCCAGCAGAAATTTCCTTATCGATATTCTATATCTACTGCGCAGCTGTACTCAGGTTCTCACTTTTGGACTTCCGCTCTTAATTCGTCAAATTAACAATCAGCGCTCTTATCAACGAGCATATAATCAACCTGAATTATAGTATATCTTACGATCCGTTAATTATGGTCAGCAACGTACGTATTCTGCTGTTCCTTTTGAATCAACATAAACATCAACAGTCTTCTGAGTATACACGCGTGTTATCAGACTAGACATAAAATAAATTGGCAATAATCCCGCCGAAATTCGTAAGGAGTAAATTTATCAGAGCTGTCTTGAAACATAGGTATGAATCACTATACTGTCGTCTACGAAGACTCTAGACCCGCCTTATCTTCATATTTATTGAAAAATAAGTGAACGTAATTTACGATAGCATTGATAATATTCATTTGTTAATAAATTTCCAAGTTTCGATAGATTTAAAAAAACAAGGTCTGAGAAGTTGTACCGAAATATGAAAGGATTGTTAATATTCTTATTTTTTGTTCATCCAAAACTGTACAGAATATCTCTTCAATTTATCACAAAATATTGCAAATATAAACTTTTTTGAATTCTATAGAAATTCATTGATTTCTTGATAATTTTGTTCCTATGTTAAATTGTTTCCTTCTTTTACGCTTCTAGATGTTATTTATACGTCGCCTTTCGATTCTTCTTACACCCAGTTAAATTCCGTAAAAAATTGAAAAAGAAAAACTGATACCCACACGTCAATTTTTATTTATTTAAGAAAAAACTGGATTCATAATTTAGTATAATGATTAAAAATATTCGATTAATCTTCTCATTACTAGCAATAATAAAAAAACGCACAACAAACTCTCAAGAATCCTGCCAAAAATTAAACAATCCTCAATCGTGAATCTTACAATTTTTCTAAGACTGTCCCAAAACTCTCCGATTATTTCAAACTCTTTAAAACTGAGCAGAAATCAAGGAACTCCGACCGAAAGCGTCTCACCTATTCACTATTTCAGATCTAAGACTCAGAAAACGAAACTAAGTATTCTTCCCCAAAAATATTTTCACTTTATCAGTACAATAGTACAAATCTATCAATAATAGATGAAACTAGGCGAAGATTATCGATCTAGTCTAGTCAGGTGGTTCACAAGATCGATAATTTCCGCCGGTTCATCAATAATTCCATTATGGCTCACAGCCCGACTTGAATATCCGATCAATTTCCCGCCTCGTCTTCGCAGAGCGAAGTAGTGCGTCGACGTCGCGCGAGCGGCGCTGGGGCCGAGCCTCGAGGAGGCATAGCAGTGGCATAGCATAGCAGCGCGTGTCGCGCATGCGCGAGTCGCCTCGTCTCCGTTCCCTGGCGCGACTCCTGTCGGTCAGTTTGTCAACGATGTTCGGTTGAGTGATTATTTAGATTTGTGCAATCGACGCATACGCGTGCATTTCGCCTAATCGCGTCGTTCCCCGGAGCTTAAAACGACGACGAAAAAAGGTGAAAATCTGACGCCAAGCGAACCGCCAACAGTGATCGATAATGTGCACCTCCTAGCGATTCCCCTCAGTGATCCGTGCGCGTTATTCAGTCGGGGGGGAAATTTTTGTCATGGACTCCATAAGAAAATGGTTCTACAGGCCTAAGGTGAGCCACGCAGACTTTTCAATACGATCATTTATCCACGCCCGTAAACCTCCTTTGTTCGACCTCATCGCTGTTCACTCCGTTAAACAAAGCAACAACAAGCCTTCGCTTATTTACGGGTCGATTTTTTACCAACCTTGGCGCTCTGCTGTCTATCAACTCTCAAGATTACCACCATTTGTTTACCATCTCTATTGACGGATCTGGTCTATCGAGGTTGGATTCAATATTATTCACCGTCTTTCATTGTTCAGTTGTTTCAAAGCCGTAAAAAAAAAAAAATACGGACAATTTTTTCAAGCCTGTTTTCAGCCATAGAATATAATTGTTCGTTTTATATTTCTTTTGTTTCTAACAAGTGGCTAGTAGTGAGCCCTCGATGTCTTTAAACTCGAAGAATCGAATCAGCTGGTTCAGTTTTGCTGCGCGTTGTACACATCGATGTGTGTGGTTCGTTTGTTTTTAATATATATTTGTTATTCTATCGACAGGTAGAGTAACCTTGAGATTCCGTTTGGTTCTCTGCGACTCTCAAGTATAACCTACGTACGTACGTAGGCCCACGACACGCGGAGATATCGTTTAATTCGTGTTTTACAATTAGAAACCTTGGCAATCCTGCGTGACACTAAATTATTTACGCCTGCCCCTCGAATCGTTGACACTAACAATAACATTATTTGCGAAGGACTGTTCCGAGTTTTAATTCAGTTTCGAAGAACCTCGTGTATCTGTATCGATGAATTTCTACGTTTCGGATATCGGCGGGGGGCAGATGACTCACTGTCAGCTGTTGTCAGGAATATTGGGACCGTGAAGTTTCGAGTAACGGTGGATCCGAACTATTTTCTATTTCGTTAAAATTATCGATCGAGTCGTGACCCCGGAACTCGATATTGTTTGAAGTCTGACGACGAATTGAAAAAACGGGATATTCCCGATCCCTTCCGGCTTCCATGATCCTCGAATATTTAGAATTCGGGTTTATATAAGACTAAGAAATTGCGAATCGTTCGTATTTCGAATAATTTCATCAGGTTGCAGCTTCTTTTCATTTGTTTCTTTTACCAGAAATCTCAGAGCCGAATGAGAGTTTTTCGAAATCCAAATTCAAGCTTGATTCTTTTTCTTTGTAGTCTATCTAAAAAGAAGCTCCTTCAGATTTCATCCACGTTTTGAAGTTTATCGATCATTTTCAGACCACCTTGTATTTCCTCTTTGTCACAAAAATTTGTACCGAAGATCGAATGAACATCTGATTAATTCAAGTAAAATTCTTCTTCTTCATCAGATAAATAAATAAATAAATAAATAAATAAATAAATTCAGTTCACTTGTCCTTGATACATAGACAAACCGACTGGCGATTCAATTTTTCCGACAAGTCACTCGAATCGTGGGGAAAATCCAGTCTAGTGTACAACCTAGTGAAAGAGAGAGAGAGAGAGAGAGAGAGAGAGAGAGAGAGAGAGAGAGAGAGAGAGAGAGATAGCGAGGAGACAAAAGGTGTCATTAGATGAGTCATACAGCTAAGAGAGATAGGCGATTCGATCGAAGCGAGACAACCGGACGACGCAGTTTATTTCGGGTTGATTATTTATGCAGGTAGATATATATTTGAAATTTTGTAAATGCTGTGTGTGAATACTCCGCTCATCCTGATCGTCTCACGCCTGCAGCAAATTACGTCACGTCTTAATTTTTAGTACGAAACGACGATGAACGTCCTTCGTATATATTTATTCATTCTCTACACTGTAAAAAAAAAAAAAAAAAAAAAATGTTGTGAACTTTCGACAATCTGATGGAAGTCTTATTCACACACAGGAGTAATTTTAGTAAAATTAATTAATTCACAAACACGATGAATTTACTACACAATTTCGTATTTCTTGCTATTAATGATGACCCTCAAAATTTCTGCATCTGCATTTCTGAACTTTAGCACGGCGTAACTCCGTAACGATCATTCTGAGAGAAAAATTCTACTGGACTTTTTTCATCCTTTTTCGACCTACCCGATGGCGATATTTTTTAGATTTTTTTTTTTAGACTTAGAGAATAACAGAAAATTCGCAGTGAAAAAATTGTATTTATATCAATTATAATAGTATATTATGCGCCGAGGGAAAAGTGGTGCGGGAAAAAACACTATTTTCCCTCGGCGCATAATATACTATTATAATTGATTTAAATACAATTTTTTCACTGCGAATTTTCCGTTATTCTCTAAGTTTAAAAAAAAAACTAAAAAATATCGCCATCGGGTAATCGAAAGAGGAAGAAAAAAGTCCAGTAGAATTTTTCTCTCAGAACGACCGTTACGGAGTTACGCCGTGCTAAAGTTCAGAAATGCAGATGCAGAAATTTTGAGGGTCATATTAATGGATAATGATATTGAAAATTTGTTCATAAATTCAAAGAACATGCATAGCGATTCACTTTGCTTACACTTAATTTCTAATTTTACAAGACTTTCTTGTAAGTACTGTGCAGTAATTTTAACAGTACGCTAAAAATGCGAAGGACATTATTTATCTAAGGCTTGTATACCTATTGTAACGAGGACGGTATTCAACTGACTAATTGCACACTTGCATTGTCGCGGTTTTGAAATCCTAGGGCTTTCAAAACTTTTCAATTCCACTATGCGTTAAACCTGTACCCGATTGTCACTTGTTTCCTTCCATTGTGTCTCTGAACGTACGTATGCATTCACCGCGGTCGCAGTCTCTCTCTTTCCCGCATCAGTTATCTCTATTATCGATCCTATGGCTTTTATATTCCGTCCGCTAGTGTTGTAGTCGGTATATCCGAAAACGCTTTAGACCGCGTCCGCCGATTGTGGACCGCTACCGATTGCATCCGTCCGTAATTCATCTTCGCGCGATGCCCCCGATCAAAAACTCGTTACGGATTAAAAAAAGACTATTATCGGTTTTTCAATTCTATCCAGTTTCTCCAATTTCTCGGTAAACTGAGAAGAACTAATCTAATATTTATTACGATCTTGAACAACTTCTTCGAAGTAATCGTAAGAGGAAAAACTCATAGGAACTCCTTATCTTCGCTAGCGATCATCAGATGGTAGCAGGAAATTCTACAAAGTCTCATTACTTTTGCAGTAAATGTATACTCGCACTTTTTACAGTACGTACAACATACGCGGGAATAACAGGCGTATTAATATGGTAACCATGCCCGAGTGAAAACGACATCGAAAGTAGAACCTTTCTCGGTTTGTAGAACCTGCTGTGTGCTCGATGATGGTTGGTTGACCGCTTTTCAAACGCACGCTGCACACTCGAGTCAAGTCGAGTCTGCTGATCGCGAGTTATCGCCGATAACAAATTTTCTATATACAGGGTGATATCTGATATACAGGGTGGCTCATTTCATGTGTCGAGAATGGGAGGGGCTTGCTCTGCCACTTTAAGCCCCTCCCATTTTCGGCACATGAAATTAGACACCCTGTACATCACCGGAACTAAATAAAGTACAGAATTGTCGGTTTACTGGTTCAAATATCGTTGACACGTGCTCGTGGATATTCGCTTAGTTAGAATGTCGTTGGATGAAGAGTTTCTTAATCGCGGAAAAATAACGATTAAACTATATTCGAGGTTTGGATCGGGAGATCAAATATCCGTGAACTATGGCTATACGATACACTTTCTACACCGCCGATAATATCATCGCCTCGCTAATTATACAGTTTTTCAATCTTTCGATGAAACTGTGGAAACAAGCACGTTTCAGTTGTACCTACCGAGTGGATTAGGTAATGCAACGAACGTGATGCTAATCACACATGAATCCACGGATTCTACTCACACGGGGCATTTTGCTAAACAAATGATTGTGAAAAGAATTGTTCTATCCAGCACAACTAAATACGAGAACTGAAAAGCTTGAAAAAAAAATCAATTTCATGATTTATTCATTAGTTATATCCACGCGAAACGTTTGAACGACAATTTGACAATGTCAGTATTTTTCCACTTAGAGACTAGCCATGAGATACTATATATGTAGTAACCTTCTTCGAATTGAATTATTCAGAACTTGATGTTGTCCCAAACGATTAGGAGCGCTGGTACAAAAATTTGCTGCGGCTATGAACGAATCTAGCGAGACATTCGTTCATTTGAAACGAATTTTTGGGATGATTTACTGTAGCGGTTCAATACCTAATATTCTGAATTATTAATCTTTGAAATTGAAGGAAAAAAATGATACTGCGTCAACCGGGAACCGCAGGCGCTGACCGCATTAACGAACTTGAAATTTTTCGAACTAATGAGTTTCTTATCGCACTTGAATGAATTCTTGTCGTCAAGAGAAATCGAGCGATTTTATATTTGCTCACAAGATGTACAAGAGAAAATGAAAATGAAATAAATAACTGCTGCGAACAAGAATTATTATTCTATTAACCTTGATTCGTACGTTTGAATTACCCAACCGTGATCATATTTCCCATTTTTTTTTTTCTATATCTCAACCGTCGTGACTCTGAAACTTTGACCCAGAACGATAAAATGAATTCGATTCAATGATAAAATCGTGTGGATTGTGCGGATGTGGCTGAATTTTTTATTTTTATTATTTTCTACGCTGTTTCATTTTATCTACTCAGAAGTCATAGATTATGAAAGGCCGATAAGACACCAGCGTTGGTATTTTAACGAGAGAAGTTCAAGAATGTTGTTTTCTCCGATGATGGTCAAGTATATGCCTGTATCCATATACAGTAGAATGACCGAAACTCGAGTTGAAGAGTCATCTGGTTATACCGTAGTATGTACGCACTTTGATCAAACGTCACAGGGTCTGAAGGTTCTCGAATAAATATATGCGGTGTGTAATTCACGAAAGGATGAGAAAGAGATATTTAATATCGTCATTTTTCTCGAGATAGAATATGAGCGGCGTAAAAGCGCCTCAGAGAACGTGTGTATACAGAAGATACCGCAAAATGTGTGAAATACCGATGCACACGTTACTCGATGGCTGGAAAATATTAACAAAGATATGAAACTCTGGATAATAGAATATCGCGGAAAACGATCTCTATATACATATATACTCTTTGCGGTTTTATAGATATTGTCTTACAGAACGTTACGTCACGTGACGCGGGAAGGTTCCTCTTTGGCTTTTGACTTTCTCAGTCAAACTTGAATCTATCCAATTTTCAAGGATTTTTTTTTCCATTCAATAGATTCGAATCACGATTTACGATGTTAGTCCTGAATAAATTCCACAAGATTTTTCGGAGTATTATTATACTTCTTCGGCATATTTGAACAGGTTTTCCATCCACGATGATTAAAATCGCAAACCAATTGATCGAAATGAGCTTTGAGATCTCGTGGATATCTTATCTCTAATAACATCGTAAATTCATCAGGAAATGAACACGTTCAGAGATATGGTTTACAAATCAGACTATAAGCTCTAAACAAACTCGTAACAAACTATTGACCTTCGATTTCAATTTTTTTTTAGCTCATTTTTTTTTTAAGAATAAAGTTATTGATATCAACTGAAACTCGTATCTTGCTGTTTATGTATTCTATACAGCTGCGAAAACATCTATACGTGAATTAAGATGCAATTCTTGAAGCCTGCAATCATTTCTCACGCAGCTATGATACCATCGAAGCAGCGGTATTAAATTGTCGCTTATTACCTCTCTTCTTCTCTATTTCAAATATAACTTTCTACTTTACTTTCCCCGTTATACATTCGACCAGCAGTGGACGCTGTTCGATATAAATTCGTTCTAACAGCCTTTCAAAGACATGATATTAAAAAAAAAAATGTACAAAAAATCACACACGATCGTCGTATGCCGCATTACTAGTTTGTCTTTGTTAAACGAAATCATAGATTGAGGAAAAAAACGCACGAAAGTCTCAGAAGTCTGACTCCATCACTTAAATTAAATTTCGTTATCTTTTTTTCCTGGCTTGATACAAACTCTTATGTTAGCTAAAGAAATAAAGAACGACCTCACGTAATATTCATCGCCTGTGTAATTACGCTCTATGAGAATAAATTGTAATTTATAATCAGCGGCGTTGTTCTAAGGCATGCATGAGAGATATAAATGCCCATTGTTAACTGGGTGCAAAATGTGATAGTGAGAGAGGAAGAGAGAGAGAAATCCACTTCGACATTGTAATGAACGGTATTTGATTCAATCAACAATGAGGATGTCATTAACGTTCTAATTTCAGCCAATTTTTGACAAAGTGTGTCTTGCTTGATTGCAGAGAGACGACACCTCGCTGCTCGCACAATTTTTTTACGCCGACGAATCGTTAAACGCGGTAGCTTGCGAGTTGGATTCTTTCGACGGTCGTCAGGAGCCAGAAAGATGCACGACTCTCGTGAATCAGTTGCGTCATTGTCAAGACAAAGTATTGACGATATGCAATCAAATAATGGACGACCTCATTCCTGACAACAGAGCAAACAGAGACTTTAGGGTCAAATTTCCAGACGATGTTATGCAGGAAAATCTAGCCGGACAACTTTGGTTCGGAGCAGAATGCCTGGCGGCTGGTTCTTCCATCATCAACAGGGAAGCCGAAAGCTCTGCCATGAGACCGCTAGCCAAAGCATTGACCAAGTCTCTGGAAATTGTCAGAAATTTGCTCAGGGATCACGCTCTCAAAGGCCATATGAACCTGAAGGTAATTCGGCATCGATGAACCGAAGAAACTCGATTTTCGAATCCCACTGACTCTTTAAAATCTTTATTTCAGGCGCAAAACCCGTTGGAACCGTCTTTAGAAAAGCTGATCGAATCGCTGAAGATATTCGACCGTTTGTTTGCCGATTTTGAACTGTGCTACGTCGGAGCGATGGTTCCGGTAAAATCGACGAAAGAGTACGAACAGCAGGAGCTGGTCTGCGTACTATTCTCTGAAACGCTTCAACGAGCTTTGGAACGAGGCTTGCTGGCGCAGGCGGACGTCGACAACTACGAACCAGCCCTCATGTTCACGATACCAAGATTGGCGATAGTTTCCGGGCTACTGGCTCCTCCGGGAGGTCCGCTGTGCCTGAATTCGGCGGAGACTTTGAGCGAAATGTTCAGACCGTTCAGAGTGAGTGAGGAGAACGAAACGATTAAAGTTATCGGTTTTATTTCGCTTACTTTTCTTAACTCAATGCATTTGCTTTTCAGACTTTGCTTCTGAAAATAAGAGAACTACTGTGGACCTTGAACAATCGAGAGTTGTACATGCTGGAGAAACTTCTTTGCTCTAACGAAGAGCCTTCGGCGCCGATTACTCAAACAACAAAATCAACTTGCCAAGATTTTCCCGACCTCGAAGAATTTGTACATAATTTTTACACCGGGTACCCAAACTGCAAGGAATTCATCGTCGACTTTTATACGGTGACTAAAAACACTGGGAATAATATGGATGAGGTAGCCAACGACGCAGTTCAAATTTTGGACGAAGATTGTAACAAAAGAACTGACGACGATCCGCAACAGACTCTGAACATCGACGTTAGGAGTTTGGAGTGCAGATCGAAAAGCGAGAAGAGCAAAAAGCCTCACAAGAGTAGAACTATCATCAACACCAGGCCGGAAAGCCTGAGTCCGGCTAGAAACGTCGAGGAAAATCAGCAGAGTGATTATTCTGTAATAGAAGATAGCGCAATGGTTCCCAGTCCGAACAGACATCGGGCTGATCAAAGAGAAAGCGATATAACGTATTGTGAAAATTCTAGAGAGACTTCGGAAGCAAGCGGGGAAAGCCAGGGGAGTTTTAATGAAGACAATTTAGAGTCTAACACAGTAAATATTGTTCCTAATAGGCAAGAAGACTTAAGTCCTAGCGAATTTCCGAATAATAACTCAGGACAGAGTCATAATCCAGCCAGAAATACTCTCACTTTGGATGTCGAGAGTCAGGGTAGTTCCCACAGCGACGTTACTCAGTCTGCGAGGGGCGCAGCGATAGAAGAGGGTCAACGGAACGACGAGTCTTACTCGAACCCTGATATATCCGAGATCCTGGGAGCATCGGAGGGCATGGAGATCTCGCAGACTCAGTATTTGCTGAACCAAGTATCCCACGAGAACAACGTGACCGGGGAAGGTATACATCTGCAAAATTCTCTGCCTGACATCGACGCCAAGAAGCTGATCTCCGAAGCGAATAAGACCTTGTCTAATTTACTGTCCGACGGGGAGTGTCAGACGGAGATATCGGAGCAGACGGACTCTGGAATATGCACTGTGATATCCTCGGAGAACACGAGTCTCTATGACAAAAGTCCCGAAGAGAAGAAGAGCTTTCCTCACGAGATTGACGAGCATGTAGCGCATCAGAATTGCGACGAGGACGAAGACAATGAAGAAAATACTAGTTATTCTTGTTCCAAGATAAACTCGCCTAAACGAAAAAACTCAAACATTTCAGAAAGCTCGTGCGTCTGTAGCTTGAGGAGTTCGAAAACCGTTACCTCGTTGGATAGTTCTATAGAAGTTCATGCCTTGGGTTCGAACGGTATGGATAGCGCGAAAAACATTCCAAAAATATCTTCTAATTTCGACGGTACGAACGAAGAGTTCGTCGGATTGGCTTACGGCAACGGTCAGATATCAGTTTGCGAATCGAATCACACGAGCTTCCAGATAAATTATTCCGAAAATTGGGAAAACCTGAATCTGAACATAGACGCGTCTACTTCAAGGAAGGAATTCTGGAGCGATTTGAAGTGCGAGAATTGTCCGTCTACCTCGCAGAAAATCGACACGATCGGCAATAAGATTGAAAAATATGCTCAAGACAAAATTGCTATTAAGAAACTGAAAGAAGACAAACAGAGGAGGAGATATTTGAGAAAATACGAAAGACGAGGGAGCAGAAAAGACAACGATGATACAGAAAAGGTTTGCAGAAGCGTTCAGAATCTCCAAGTACCCACAAGCACCGAAAGCTCGAGGTCAAATTCGACGGATCGCGGGATCAACCCTCGGCTATCGAGTTTCGGAGCTACTTTACACCCGAGTCAAAACACTCGACAAATGCCAAACTTCGGTAGTCACAGTCCCCACATGAGTCCGCGTCTACATCACTTCGAGACTCGGGGAACCCAGAGTAGCCAGTACAACTCGGTGCAGAAGATCCACAGGAATTCTTCGATCCAAAACAGGAAGCTTCTGGACCACAGAAGATCGAGGTCCGAGCAATTGGCCAGGATGAAGAGGAGGGACTCTGGAAAAATCAGGGAAAAGCACGACAAAAATGCCACAGGATCCGATCATGTCAACGCTAGGAAAAAAACTAGCGCCAGGGAAGCGGCATCCTCGGCAAACGACGGCTTGGGCCGCAGGACAGACAAAAGCGGGCTCGCGCCAGAACCCGCGCAAACAACGTCTAAGAGCTACCAGCACCAAGCTCAGAGCTCGAGGGAGACTTTTTCCACGGGTGGTAATTCCCAGAGATTAACGAGGCTCGTGAACCCTGCCGTCGTTGCCAGGGCTCATTCTACAAGCTTGGAAAGGGTTTTGGCCCAGAGGAAAGACCTTTCTAGTTCCAGTTGCTCGAGCTACTGCGATTCGAGCTCAGAAACGAGCGAATTCCAAAGCGACTGTCAGGACGACGAGGAGATAGCGCTCGCCATGCAAGCGGCGGAGATCGCTAACCGGAATCAAATCAGAGCTAAATTCAGGTATATTCAAGATTTGTGGGTCCGCAATTTTTTCGGGAATATCCGAATGCTAAATCGTATGTTAATTTCCAGGTCTTCCGAGGATCTGGTTCACCGTTTGTTCGTCTGCATCGCTGGGGTGGCTGATCAGCTGCAAACAAACTTTGCCTCCGATTTGAGGAACATTCTGAAGTGCGTTTTCCTCATGAACAGCAGTCAGACTCCGGATGAAATAGAACCGATGAAAAGCGAAAGCGTCACCGTGACCCAGCCTGACGCCGCCCCTGCGGAGACCGAAGAAAGAACCAGCCCTGAACAAGATGGTCTAGATGATCATAACGAGCTTGACGAAACGACGCCAACGAATGAAAGAAGTATGCCGAGAGATTGAATCCGCACTGAGATATTTGTTCTTTTGAAAATCAGGCACTCTTGTAACGCTATTCTATTTTTTTGTTCTCAGTATCGCCAATAACAGAACGAGGAGAAGAGTGCGTTGAGCGAGCACCGGCGTGGATCCCGGATCACGACGCGCCCAGGTGTATGGCTTGCCATTCAGTTTTTACAGTGGTGAGACGTAGACATCACTGCAGAAATTGTGGTAAAGTATTCTGTGGCAGATGCAGTAACAACAACGTGCCACTGCCTCGTTACGGTCATACAAAACCAGTGAGAGTATGTAATCGCTGTTTTTTGTATCAAGTTACTCCGTTCACCGTATCCCCGGTATCCGTAACGAGTTGAATGCCTTAATAATTGTGACTAAAAATATAATGCAATCATTAGTCAAAGCGTGTGTTGTAAAACTTTTTTGTTTTCTGTTTTTTTTTTTTTTTTATTTTATTGTAATACGAAAGGCTCATACGTTGCTCGTCCTGCAACAGACTGCTTAACAATTATTCCAAGTATAAATGTAAAATAATAAATATCTGTAATCTAGTTCTAACGATGATAATTTAAACGCGGAGGTGAAATAATTGCACGCGAAATACTAGTTGCATTGATATGTAATAATGGTTCAATTCTTTCCTCGTGTTTTTTCATTATTTTTGTTCTAACAGAATCAATTTTAATCAATTTTCATTATTAATTTCGATATTTGGCTGTAAGAAAAGCAATCGTAAAGACATATTTTCTTGCAAAGAATGGAAAAAATTTCGACACGTTCGGATTGATTGATCGAGAAAAAGCAATAAACGTTAAGGGGGAGGAAAATTAGTCGAAAAGTGGCCAGTGTTAAGTAAAATTTGCACACAGGCATAGTCGTGGTAATCTACAAAGAGCCTAAGCTAATCTAACTTAATATCCTATGTTATCTTGATTTTATTAATTTTAGGTACCGAACTGATTTCCTGCAGTTTCATTAAGCTCTTATGTTAGTTTTATCGATTGATTTAATCAACAGTTCTATGTGAATGTATATAGCGAATTTAATTTCGGTTCCGATGCACGATCCAATACAATTTTGAAATATTGAAATTCGCGAATTCGAGAACGTGAATTTTATGTAAATAGTACACGCGTCTGAATTTTTGTTTTGTTTGATTCGTTCCATATTTCAATTTTTTTTTTTTCTTGTTTCTTACAAAAGTACGAGGTGATATTTTAATTTTATTATACGTATAGAAAGTTTATATTTTATAATTTTTAAGAAAAAAAAAGGACTTGACTAATTGATTTATTGCAAAAGTTTAAGAGAAAAAAACGTATATAATTTTGTTTAACCAGTGATGAATGAAATATGAAAAAATATATATATGCATATAGATAAACTGTAAATAATATAATTAACAATAGTGATTTAGAGTATATATATATATACACATTACAAAAAATTAAAAGTGAAATTATTGGAAATAGTTTCATAGAGTTTGTGGTGAAAGATCGATGAAATTTTCTATTTCGGTGCAATAAAAAATGTAACCTCGTAACATCGACAAAGATCTGCGTCAAGCTCTATGCAAAATTCTTTTCTTTTTTTTTTCTTATCACGGGTCACCTGTACGATTACAAGTTACAAAATAATAGATTTTTAATTTTTATTCTTATTATCCACTGTAACGTATATTTTTGCAATGTGTGCCAATTATGGCATAATTCGTCGACTTAATACCCATGGTTCAATTTTCTTTTAATACATAAAATACAAATATACGATTATTATTATAATTATTTATCGCGAAGTTTAGTTTAGTTGAAGAAAAAATAGAATAAAATTGAAAACAA
This sequence comes from Euura lappo, assembly GCA_018257835.1. Classification (NCBI taxonomy): domain Eukaryota; kingdom Metazoa; phylum Arthropoda; class Insecta; order Hymenoptera; family Tenthredinidae; genus Euura; species Euura lappo. Next base: position 155,788 of record JAEUYN010001869.1, read on the forward strand.
ATAAAAAATTACCAACAATCAGATTTAGAAATAAATTAACACTGTTCTTATCAATCGTCAAAAGTATTAATATAACTGATACAGGCCTGAAATTAATATCTACTATTTAATATAATTAGACTTCCAATAAGATCGGGGAAAGGAAAATTGATAAATTTCAAACAATTACAGTCTCGTAAATACATAATCTTATCCACATAAGAACTAAAGTCGATAGAATATTTCCAGTTATTCCTATTAAATAGCATCACACGTATGTAGGTTGAGTTCGCCGATTGGTCAGACAAAAATTCACTACCCCATCTATATGATATGATATATTTCTAAAAATTGAATAATAATATTCGGCTGAAAAAAATTAACAATAATCATAATAATAATGAACAATGATATAATTTCCAAAGTTTCCACACAGCTGATGATAATATATGTGAGGAAAAAAAAAATAAAAAAAATTCTCAGATATAGATATATTTTTATTCTAAATATACGTATGTATGTGTCAAATTTCAATCGAACTTTATTACAATTGACTATATATATAAATAATATTAAAAGTCATTCTTTGCATTGTTATAACAATGTTGTTGTTACAGCTTGTAATATTATTATTTGAATGAAAATAATTGAAAAAAAAAAACGTAAATGTAAAAAATATATAAATATCAATTTTTATTAAATATATTCCAAATATCGAGTAGAATACGTATAATATGAATTATTCAAATTGAATGAAAATAATATTGTTTTTTTTAATCGATTGCTGAACGAAAATTAGAATAAAAACGAATATTAAAATGTTAAGCAAAAAAAAAAAAAAAAAAAACGTGTTCAGAAGACTTGATCCTTTATCCTTGTAATCGTCGTAAAAAAAAATATACATATATTGAACATTCCTTGTATAACTATTAAAAAGAAAAAACCATAACGTAGAAAAAAAAAATTAGATGCGTTCGAAGAGTTGTAAATTTGCATGAAAAAAGTTGCTAAAGAATTATTGTTTTAGAGGAAAGCTGACCAAAAATTGAGCGGAATAGAAAAAAAAACAAAAAAAAAAAAAACACGAAATTAAAATATCAGATCGAAGGAATAATGTATTTTCAACATATTGATGATGCCTTCTTAGAGAACACCCATGTATTCATTAACTGAATTAAAAGTAGAGTTTTTATTATAATGTGTATTAAAAAAAAAAAAAAATTTTTTTTTTTTTAAATCGATTGTCTCTTATATGAAGAAAATGTATAAAACTGAAAGAAAAAAAGAAAACTAAAAATAATAAGAAAAACTAAAAGTATCGAGAGATTTTTGTTAGGATTATTTTTTATATTATTTGCCCAAGTATCGTTGTATTATTACGTATTCGTTGTACGCTTTTGATGACTATGCTTATATAAGACGATAATAAATCAATACGATATAAATACAATGTAGACAATATAATGACGTATTCGGTAATAATTGTACAATGATAATAATTAATCAGAAAACTAATTAAAATGATGAAAGTTTTTTTAATTTCTATGTAAGCATAGTCACTATGAGAATAATGAAAACAAATAAATGCAAAAAAAAACACAAAAAAAACTAGAAGAAAGAAAAAAAAGGGATAAAAAATCTGAATTGAAAAAAAAACATGAATGTGCGCATATAGAATAATTATTAATATTGTATTGTGGATATGTGTTCGACCAATATTCGATATGCTCTGGTTTTGGTTATAAAAACTTATATATATAAATGAGAAAAAAAAAACATCAATGTAAATAAAATTTGTTATTTAAGACGTTTAAAAGAATCATATATCTACTTTCTTCTCAATGGGCTATTATTCACTCAAATTTTCATTGTTAGTCTACAAGAGATTCCGTGATTTCGCCTAATTTCAGTGGATTTCGATTATCCAAAAATGATTTCGAGGTATTTCAGCTGACTTCCATTGATTTCGAAACATTTCAGCTGTTTTCTGAGTGATTTTGTACTACTTAACAGCGATTTTTTGTCTAATTTCAACGGATTCATTGTAACAGAATTAATTTGTAATCGCCCTATAGCTATATTGATTCGAACGACCTGATACCACCGAAGGGTCGTGGAACCCCCAACGAAATTCCTATATCTTCATTGCCATGGATTCGAACCAACAAAGCGTCATGCCAACACACGATACCGGAGTAATAACCCAAATACCTCAACAACAGAATAGTCTGATTCCATCAGTGGAACAGAAATCACGCGGACTCGATGCAATAAATATGGAAAAAATTAGAACAATTCGTTTCATAGGGAAATTAAATTTTAAGCGAAACTAGAATATCTAAAAAATCAACTATTCATTACACTGACGCCTTGGAAACATCCAAAAATTCATCATGGAGATGGAAATGAACAGCGAATTAGGAAAGGTAAGTTCACGTCGTTCTTTCATTTTTTTTTTCCTCGGTATATCGTAATTTCGATTATCGCATTGCGATATCAGTAAGTCGCGAAATGTCATCTCAACACAACTGTCTAACCAATTTAATTTTCTGAGACGATTTTTTTTTCGAATAAAATAAACGAAAAATGGTAGACAACGATGAAGGGGAAGATGGAAACAGTAAAAAATGGGACACCAAAGTTACAGCTACTTCGACAGAAAAATGGTTTAAGGCAAAACGGTGCAGTGTTGATGAAGTTATTATCAAAACACTTCGTTTTATTAACCATCTTCCAACCCCATGGCTCATTGAGGGGAGACTTTGGTCAAATTTTGAAAATCGCTATTAGAAGTCTTAGGAAAAAAATCCTTCCAGCTATTTTTGAATAATGGTAATGTACACTGTGAAAAAAAAAATTCAGCCTCTTGCGAAGAAGATTTTTCCTACCGTTACCAAAAATTCCTTGCGTCTACACTTTCATCCCAGGAGATAAACATTTTTTTTTCTCACAGTCTATGCTACCATTATTAAAAAACTGCTAGAAGGACTTTTTTGTACACATATTTTTAACATTGTAATAATTAAAAAACCTATTTTTGCCAAAGTCTCCCTTCAACGAGATTAAAGTGGATTTTATAAAATAATATATTCGTTCCAGGATGGGGGTAGCGAAGACGGTGAACGATCTTCCTCTCGGAGTTCCGCAGGTAGCGCTTTTTGCGCTCTTGAAGAGGATTTTGCGAAGGTATAATGAGATTTCGAGGCGTCATTAAGTCGTTATAAATTACAAAATTTCACTTAAAGGTCCTCAAAGAGATGAAGAACAATACCGCCTTAGCCGCCTACGAAACTGAGTACACGAGATTATTCGACGCGTTGTACACAGCGCATAGAAACGAGCAACGTTTAACGGCCGAATGTGAAGACCTCCAGGTAATTAATCATCATAATAAGATGTGAATATTTTATGACACGTGACACTGATAAACAGGCGGAAATTGACGAATACAGAACTCAATTATCCAATGCGGAAAAAGAGGCGGAAAGTTATTGCGCGAATATCGAAGAGCTGAAACAAGATGTCGAAAAGGCTCTTAAATTAGCGGATGCAGCTCACGCACGTGAGCAGGCAGCGCAGGAAAAGATAACGAGCCTTCGATTAACCACGGCGAAATTAAGCGACGAATTAGAACAAAAGAATAAACATTTGGGCATGGAGGAAAAGTTAGTCTCTCGCACTTTATTAGCTGTGTAATTGAACCGAGGTTCGTTGATATATCCCCAAATTGCAGAGGAACTGCGACCAGCAAGCAAAAAGAAGGGCTTTTGAAAGAGAGAGAAAAAATGCTGGCCGAGATTGATTTACTGCGACAACGTATCGCTCACGCAATGACAACGAATGAGGAATTGGAAAGGAAAAATAGTTCCGTTGACCACAAAATGTTGGAGCTACAAGACACTATCGAAACACAGACGAATGATTTCTCTAGAGAAAGAACTGCCAGAGAACGTGCTGAGCAGACTTTACTGGATCTACAAGAAGAACTGAGATTAAGAAACGTTGACTTACAGGTACGAAAAAAAAAGTTTATTTTTTCTGTTCCATATCATCAATTATATATAATTTTTTGTGATTTCAGAATGTTAATAACGCGCTGAAAACGTCCGCAAATAGCGTCGTGAAGCTTGAAAGTACGGTAAGAGAGCAAAAACTTGCGTCTGAAAAGCTGCAGAAGCAGATGGAACAGTTCATGGTCAAGAGGTTGAATGCACAAGCTGAGATCGATAACCTTAACACGCAACTGGACGACATGACCAAGGAAAACGTTGAGAAAACTAAAAAATTGAAGACCCTTGATCAAGATAACAGCAGGTTTGAACCGGTTATATTATAATCACGTGTCTTAGCTAGTCTGTCCGGTAATTTTGTGTTCTAGATTGCTCAGCGAAGTTGAGAAGCTAAAGTTCCAGAGAGACGGAGCGGGGAAGAAGCTCTTCAAAGCTGAGTCAAACAAGTCAAAGGTAGAAATCGAGTTGCACAAATTGAAATCGGTTATGCAATCGATGGAATCGGACATGGATACGCTTATCAAAAAAGCTGATAGCGATAAGCGAGCCTTGGAAGCTATGCGTCGCGAAAAAGATCTGAAAACGAAGGCTCTCTCCGCCATCAAGGCGAACTTGAAGAGACAGGGCTTGCTGCTCAGAGTCCAAGAGCAGGCTAAGAGCAAATTGGAATCTGAGGTGAAGGAATGCGTCAGTAATAACCAGGCGCTGAAAAAGGCTGAGCAAAATGTTGAAAAGGAACGCGACAGGTACATAGTCGAGGTTCAAGAGCTGGCGCAGAAGGTCGAGGACCAGATGGACCTGGTCAAGATGAAACAGATGGAGATATTCGATTACAAAAAACGATTGGCTGAAGCCGAGACTAGATTTAGACAACAGCAGAACCTGTTCGAAGCCGTTAGAGCCGACAGAAACACCTGCAGCAAAACGCTTAACGAGACTCAAGACGAAGTTTTGGATCTTAAACAGAAATTGAAAATTATGAGCAACCAGATCGAACAGTTGAAGGAGGAAGTCGCCACGAAGGAGTCGAGTCTGATCAAGGAAGAATTTCGTGAGTCGATCGATCCACGCGGCAAAGAGAGGCGATAAAGTAGATATTGGTGAATGTTATTGATCATTGATTATTTTTGACAGTATTGGGAAAGGCGGAGAAGGAGAAGGATGCCTTGAAACTTGATCTCCAGACCGCCCATAAAGAGATATCGAGCTTACGCCACGACATCGAAGAGAGAAAACTCGAGGAAAAACGACTGAGAAGAACGCTTCAGAGTGCCGAAAACGACATTGCTCGAAACAAAAAAGAAATTGACATGATAATGAACGAGCGTGACATTCTCGGTACTCAATTAGTCAGACGGAACGACGAGCTGAGCCTCCAATACAGCCGATTGAAGATCTTCCAAAGCACCATCCACAGAGGGGACGCTCAGTACGCGCAGAGATTGGAGGACATAAGATTGTTGAAACTCGAAGTGAAGAAACTGAGGACCGAAAAAGCGCTGCTATCTAAGAGCATAATGAACGTCAGCGATCTCAGACAAGAAATATTCCACCTCGAGAGAGATCTGACCCGCGAAAAATTGAAGGTCATGGCTCTGGAGGAGGAGCTGCAGAATCCGTTGAACATTCACAGGTGGCGAAAATTGGAGGTAAAAATCGGTCTGCGGGTGCCGATCGGTGACTCGATTGTAAGATTAATCACAGACCACGTATATCGCAGGGCTCTGATCCGGACACGTACGAGTTATTATCAAAAATTCAGATACTTCAAAAGCGTGTGTTGAAAATGTGTGCGGCTATGATTCAAAAAGAGAAGAAGATCAAAGAAGGGGAAAAGTTGTACATGAATCTGCGCGCTGTGCTGTCGAAGCAGCCTGGACCCGAGGTTATAATCAGCTTGCAGAAAACGCAAAAGGCGTTGCGAGAAAGAGGAAAGAAGATGAAGGTAAAGCGATAAAGGGATCGATGGGAATGTATCGCGTATATTTCCAACTCGAATCGGCTTTGTTATTGAATTATAAAAAAAATTCTTAGCCAAACATGTTATTCGGAATAAAATTGTTTTCATTCTCATTATTGACAGTGTCTAATCTCGGAACTGAACATGAGCGAATCCCAAGTAAACGAATATAAATTCGATCTCGAAAGGATGACGAAAGAGATGTGCGATCTGAAAAATAAATTTTACGCCCAAAAAAAGAAGGAACAAAAATCTGTAAAAGCCAACATCACCGAATTGTGTAGACCGATGCTACCCCCGGTTCCTCCTTGTCACAAAAAATTTTGTGGGGGTGGTTTCAACATGGCAGGACCAACGCCCAGATATTTATATGCTATAGAGTCGGCTGAGTTTAGCAAATAGCCGATCATAAAATGCCAGGTTTTCAAACATGAAATAAAACATGATTTCATGAAACATATTGTAAATAAAAAAAATAAATTGATTTTACAACAACAAAAAATCACGGCTAGTTATATGATTCTATGCTGCTAATTCAATCGAAAATTCACCAAATTTAGATCAATTTGTATGTCGAATTTATTGCTCTTTATGTGCGGTGGTTCCTCGCGAGGTCGCGGTATTGTGCCAGAGCCTATAGATAATTAGCAGCTGCGTAATCTACTGATTACGGTGCCAAACGAATTCGCAATTTGTTTCGATTATTTCGATGGAAAACTACCGAGTTCGCGTTAATATACGCAGTTCAAGAGATAATTCTAGATGTGGTAACAGAAATTAATTGATGTAATAGGGACTGCGAAATTGCTTGGTAAATATTTGGGATAATTGGACAATTTGGGGTTCCCATATCAGCTAAAATAACATAAACTATTTTTCATTATCGTTGCGTGTGATAATATACAGGATGCGCGATTGCCAAGTAAAATAAAATGGCAAAACAGAAAAGAAGCGCGGAATGTTATCACGGACTCGCAAAACGCGCTCTAATGTAAATGTAAAGATCCCGAATAATTGAATTTCAAAAATCAAAACACAGCCCTAAATTTAAACAGACAGATGCCCAATCATAATCAACCCAATTAGCGTGAACAATCGATCTCAGATAATTTCACTGCAGCTGGAACAGCATGGAAAATAAATTTTGAAGTAGTCCCGATTACGTCCGCCAGTGGCGCTACGAAACGCCTCACGTGATCCTGCGCACGGAACGTGGCAAGTTGTCAACGATTTTCCACAAGCAACCAATTAAGGTAATCAACAGGTGCATGGATGATGTGACAGATTCAATTTCCGCGTTCTGGAACCCACGGTTACAACCCTTTGATGTGATACGGTACTGCTTCAGAAGTTGCTCGTAACTCTTAGTCTGTGGGTGCTTGTTGATGACCCCATTCGTCCGTGGCGCCAAATTCGTAATCATGTGTCGTCATCTGAGTCGAAATAGACAATCTATCGTTTGAGATGCTTGTTCGAACTCGAATAATCCGTGACATCGATTGTCACCTTTTTACCCAAAAAAGTACAAATCTTCGTTCATCACTTGTCTAATATAATATTATGACCGGAATCGTCGTGTTATTTATTATATAATTTCGTATCTGAATTCGAACAAATATGTAGAAAATCAGATAATCAATAAAAAATCATATGGTAAACTATATTAACTATCATGTAATTTTTTTATATTAGATTATATCTAACGAGCCACGCGCATATGATTGATTATGTGATTTTGCATGTATCTTATCAAATTCACAAACTAAATTATATGATAAATTAACATTATGCGATTTCCACTAGGGACGACGTAAGAATTACTCAGATTTTAGGCAGCTAGAAATTATCGAAATGTTCACTCGACGATATTTCAGATGGAGATATGCATCGACAGCATGGAATCAGCCCAAAATGCAGTCAAGGGTGGAGCGATGCGTTTGGAAGTCTGCGCAGCTCTTTCCGACGGGGGCCTGACCCCGACCCCGGGTTTCGTTAACGCTCTTCGGAAGGTCATAGCGATTCCATTATTCGCGATGATCCGTGTACGCGGTGGTAATTTCGTTTACAGTCGGGAAGAGGTGGACGCGATGTTGCTAGATTTGAAATTGCTCAAAAGTTACGGCGTAGACGGTTTCGTTTTCGGTGCTCTGACAGCGGAGAATGAAATCGACCTGGAAACTAGCAAAAAAATAGTCGATGCTGCTAAGCCTTTGCCGGTTACTTTCCACAGAGCTTTTGACGAAGTTCGTTCAAGCCCGCAATTAGCTGTGAGTCTAATAGCTCAGATTGGATTCAAGAGGATTCTTACCTCTGGGCGAGAAAACTCGGCGGAAAAAGGCTTGGAGCTAATCAAGAGTCTCGCTTCAGCGGCGACTGACGGACTTTTGATAATGCCTGGAGCTGGAATAACCGTGGATAACATTAAAAAAATCAAAGACGAATCTTTGTGCAAAGAATTTCATGCATCTGCCAGAAAATCCAAGACGCAGTCTGGAACAAAGCTCAAAATGGGGACGGAGAAGGATTCGCAATCCTTTATGGTCACTCACGAAGAAACTGTCCGGCTGATGGTCGCCGTTGTGAATGGATCTTAAACCAGTTCATAATATTTGTACTTTTTTGTAATTAGTATGTATGCATTCAATAAATAAACAATTGATGATCACCTTTCATTCTTTCGTCTTTTCGAACCCCCAAATCATCAAGTTCGACCTTCAAAATAAATATACTTTCTGCAAGACACGGTACAAAACAATTTTTTCATGAAAGTACCATAACTCAAGAGTATGGTTTAAAATTTTAGCGAACTAATATTGAAAATTGAAAAAGTTATGAATTTTTTAGTAGAAAACCGTGTTTTTTCGAACACCTTGTTTCGCGAATTTTTTTCAGTACTTAAAAACCACAAATTTACAGTTTCATCGATGACAGTATATTTTTCAATGTTCAAATTATGCTTCTAATTCTGGAAACAATAATTTTGTATAGACTAGTCACTAGGGATATTGGACTCATACTCTCGTCTCCTTGTCGTTTCGTAATGCTAATGTCATTATCGACTGTGTTGTTATACCCTTTTATTTTTGACGAAACTTATAACGTCGATAACGACATAAGAACAAAATTTCCGAAGCATATTGTGTAACTGCGATTGTATGGAACTGGTTTCCACTATCACTAAATGTTTATCGTTTACAGTATATACTCTTCTCGCAGCGATGCGTACATCGACTTCTACAGTGAATATAACATTTGGTGGAAAAACACGCATCTAGACAAAAAAAGACCTCAAATGACAAATCTCACTTTACAGCTTCATTACAATTCGCACATTATCATTATGTGCAATTAGCACATTATTAATTCGAGATTCGACACAATTTCACGTCATTCACTTCACTTTATACCGCTATTTTCATTTTGCACAAATTACTGCGCAATAGATCTGCAATATGTATTTTAATTGTTCTTTGGATAATTTTGATCCTGCTTGAGTGCTCCTCGAGGGAGTCTAATTATGGAGCATTCTATCATTGACATTGAAATTATGGACTAATGTGAGACCATTACGTCATTTCTAAGTTCTCCTACAACTCCATGCGCGTATTATATGTATTGAGTGAATTACTTCCACAATAATTCCGCCTTCGCGTGTTATCTGCTCGCGAGTTATGAGGCCGCGTAAGTTGGAGTCCTTTTTCTAAGCGTGGAAGTTTCCAATGAAATGCATGTCACGCTGAGTGGCTGACGATTCTTCATTCTCTAAATTATTTTCTACTCAAATTACAAGCCTCAATGAACCTTGTCTGGACTGACGACGGATGAAACGATTTGAATAATCGAAATCGCACTGAAAGTCTATTTTCATTCTCTTCGTTCAATTATGTTACCGATGAGACAATAAAAACTACTTTCAACGATGTCGTGACTTTTGAAGATATAATTAATGTGATTTGGTATTCCTATATTCGTATTATGACTTTTGACCTGACAGTTGTCCCAAAGATAATGAATCCGGTTAGAGCTGACTCCGAATTGCGGTATGATATCGGAGCAGCATTTTTCGCACTACGTTCCAAAGTGTGGTTCGAGAAATGCGCGTGGCTACTTAATTGGTCTAATTAGAGCAAAAAGGCTGAGTGACCGAGTCGTTAATCGTGTGAGAGCAATTTTTTTTTTTTGTATTTCCTCAATATCACAGTACGAGACAATCTCATGACACGCTTCAAAATATTATGATATTCTTGACAGAAAATGTAGACTCAAGTAGAATGGACGATTTCTATGGAAAATCCGTTGAAGAATTTTCAATTGTTGCGCGAGTACATCGGACGTAATGAAGCCGAATCTTTCTACATAGTTGATGCAATTGTTGTTAGCTGCTTGAACATTTTGTGTAACGATCATTGGAGTCTACGTAAAACGTAAATGTTTACGTGCAGTACGAATACATTACGAATGAACCAATGTCGAAAATTTCTTATGTTTCGTCACATCTTAAAGTGATACTCAGTAAATATTTATGTTGCCTTACGTTACAATTACGCAGAAGAACGTTACCAAATAATATTTATGATATTTGCAATGACTGACCAATTTCGAAGGATGAGGAAAATTTCAAATTATCGCTATTTCCGATAATCGTTCGATGAGCGAAGAGCAAACTTAGTTTTTTTTTTTTATACTCTCATTCATTCTAAAGAAGGAAAAAGGACGGAAATCCGGTCATAGCTCGAAGAACCCAGATAAGACTTATTGCGAAAAATGATTGATTGAACTGTCTGAACTATTCCACGCGTTCTACTTATTTATAAAAATAAGGTGACATGGTTATTGGTTTAATTTACGATGGGAACATGACCGATCACATTTATATCTAGTCCACGAACTTTTCAGGACCAATGTAACAATTACATCAACGGCGTCTGATCGAGTTAGAAATAATCGTGCTTGAAGGAACTAAAGTAGAGAATCAACTGTCATTATTCTTATGGAAATATCTCTAAACTCAATCATTGAAACTATCAGGCTTCTAGAATTATGTATCCTGCACACATGAGCATGTTCACACCGTTTGTAAGAGGTGAAGGGTCGTATATTTTTCATATGCGAATCTATAACGACTGAAATGGACGAATTTGCAAAAACATGAGTCGAACTATACAGATAAGCAAATTTATTGACAAGATTTGTGAATTTAAGAATACTTGATGAGTCGCGTGTCAATCATTTGATATGACGAGCTGGTTAATCAACCGGCGCGTGCTCTCGCTTTTCTGATTGGTCAGTAAATAGACACTTATTAGTTCGTCGTGAGACAGTCAAGTAAAGCAATTCACGATTGGCTAAGGAGCTTCGGTTCACGAGTACATTAGTTTGCGATAAGATTAAAAAACCCCTGTTCAACAGTTACTATAAAAGACTGGCAATCCAGTGGACTTGCAGTACATCCCAAGACAACAAAGACCACTGTTAGCGGTCGATATATTCTCTCCGATATAAAACAACGACGACTTCGAACGATTATTAATAACAAATAAAAATGGTTGTACTCGCGGAAAATATTCGACCAAAGTTTACGGAACTCAACGAACTGGCATCCGAAAGCGTGAGTAGCATAATTTTTCAAAGAACTCATACACGAATTTGCGTCATCTATTGCGCCGTCGTTCATCTACGTATTTCGACTGAAAGCGACAAAATCAAGGTCTTCCATTACCCTAAATAAATGTATCTTCAAATATTTAATTTCAGAATGGCGGTAGGATAGCCTTTGCCACCGACGACTGGTTCGCATGCGCAGAAAATCTTCTCAAGGTGAGTTACATCCTGAGTACAATAGAAACCGGTGATAAAATTGCGTTTATTTATCTATCCAAAGATTACTTTTACACCTTCCTCTTTCTTCCAGGACGATGAGCCCGTGTTCAAAGAAGGCCTCTACACGGATGCTGGGAAATGGATGGACGGTTGGGAAACAAGGAGGAAGAGATGCCAAGGTCACGACTGGGCTGTCATTGCCCTACACAAGCCGTCCAACATCATGGGTATCTGTGTAGACACGGCCTACTTTACCGGAAATTATGCCCCCAGGTTCTCGATCCAGGCAGCAAATCTCACGGACGAAGGTTGGTATCGGATGACACGAAAAATTGGTATTCTGGGATTTACGGTCTCATTTTTCGTTACAGAGGCAAAACTGTTCCCTAAAAGAGAATGCAGACTCGGATCAGCCGCGAGTCAAGCAGACGTTAATCAAATGGCCAGTCTGAACACAGAGGTTTGTATTTATTATGATGACAAAACTTGATTAGTTTCATTCGAGTGAATCAAAGCTGACGAATATTCGTTATTTTTGCTGTCCAGAAGTGGGAGACTTTGGTTCCGATGACAAAACTCGGTGCCGGATATGAAGAAACTCGTAGAAATTATTTCCTCGTTTCGGAAGAGAATACCTGGACGCATATCAGACTGAACATATTCCCGGACGGTGGTATCGCCCGGCTACGTTTGTACGGGTTCACGAACCCCGACTGGGACAAGGTCAACCGGGAAGAACAGATCGATTTACTAGCGAGCGAGAATGGTGCGGTATGCGAAGGGTACAGCAACGCCCATTACGGTCATCCCAAAAATCTTATCAAACCTGGAAGATCCGTTACCATGGCCGACGGATGGGAGACCGCGAGGAGACTCGACAGACCTCCAGTCCTGGAAGCCGACGACGCTGGAATACTGAGGGTACGCGGGTCCTCCGATTCCAAATCCGAAACCACTGTGTGGATCCGAACGAACGTAACGAAATTTGACCTCAAATTTTGATCGGGTTACAGGTTCCTGGTAGTGAATGGGCTCTTTTCAAGCTTGGACACGTGGGTCAAGTCCAATCGATCGAAGTCGACACTAACCACTTCAAAGGAAACTTTCCAGACAGTGTTAAGATCGAGGGGATTCTCGCGTCGCAGGATCAGGACCTCAGCAAACACGCGTGGAAGACGATCATGTCCCCGAAGAAGGTGAGCCTTGCGATGACGTTTCGTTTGTAAATTAGACTCCGAAGCCGAAGAAGAGATACGCTTGTGTGAAATTCTGTTCTAAGGATTGTAATTAAAGCCTGTTTTTTTCCTCGCAGCTCTCACCCCACAAACAGCACCTCTACGAATCCGACGATCTGGTATCTCACGGTTCCATAAGTCACGTAAAAATAACCATGGCACCAGACGGTGGGATCTCCAGGGTCAGATTGATTGGGTATATTTCTGATTAGTCAGAAGTTCTGATAAGAGCCTTAGCTCCGAACCAAGGTATTTGCGAGGCTCAGTAATCATATCACTGGGCGGGTGAATTGGGTATTGACTGAGTCTCTTCTACTCGGCTGAAGATTATCACCGGTTTTTCCCGCCCCGTTCATTCCGTTATCACGAACTTCAGACATACTGTAAATGCGAATGTACTAGTAAGTTATTTATCGAATCTGGATGTAATTCTATGAACTGAAGACTAGATCAGAGAAACAGGTTAATTGCAAGATGACGTTTATCAATTTCAACTGGCTTTTTTTTACATTTCTCACGTTTTTGTGTGTTTCAATGCTAATTCAACCTTCACATCATAGAATAATATTGAGGTCAAGATTCCATTTTCCATTTTCAAAAGTTATTTATTAAAGGCTGTGAATTTGTGTATCAAAAGAACAGCTACAGGTATTATTATGATATTTATACGTAACCGAATTGTGTAGATAGTTGTTGAGATTAATTAATCATAGTTAATTTAAATGTCTTACCACGTTGATAATTTTTGTTGTTCATTAAGGTAGTAAATAAATTCCTATTTAAAAAATCATCATCATCAAATTAATGAAAATTCCCAACGACTCAACGCGTTGTTCTTCGCGTCTTTGGTCCCGAGAAGATCAACTCAGAAGCGAAGGAATGCGCTGTGGACCCACGCACCATCTTGGATACTGCAATTATAAGTATACCATCGCTGGACCCCAACCTGTTCCACCAACATTTTGCCACGAAATTACACACGGTATTCAAGGTCAACCAGAAAGTTACTACTATTCTCCGGATGACTGTCTAGGTCAAATCTCTCATTGAATTAACGGAACGCAAATTGTTTGAGTTTATTTCTGAATCTTCTCGATATACCTGGAAAATCGGTGGAACGAATGATTCATTTTTGGATCGTTTCTTGATGGTTCAAAAAAAAAAATTAGTGATTGTCTTCTGTTGTGCGGATAATGAATTGTTCAACTCTGATCGATCGGTTGCCTAATTTATTGCATACATTCATCGATTTGTTTCGCGATTCTTGTCGATAAGAGGCACTGTCCAGCTGCACTTTCGTTTGTGGCACACGTGTGTCGCACACTCTCATGAAAGTTGACTTCGGTATAGTTATAGTAAACACAGAGGGAAAAGCAGCTAGCTCTCTCATAAGAATGAAGATCCTGTCCATGTCCGTAAGAACCTGCTGCCCACGTATAGTGGTTGACCGCTCACGCTCTCATCGTCAGTAGAAGAATCGCTTTCCGTCGAACCAGACCTGGCTTAATATCCCACAGTACAACGGCAGGATAATAGATAACCCGTTGTTTTCTGGTTTTGTGATTTCATTCATGTTGGTAAATCGATTTTATACACTTTCAATGACCTCCCAACGAGGTCGAGGCCAAGGGTCGGTCCTGATTCAATAATTAGTATTCGATCGGACATCGAAGAGACAAGCCGTGATGTACTTCGGATCGGATTAGATATTCGCGGTTTTCTCTGATTCTATGACTTCCTACGACACGTGCGTATGTGATGTGATAAAAGTAATTCGACTGGAAACGATTCTATTCATTCTTACACGACACGAGTGAAATCCTGTATACAAATATAGTAGAAATTCAACAGTTCACACTGAAGACTGAACGAAAACTCATAAGATTGATTCGAGTAACGAATGACACTAAAATTCGAACAAATGAAGATAAATCACAATCAGAATCTTGAATCGTAATTTTTTCATGTCGAGTGATGAACGCGAATAAAATTGGTTTCTAAAGTATGGTCTGCAATAAAACGTCCGTCAATTTGCTAACGAATGGGACCAATTTGTCGTTGAAGATAGATAAACTTGGTTCTTGTAGTTGAGGCAGCGAGATAAACGACGCACTTTCTAATAGCATCAGAATATTTTTATCACCTCGGGTGTACAAAACGATAGCGAATTTTTGACCGGGTGATTCGCGATTAGTCAATTTAATTTTCCTCGTGGGCGAATTATTGTGAAAATATTGAACATTTTCGATCGAATTATAATTTATTTTATTATTTCAGCGACGTCAGATTGAAATTTTGATGACATCGATTACAAAAATGTGTGCGAAAACGATATTCTGAAGATTCACGAAATTGATTGATAATCTCGCTAAAAATCATTCGAATAAATTTTACCTCGATCGGTCGCGAAGATAATATCGAATATTGATTATAAGTGATAAGATGACTTCCCAGGATGAATCGCAAAGTGAGAGGATTAGAAGAATGTTTAGCTGGAGCTCCGGATTCACAAGGTTAGTCGAATAGCTGGTTTAAAATTGAGAATAACCATCGGCTGGAGGAAGTCTTTCAGATTCTAACGTTAAGAAAATGAAGATCGTCAATTTTTCAACACGCCCAAAATCCCAAATCTACAAATTCTGGAGATTTCTGAGCTACTGATTATCGTGTGAAGTTTTTGAGTGGCTGATACGAAGACAATTCGAAGAATGTTCGGTGCTCAACTAAGAAACGAATCTGCAGTGAATACAGATCGGGAATTTATGCTGATATTGGCATGACGTTAAAATTTACACATGGGTTACAGCATAGGTATATCGAGCTCGTCTCGTTGTCTGCGTTGATAATCGATTCAATCGACATACGCCCTTTCGATATTTTCAGCCTTATTAGTCTTTCGGTGGGATTTGCTATACCTCATTCATCAATAATGCATCACAACAATCTACCTTGACGATGACAAAAGTTATAATCGACAACGAATCAAGGATATACATAACAGAATTTTATTCTCAAAATAATTGTTTATCATGGTGGCCACAGCTGTGAAGAGTTTTAAAAAATCCCTGCCTCTTCGCTGATTTTTCCTGACCAAATTATAATTTTTCACTGACTGAAATCCGGACGAATCTGTTACTCAAGCATGTAATAAATAATGTTCTGAATCAATGGTGAAAGACAGTGATTTTTTAGAATTATATTTTCATTGAATAAGATTCCCGCCTGAAAAAGAAAAAAATCGCTGAGGATCTTTTATTCTGTCTCGTTTTGTAACGGCATAAAATACCGTGAATTTTTCCCGACCATTTTTCGGATTCCCCGACTTTTCCTGACTTTCCTGAACATTTTTCGAATTTTTTCACTGTTCCCTGACCAGCTGCCATCGTGATGTTTACGGTAAAAAAATTTCAAAACTATTTGGTTGTATCAGGGTTGCCATATGTCTGGGAAATCTGAAGTTATGAGAGAACATAAATCCTCATCGTGAAATACGGAACGTTTTTCTTTATCTAAAAAAATTATCGATAATTAATAACGGGGAAAACCATCCAGGGCCCCACTAGGACCTTCCCAGAAACGTCAGGCTTGCCCCAAATCGGATAAAATTTGACGTGTTTGGGAGGATCCTAGTAGGGTTTTTCCCCATTTGGGAAGAGGAAAGTCAGGAAAAATCCACGTCTCAGTACATCAGAAATTCTATAAATGTCATAGACTTTTTTTTTATCGGAAAAAAAGGTAATTCTTTATTAAACTTCCGCAACAGATATACTTGCACATGAAAAAATACGATAATAAAAATTTCCATCGAAGAAAAACTTGTCATAACGATACGCAGTATAAATGGCAATCTTCGTTTTACGATGCAGTTCTCCTTTCTTTTTCCAAAAAAATATCGTCTGGAACTGACCGCGCGTTTAAAATAACAAATGACTTGTTTGTCTTTAAAATTGTATTATACTTTTGTAGATATTTTTTTTCATTCTTATCATCAGTATAGAACGCACGCATGTATTTCGTATCACAATTGGTTAGTCTTATTGTCAGTCTTTATCTAGTCTTTCACTGCACTTTGCTACCAGCATGAGCGACGTCTCGTTCGTTGTCGTTTATCGGCTGTTCTCGACCACTTTCTACCGCGGTGTCACCCGGGTTCACCAGCCAACTGCCATAACGAGTAACTACAGAATTCGATCGCTGGAATTTCCCATTACGTGTTTTCGTTCAGGTTTTTCTCCTTAAAAAAAATCAGACTGTTCCAAACATCGCGTAAATAATGACCGAGCGGAATATGGAACGCGTTTTTGCCCCTAGTCAACAGGTCGAACTCGTCGATACCACGGATCAAATTGACCGGTCCAGTTGGCAGGATCGACGAGAAGTTTGGGTTTCCAATTCTCGTGGCGAACCTTACAACCCAATTCGATTATTCTCATTCGGCTATTTTATTTTATCATCATTCGATTTCGTCCGCAATCAACGGTGCAGTCGAGTGCAACTAAATTGCAGCATCAAGTCATTGATCATTCACCTCATTAGGGGTTAAATTTAAAAAAAGAGCAAAGACGAACTCGATATCTTATCGAGCTGAAGAGATATCGATGAATCCCCGAAAAAACGTTTTACCCTTTTTCACCCGCTTGAGGGTAGAATTTCGAAAAATCGCTTCTTGACGGGTGCATATTAGGGTGGTCCTTAAAAAGGTCATTTTTGAAATTGAAAATGCACACCCCCCAGATCGATTCCAAATAAATAAATAAAAATCGTCACCAAATTTCAGCCTTCTAGCTCAACTAGAAGTCGTGCCTGTGAGCACGAACTTTTTCCCATTTGAATAACATTGGTTTTTGTCATACTTTCGGTCACTTTTTTATTGCAACTGTAATAAGCCTTTAAAAAATCTGAAATTCACAGGACGTAATCTCAGCTGTTACTGCGACCTGTAAAAAAATCAACAGACCTCCAACATCATTTCCCAGATTGCTGTAGGGTGATGAACTTGATGTTCAAATTGTTTTTCATGAGTATTGCATCTTATGGGCCAATTCGGACTTTTACTTACTATAAGCTGTGGTTCGAATGAATTTCACTGCATTCAGGTGAAATTCATAGAAAAACTCGTATTCTCCTGAATATATGGGGTATTCCATGCGAAGCGGGACAGATTTCGGCCGAGGTACGGCGAATTCGACGTTCGTCCAGAATATAGTTCCTAATTACTACCTTGCAACGAGATTTCCGGAGTTTTACCCCCTGATTGATTTTCGGTTTTCCGCGTTAGAAAAGTATGGCGCAATTTTCAGCCAACCACTTTTTTTCGTTCGCCGGCAATTATTTATCGAATTTTGTTTTGGAAACTATAAAATTATTCTATATCATAATGGCTGTTTATGAACTGTTTTGTATTGGTATTTGGCATACGTACTTCATTTTAATAAAGTCCAGGTAACGAAAATCGTTAAGGTTACTATAATTTTTGTTTCTATAATTTATTGCCGGCGAACAAAAAAAAGGGGTGGCTGAAATTTTCACCATACTTTCGTAATACCTTTAACTACGTTCAGTAAAATTTTCAAGTGAATCCAGTAGACCCTAAGATAATTCCTTCAATCGCGCCTCACGGAAAACCGAAAATCAACTGGGGGCTGAAACTCAGGATATCTCGTTGCAAGGTAGTAATTAGGAACTAGATTCTGAACGAACGTCGAATTCGCCGTACCTCGGCCAAAATCTGTCCCGCTTCGCATGGAATACCCCATATATTCAGGAGAATACGAGTTTTTCTATGAATTTCACCTGAATGCAGTGAAATTCATTCGAACCACAGCTTATAGTAAGTAAAAGTCCGAATTGGCCCATAAGATGCAATACTCATGAAAAACAATTTGAACATCAAGTTCATCACCCTACAGCAATCTGGGAAATGATGTTGGAGGTCTGTTGATTTTTTTACAGGTCGCAGTAACAGCTGAGATTACGTCCTGTGAATTTCAGATTTTTTGAAGGCTTATTACAGTTGCAATAAAAAAGTGACCGAAAGTATGACAAAAACCAATGTTATTCAAATGGGAAAAAGTTCGTGCTCACAGGCACGACTTCTAGTTGAGCTAGAAGGCTGAAATTTGGTGACGATTTTTATTTATTTATTTGGAATCGATCTGGGGGGTGTGCATTTTCAATTTCAAAAATGACCTTTTTAAGGACCACCCTAGTGCATATGCTACGTCACGAAGGCAACATGTTGCTCAAATTTCACGTTTCTAGGTCAAGGGGCTTACGCTGGGTCTTGATGCCACTTATGTTCCTTCATATAAAGATAGATAGATTTCGGATAGATAACGAATTCATGATTTCTTTTTCCGAATTTTATTCGAGAGAAATCCGTCACCTTGTTGCATATTCATTGAAGGTACAGGTTTTACATCGCTGAAAGAAGAAATCGCAACTAACGATAATAGCTG
This sequence comes from Euura lappo, assembly GCA_018257835.1. NCBI lineage: Eukaryota > Metazoa > Arthropoda > Insecta > Hymenoptera > Tenthredinidae > Euura > Euura lappo. Next base: position 175,250 of record JAEUYN010001869.1, read on the forward strand.
GTAGCAAATAGAATATGATAATTTGAACAAAGAGATTAACAATAGGAGATTCTCTGCTCGTTTGATCCCCGTGACATCAATTTATTAGGATTAAGGCACATAAATCAGTAAAATCCTTTACTGCAGTGCGTGATTAGCTAGCTAGGCACCAACTTTTAATGACACGTACACAATAGTAATATTCATCGCTAGACTCATTGGGAAAGTTTCGCTTGGGTACTGTAAAGATTGTATCTGCATCACACGACGTCAGTCTATGTGAAAAAAAAATGGAAGTAAAAAATACTCGAATTTGTGCAATTTGGGGATAATTAATTCTGGTAAAAATTATCGACGGGTTTTCCTCATGATTCGAATGACGCGCGCGTCTATAATGGGAGCTTCTTTTTATCGACGAGTAAAATATTTGTAGTCGTAACAGTTCCCGAAGCTGATGGTCAAGCGGATTCTTCATTCACCCGACAGGTGGCAACGTGTGATGCTGTTTTTGATTTGATATTTTTCACACTCCAAACGCAGACTTTCGCGTTACTTTGGCGTATCGGAGGTACTAATTGAAATACAAGCGTTGGAATCTCTGGGTTACGCAATAATATGTGGAACTTTCGAAAGTGTGAACAATTACCGATTCCCCAGATGTATAAGTGATAACCAATTACATCCGCTTCGCACTATTCATCGTGCTAAAACGTTATTATTACTGTCACGAATTACTAGACCGATTGCTATATAATTTGGGCAATTGGTTCTCGTTTATTCGAGACACGTGATAGGATCTGTATCTGTATCACTGGCCATAGAGCAGTTACAAGCATCTTTGAATTCGTCGAACCGCGCAGAGACTTTAAAAAACTGACCTAAAAGAGAAAAAAAAAAGTCTCAACACAAACAAAAAAAACATTTTGAACCGGGAATAAAATCTCAATCCGTGTTTTTTTTGTTTTTTTTTTCTTCGAAACTCCAATTCTTCGCTGAAAAGTAAAAGAATAAAGCTTCGATTTCGCTTTTGCAAAGTTGGAAAATCTCCAGTTGGCAACTGAGAAACACGTTTCAAAAAACAGAATAATATTCGGACACGGTGAATTGAATAAATTTGGAGCTTCATTCTTCTATACTTTCCAGCCCAAAAAAAGTCCATAAAGTTTGATCAGCACACTCAGCCTTGATTCGCAAGTTAAAGTGATCCGATTTTTGGGCCTTCTTATTTTCAGACTCGCATGAGCAACACATCAGACGAGGTTGAAAATCTTCCAATCTGACTCGTCATTCCGTTATCATATTATATTCGACTGATCATAATCTGATAAGGCTCGCATTCGGTCGATCGTTTAAATGTCAGATTCGAAGATCAGCGTCTACACCGATAGTTTGTAACCTTCAGAAGGCTCGTGACAATTGGGTCACATCGAAGCATTGACCTGATCCTTAAAGCTTTCACTATAGCCCACGCAGCGGGTACAATTTGATTCCGCAGAATCAAACTCCTCGAAGATCTTTTCACCTCGAGAGAATCTATGCAACAGGCATCAGTGTTTTTTTCGCGCTGCACCATTCATGTCCTAATGTCCAAACTGCAGTGGATGAAGAGTAACATCTGGAATGATGGTTGATAGTATCCGAACGACACGCGACAGTCAGATTTTTCTCCTTAGAGACTAGGTGCGGACCCGGGATCTTACGTAACTCTTGACTGACCACTTTCTCACCGGATCTGTGTTCTACGGTGATGTTTAATACGCCGCGCGCGGTTTACTCACGCCATTTCGTCCACCCCTCTCATATCTTGTCAATTGAGATCATATTATACCTCTTATTGACAAAATGGTTTTTAATGCTACAATATTCACGTTCGCGAACACAACGCATTATACCTACTTTCGCTCTCCGAAATCGAGATCGTAAGTGCCTAGTCGTTCCAGGATATACAGGGTGAATTCCTTACGATCACGGTCGTATACACTACGGTGGTGGGGGTGGAACCGTTAGTGAAGCCTGAAAGGTTTCTTGAATTAGACGCTCAAGTTGCGGCGCTGCGGTAGAGTAGTCAGCGAAACCGATACAGTGTTTATAACCTAAAAACCCCTTCGTAGGAACAAGTGAGCTGCGTGTGCAACGGGCGTTACGCTCTATCTTATTATATCAAGATAAGAATGCACCAGTTTGCTTATCAGAAGAACTCAAAAGAAAAGGGTAAATTTGTTGCTCACAAAAAAACTGACAAAAATGAATTTCTGTTACTAAAATTCATAATATAATTTATTATTATATTTCAATTCATACGATTGATAAACAAAAAATCTTATCAAACACTCGTCATACATGTTATATTTTTGTATTCCTGACCAAATTCAGATTTTTGCCCTCAATCCCCTTGAAAAACTGAAGTTTGAGGTTATGTGTTTGTTGATAATCACACCGTTGACTACTTTACCGGAGCGCATCCACACATACGGTCAGTTTCGGAAGCTCACCACTGGCACCGACTAATCAGAACAGTCTGACATTGGCTGCGATCGAAAAATGAGCTTCCAGACACTTGGATTGGTTCAGAACTGCAGTCTCGAAGGTTGTCTCTCGATTTCAGTCAAATTCCGACTGTTCACGCCAGACATTCAATTACATCAGGCGTGTGAAAATTCTACCCAAATATATCCGCATATGTCATCTTGAAATGCGTCTGAACCATAACCATGACCATCATTTTGTAACAATGCGTACAACAATCGGTTCTGTCTTTCATGAATCCAGATTAACTATTTAAGGGGACCAGTACAGCGTGATTTAACAAATTATATGTACTGCAAAGATCATTAATATCTTGTTCGAAGTTAATTACGCATCGAAAGATAGACTTTTCTCACACCCGGTCGCAAAATGCCACTTTTCATACCTCTTGAGCGGGTGCAAAACAGATATTTTCGGCCCTCGGGCGGAAAGTGTCGTTTTGCGCCCGCTCACTCGGCCTGAAAAGAGGCATGTTTGCAGACCATATGTTGAGAAAAAAATCGTGTGCATCACGGGCACAAGGCTATTCATGTATGAATGAGAGAAACCGAGAACGAAAAATCCTGTGATAATTTATGTACAGTTATCGAAATTTAACGACAACCCAGTCACTCTTTTGCTGATAACTTGGTCCAAAATTTTTTTTTCTCAATTCCCCTCATTCACACGATGAAGAATTGCTCTGTGGAAAAAAGGAGAGGTCGAAAGGCATAATCCAATCAACCGTGTCCTTGCGACAAGTGAATTTTGAAAAAGTCAATCTTTCGATGTGCAATGAACTTCGGATAAAAGTATTGAGAATTTGTGTAATCACGCTTTACTGGTACCCTCAAGTCACTCTCCAAATACCTCGACATTTTTTGGAAAATTTAATCTCATGTTCTAACTCTGATACTAAATTGCAATAATTATTTTTTAACGATCGGTACTCAAGCTAGTTATAATCGTGACCATAGTGGTTCCATTTATCAGGTGAATGGCCTTCCGCACGGTCGTTTTAAAGAGAGCTAAAACGTGGCGTTATACAATTTTCTTTTCAATGCCCGAGGAACTATTATCGTTTAAAGTAATGTGAGGTGTAGATTGAAGAGAATGGACGATCATTGTTCAGCACCGAGGGAATAGTGAAGGTTGATGATAATCGGTGAAAAAACTTGTATAACTCACAAGTTTATGGGTCTGAAAATAGTCAAGATCCAACATCCAGGTACCCTTCTGATTTTTCCGTGACACAATCAGTCTAGTAAACATTGAGGTGATTAAAAACTAAGAGATCAATTGCCAGACATGCCATCGATCAACGACGTTGAACTTTTCGTCGAGTCGTTTATGACACCGAAAAGTCGTTTCTATTGGTTCTCAAATAAGCGTTATACGCTGACTTGTGGGCACAAGTCCGTGAGTGTTTTTTGGTTGCATAACATCCTCCGAATTGGTTGCTTCCTTCGTACGGAGAAACAGCACTGTGCAAACCACCAGGTCATTTCGTATCGCTTTCTAGTATTCCACGTCCGGGGGTCGATCGAAATTATTATACGCAGAATAATCCTCGGTACCAAGTAACAATTAAACATTTATGGACTAGGAGCTTGGATATTCGGAGAGATTCGCGAGGAGCTAAAAAAAATGTCACGTATTTGGCACTGGTTACGGTACGCCTAACCGGGCGACAAAATCGTGACCAATTACCATACCGAATATATGCGCCGCCGAGCCATTCAAATTCAACAATGTAACAACGTATTGCCGAATTTTTGAAACACTAATAAATTAATTTATTTGAACAACGTAGATTTTTCTTTCCTCGATACTGTATTCCAATAATCGACTTTCTTTCAGCAAGAATTTATAGATACGAGGGAAAAAAGAAAATACTCGACTTTCAGGTGTTGTATCTTCGTTGTCACGTTTATCTATTTTTTTAGAAATATGATTTTAAGTCGATTGGCCAACTGAACGAGACTCGTCTGTTTTATGACACACGTTTTGAGTTCTCGACAAGGTAAGCATATTTATTGAATTCAGTTCCGATGATCGATTTGTTTTCCTCGATCAATTTCCCCGTATCGGTCACCGAGGAATTCGGATCGGGAAAAACGTGCGAACGGTAGGATAGTTCCGACAAAAATCGACATCAAGAAATATGGGGACTATGACTTCTTCATTCGTAATTTAATTGTTCACATTGCAAATAGGTTTAGCCTTGAAAATTAAATTTCGTTCCACTTTTGGCTGTGGGCAGAGTAGCCATGAAATTGTTCAGCGAAGGTGGTCCCACCCGTAGTATTTCTTGTCACCATAATAACTCCGCAACGACGATAAGCAATTAGGCGCGTTGGACGTCAAGTGGCAAGACAATGGAGAGTTGATTGGTCGTTTTGTCTGATTGAATCAGCAACTTGACCGATAAACGACGCCGTTTCTTTATGCAAAGATGGAAATAAGACAATTTTCGCAAGGAATAAAAAATTAATGAGGCCATTTGTAGTTTTACAACTGTAAACTAGAAGTCGCTTCGATGGCTGCAAGCTTAAATTTCTTCGTTGGGTGAATTTCATGTTTTCCACAAGGCTGACTGATTGTTATGACCGCGTCTACCGAACGGAAGCCAATGTCTTATTTTGGAGAAATTAAAGTGATGCCTAAATTGCTTTGACTGTAAACCTGGGAACCAGTTGAATAACAGAGTCATTGTTGTTTGCCCGGTATGAAAAGTCGTATCTTCTAGCTCGGCAATTATCCTTGTCTCTGTTTTTACCCACTTATGTTTTATCTCGAACAACGATCGGATATTTTCGACAGTAGGCATAGGCATACGCCACGAATACGGGTTGGATAATAGTTTTCGAAACTCTACGATCTCCGTAACAGATATTGGAAAAATAAATTCCACCCAACGTCTGAATCTCAGTTACAAATAATGAACTATTCCCCAGTCATTCCGGACGACCAATTCACAATAAATCCAAAGCTTTTGAAATTTCTATGTAAAATTAGTCACACCATAAAATTTTGCAACCTTTTTCGAATTACGGAATATTGCCAAAATTACAAATATTCGAATTTCACGATATTTTCGCCATGATAATTCCAAAATTTCTGCAAATTCGAAGTAGTGTCAAAGGCAGTATTTTACATCACTTGTCAAATTTGCAACCACCGGAAGGGTACGGAACATTTTTTTAAATCAACAGTGAAGGTTTTGTGTTCCTAGTAAATTATCAAGAAAAATTCGAAAGTTCTGCAAAATTCACAGGTGCATCGGAATTATGACCCAAACAGTTGCATAAACTCGCAACCTTTTGCGTTCACCGGAACATATTTTGTTCATACATGTTCACAAAACCTTAATTCTTAATAGAAAAAATTTTCGTACCCGAAAGACAAAGTTTCCAACTCCGCTGTAGGTACGTCTAAGAGTCATGTTCCGATAAAACATGATGCATTCACGTGTCGTACTTTTACACGGGGAAAAAAATAAGTATACACCCGTTATTCATCAGCCTGCGTCTTGCATAAAGATCAGAAATGCTAATTCAATATTTTATTACTCGAGGAACCACCCTTTGTGAGTTTATTTCGAGCCATGAGTGTCCGAGGAGGAACGTCCTCCACTGGATCGCGAAAACAATTCGTACTAATACCAAAAACGATCCATCATTCCCGAGGAACCTCATTTTTCACTCCATAAAGTTGAGATTTTTCGGAAGAACGTGAAAGAAAATTATTTTTATCAACCTAAAGTATGACATACCCTACCTATCGGGAGAAATTCTTGTTCAACAATTTCAGCCCTTGGCGATCATACAGAGCCTGACTATTGAAGTCAGGAAAATCATGCAGAGCTTGCAAAATGAACGTATAATTGAGTTACCAGCGCCGTTTTCCGTTCATCATGTAAGCATAATCGGAGAAAAAAGCGGAAATAAAATGAATGAAAATACACGAAGGAATGTGGGGCGAGAATTTTCCAACCCCGAGGTCAGACGCATACTGAAGTTGGGCCGACAATAAAATTGGTCAACAAATCGTGTCGTTTTGAGTTTCTTAAACCTTTCAATAGACATTGTATAACAGGTATTAACACACGTGGGACGTAACTCGACCTTCGATTGACATGGCTAGAGTGCGGGTGAAACACAATCAATTGATAGTTTTAACAGGGGAAAGTAGCTATCCCAGTGACCCAGTATCGTTCTGCTGCCAACGCACCTCGATACCCGTAACATGTACGTGGTCGAGCCTCTGGCTGATCCTTGCGATGACGGTTGTAGTTACGTAATGAAAGTAAGGCAACCGACGACCTTAGATGATGAAAAAGGCGAGTGAAATGGTCCCATCGTTACTGCGAAGTAGAACTCTACGTTCGTGGACAAAAAATGGTTATGGGAAGATTTTGAGCCAGTTTTTTTTTTAAATGATAATCCCGATGCAGTTCGTCGGGTGCCAATTGTCATCGAGTCTAGTTTCCGATGGTATAACACCGTCTGAGTTGCGTCAGAACTGAGCGACTGTGCAGGCAACGAGTTCATTGTGCAACAGAAGGGAAAGTGTCAGTTCGTCCGTCTTGACCACTCACCGCTGACAGTCTTCGCCATATGTTTTATGCAGCGTACTTACACCTCGATTTTTCATCGTTCGTCCTCTAACAAATTGTCCATAAATAATTTAGAGTCTGTTAAACTCGTCTCTCGATCCAAAGATGCGCTAACATCGTACATATTTTCCGCTGACAATTAGCATTCGAGTTACAGTGCTTCGCAGATTGATGTTACCGAAGAGGTCTTCGGAATTTCATTACATAACCAATGGTGTGAACCAGTTATATAGTTTATTATCGTTGCACACTTTAAAAGTTACGGCCTTCGCCATATGGACGAGACATTAGGCTTCTAGACTTATTGTCTTTCTCAAGACACTCGATTCCGAAATCCAAGTACCATAAAAGAAATGTATATAAGAAATGGATGTGGATTCGATTAGGAAGTTCGATGCTCAGAGTCAAGAACGACGTCTCATGTTATTGCGAAATAAAACTCAAATTTTGTAGTACCCAGACTAGCTGCCATAAAATTAATGGGTATAATTGAACTTGGATTGGGTATAATTTTAGTTTCTTTGGCAAAAAAAAAAAGGAGTAAGAAATTTCACGCAGCTACCATCGAAGATCATGAAGATAGAAGGTCATAATCTGGGTACGATGTTCTTCGAGACAAGTTGACTTTGTATGAGTTACGTTGGCGCATAAATTGAGGGTATAATTTTTTTTTATTTTACCAGAGTATAATTTAATATTGTTATTGTAATATGATACGGAAGACACTTGTCTGCAGAGGAATGATTGCTGTGTTATTACCATTGGTAAATAATGTTTTGATGTGAAGAAAAAAAACTCGATGATATAAAAAATTTAGTCGAATTGTACTTTTTGATTCCAAGAAATTTCTAGAATCACTCATCTTTGTACATAATTTCTGTTTTTAAAATCACTGCGTGAATCTTGTCTTGCTGTGGATTTCTTCTGTTCACAGTGTATATGTATATCCGTTGGAAAAAGGGACACATATCTAATTCTAAGCGGTTCGGATGACAATTAATAAAATGTTTTGCATTTCGAGGTTGTTTTTTCACCGATGAAAACTTGTTCAACAAGGAAAACCAGTTAAGCTCGCGACTAGGCATATAAGATATCATGTATGATGGAAACATTTATCCATATGTACTACACTTTTATAAACTTTGGTCCAACCGATGGTTGTTTATTCAGTTTTAAATACGTACACATATTTATACTTCCTGGTGCATTAACTATTCAGAGATTTTGTCGTATAATCTTTAGCATGAGGACAAACTGAACCGTGATTTGCATTTTTAAATATGAGGCGAGTCTAATCACTCTTGTCCCTGTCACAGACGCAAACGTGGCGATTTTATACGTCATTGAAGCGATTTAAAATGGCCGAAATTTCGGTGTACCAGTTGTTGAACACTTTCACAATCTGATTCATGAATATCGGAGGAAAATGTTCCAGACTCTCTTAAACAAATCGCACCATGATACTGAGTTTTTAATTTGTTGATTTTTGTGGACGTAATAAATGTTTATTAAATTGCCCAGTCATCATACCCTACCATAGTTAAAAGTAACGTGTCGAAATTAGGAACACCGCGACGTAACGTCTCAATGCCGAATGCCTAACGTCGACAGCTAACGGCCTGCAATTGCCAAAAACATTCAAAGTTACGTCTTGTCTGATTCCCCACGTCTTGCGCACACACGTTGCGTCTCATATCAGACACGAGTCAAGGTTGGGATTGCCATAAGGCTTCGCAGACGTGTCTTCAGGATAATTACTAATTAAATAAGAATAATCTCCGAACTATGATACTGATCCATTTTTCACTGCGTCATGTAATAGGCTATTTTCTTTTTTTTTTGCAATTGGTTAAATTCGATGATAATCGCTGACCATGACTGACGTTAGTCGATTAGATTTCGAGTGGCATTGGATGATCAAGGAAACATTCGTGTACTCAAATATGATATTATATAAAGCTTGTTTTATTCTGACATTAAGTCACTTCACCATGTGCTACAGTCATTTTATCAATGCAAAAAGTCCCTCGATTTCACCATGACTAGTTTCTCGAATTTTATAACATATGTATGAGTTACGCAACGATAATGAGACTCGCAAAATCACTAAACTTCAGTTTTTACGATACATGTTGAGTTGCGTTGTTCTAAAATAAAGGGGGAGATTTCTTTAGATTCTTATTTATGCACACTAAAAGATTCGCCACAATGATGCGGTATCTGTTTCCCAAAGTTCTTCCAGTTTACTATACTCGAGGTTATTCTTACTTCAATATTTCAACGTTACTGCCGTTCATCTTGACACGACGCTTTCCCTTTGTAATTAAAAATTGAAATTTCGAGGCGTCTTCGAATTTTGTACATTCCAAATTCCCGTACGGATTGATAAATAGAAATTAAATCTGTAGTGCATGCAGGTCCGATTGGAAATATTTTAAACAATAGTCAACGATTCGAAATTCCCAATCAATGACTGTACTCGCATGTTTTATATCAAATTATTCGCCAATACATTTTTTATGGCTTGACTGAGTGAATCAATTATCAAACTGATGACTGATCAGACAAATCTTCGATGCTGAATATTCGATTTGTCTGCCCGATGTTCGTATGAAGATTAAAAAAAAAAGTTGCGTGCCTCACACTTTACGAATGACGACTGTCGTCGAACCTGAAATTCGACTGATAGACGTCCGCGAGAAAATTGAGAAACCTTTTTGTTAAGAACAGATAATGGCTCTAGATATCAATTAGTCAACGGGGTTGGCAAGTCTCGAGCGCTGATATTCCGCAAACTGACCAATAGTGACGTGAAAGAAGATTGGTGACTGTGCAGTGGACAGAACGGAAAGTCCATTCGCATTATGATGGCAAATTGAGGATCGTTTGATTTCACGGAATTCATCTTTCCTAATTATCCCTCTTGAATATCCTATAATCGATTTTACACACGATGATTCACTTTTTGAGTTGCACTGCTCTCCACGGTCAATGTTAACCCAAAGCATATATAAGCGTGTTCGTAAATATGTGTGAGTAAAATATCTTGAGAATTATAATTAAGATGAAATCGTCCAGACGTCATCATACCGACTGTTTGCGCACGTTCGTACGTCCCCGGCATAAAACCTACGAGTTGAAAGTATGAAACCATTAATGCGTGAACATGAACCAAAGACCTTTTAATAACTGCCTTGTCGAGGACTTTTTTCACTCTTAATTCATATTATTATAAATTCCCGGTTGTTTTCTATTTTCTTTATCCTCCACACTCAGGCCTACAGCCGCGCTTAATCCTGCCTTCCGATACTCGTTGTCGCACAGATAATGAAATCACTGTTTGCACAAGCACTTCGAACGTACAGATAATTCCTCACCTTTTTGCCATTCAAGCCTGTTACATTATTTATGACCATATTTTTTTTGGCGCGAGACTCATTGTATCTGGGTATGTGGGTTAAGCTCACAGGTTTATCTCTCGCGTTTTTATTCTGCCTTTTTTTTGTTTCGAGCAAGCATCGCACCTTGGTGATCTGTTATTCTTCAGAACCTCACCTCGTTGGATGGAACAGCTGAGTCTGTGGCGCGCGTTCAAAACGGAGATTTTAACGCCTGGGTGAGGCGCAGGCAGAAGCGATCTTCGTGAATGTCGGATAACTTCTGCACATCTTTTGGTATCACGAAGGTGATAAAAACGTAGTTTTAAAACTCAGCTGTGAAGGAATTAATAATGGACACGATGAAATATTTAGCTTCAGAATAAATCTTCGCGTTAATATATTCGAGAATAATTTTATCATTATTCCTAGACTCGCGAAGTGTTGAAGAAGAGACGGTAAACGAAAATTTGGTCGACTTGTATATTCTGAAAAAAATGTAGAAACCAAGTGTAATCCGAAATATCAGGCTTCCGAATAATGTGATAATTACCATTCGTGGCGAGGACGTTACCGTATTCGGTGTTTCATACATTTCAAGGCCTTTGAAGATTTTGAGATTTACATTTCAGTGACCATATAGGTACATAAATTCTAATGACTTTTCTCAAAAATGTACTCACCGCTTCTGAGCTGAATTACAATCTCGGTACCATCATCCCAGACAGCACAAAACTAAAAATGACTAAATTTTCTCTTTAATAGACGTTAAAAAGAGCGTACGTCATCTTACCGAGTTGTTTGTAAGGATTAGAAAAATAATTGAATCCAAAGAAATCAATTTTTTTTTTTTTTAATCATCAGCCATTTGCCAAAGAAAATGAAAACTGCTATTGGAATTCGTATGATTCGTGACTGGGCGACTGCCTAATGTGGTTTTGAATTAATAAACACTTTCAGAGGCCAGGTAAGTAGGTGGGTATATCCACCAGGTATTGACGAGGGTGGGGGAGGCGTTGGGGGCAAAAGTCGAGAGAGCTATGGAGAGAGAGAGGGAGATAGAGAGAGGTGAAGGGGGGCAATGGTTCGCAGTCCGCAACTACGGACTTGACGAAGCTATACGAAGTGGCCAGTCTGCTTCAGGACTCGAACACGAAAGTCGTGCAAGGGTCGATTGCGCGATTACACGGTTAACGTCTCCGGGTTTGTCCACGAAAAAGAAAACAAAAAACCAAAAACGCTGGATAGTATAGTTCGCGGAATGTGTGCAGTATGAAATTATTGATAAAAATACATGGTGCGTTTCGTTGGATATAACTAATTATAGATATTTTATATTGCCTATATTAAGTCGTTGAAATTTGATTGAATTAAAAAATTTGTTGATACCGCGGGTAAAATTTTATGACTATAAAAAAAAGAATATAAAATTAAAATCGGTTCGGAGTCCAGCTGGTATGAATATTCGAATAAATCACAACTGTTATAAACTTTTTAAACGTAATTTTATATCGAAGAAACAAAGTTAAACGGCTTCGGGAAAAAATGTTTAAAAAATTGTCGATTTTGGATCACAAAATACCAGCGGTTCAATCACCCGGCAATATTCCATCGGTGACTCTATATTCTCCTGAATCGAACCGCAAAGGAAAGTAAAAACTGTCGGGTTTGGAGTTCCAGACGGTTCGATATAAAGCGTTGCCTTCAGGTGGTTGTATACGATATTGATTGTAGGAATTTTGCCTACTCGGATCGAAACTCCTTCCTGCAAAGTTAGCAAATACCGCAGGCCATTACGCGGCTAAATTTGAACGCGCTACCTACTTCACGATTTTCGATTTTCAACATCTTGCGAGACAATTTATGCTTCCTCAGAGCATTCATAATTTCGATAGGTGAAGCTATGTGAGTAGGTACTGTAGAAGTCGAGTGGAATCGTCACGATCGAAAACGTATGAGTGTATCAATACACAATAAATGAATCTATAGTTTCACAATTTCTCAAGCATATACCTTGAATAATTTCTCGAAGAAAGATAACCACTGTGAACGTGGGTATAGACTATTCACTATAGAGTACTTTCTAAGAGGCACAAAGGAAAATGCAAGTAACTATGTATGTATGTGTACAGAAACACCATGCATGTGCGGTAAAATTGTTACTCCGCGACATGTGAACACGCTCACGGAGCGTAACAGGGCCTATATAGGTATAGTATATACATATATATAGGAAAATTTATATCGTACGAAGGATTCAAATAATTTTTCATATATATTATGTACGCAATCTTGGATATTTGTGTTCAGAATAACAAGTTTCGTAATATTCATAAAAAAAAATGTGGTGCCTACCTTTTCAGGATAGAAAAAATTGTGTAAAAGTTGAAAAACGAAAAAATTTGACGTTCAAAATTATCATATCAAATAAAATCAGTTATCCGGTGCTGAAAGGAAATGGAATATAAATTTTATTCTATTTTTTCTTCCTTTTTGCGCTCATTGTTTCTTGATCCTTTGACATTTGATATACTCGCAAAATTATGCACACATCTCTGCGAGACTCCGCATATATAATTATATTCTATGAACGTTGTTCGTTTACCAATCTATAATGGAACTTTTTTGCTTATGTCTACCTCGATCCATAATGGATGTTTCTTGATAAAATATGTAAAAAAGATTAAACGAAGAGGGGAGAGAATAAAGAAAAAAAAACACACACACACACACGTCTAGCAAAGATTTCACGGTGATCAAATATAAATAACACATATACACATGTAGTCACTCTACGAAAAACGTTAGTCGTCATTTTTAACGAGTCATTAAATACTTCATTAATTTTTTTTTGTAAAAAATGGTGTTTTTTTTACGATTTCATGTATTTTATGAATAATATTTTGTACATTCGTATCTATTCGTTGAGCATAATTATCCACATTTGTTAATTGGTATACCAGGAAGGTAATCCTTCGTCAATAACAATCATTTTTTTTTGGGGGGGGAGGGGATATTTAGTGCCATTATAACTGGTGTCTAAAGTTGACTGAAATCCTGGGGTTCATATGATCGATTCATACCGAAGGAAATTGAAGCAAACTGGAAAACAAAACGGTAGCAGGATAATATAACGGTTGTTAGAAAGTAAAGTAACAGGTATTTCCTAACGTGTATATTAATAAACGCGAAGGTAAAATATCGGGTTTAACAATAGAAAATGAATCTAATATAATTCTGATTTAATATTCAACAACTTGAAACGTGATTTAAGATAAAATAAAATGAAACAACATTGAGTCTGTTTAAAGTTAAAAGAACAATAGTCGTGATTAATAAATTTCTGACGAGTGTGCTATACGGGAATAGACACAACTAATGCTACAATAATATAAATAAAATAGTTTGATTAAAAAACTTGACAGTGAATTCTTACGTATATTTTATTTTCCAGATTTACATCAATAAATTTTAAGACTCGTGTTTTGTCAAAGTTAAGAAAAGACAAACAAAAAAAGGCTCTTTGCCGGTTAATATTTACGGCAGATTTACCTGGAGAGTCGAACACAAAGAATCATGCGAATAACGTAAGTGCAACCAGAAAAAATTCATATTTTTTTTCCTATAATTTTATGTTACAACAAATTCGAATAAAATCAGACGATTATATACATAATAATTTTTACCCTGCGTTTGGGTCCCGAGGAATGTCTGATCGAGGAGTTTTTAGTGGGTCAAACGATTACGTGCCGTGTCCAAGGGGGCCTACTTTTGAACCGTGTATATATCCACACGATCCACATACGTATGCCAGACGTACGGCACTCGGAGGTAGTCACATAATTATGGCGTAATAGAATCGTGTTCAGTCCGAGCTCGTAACAAAAGTAAATATTAAATCGAAACCTGGAGCAAAAAAACTTTAGTTGCATTAATTCATATACGGACTAGATAACGTATATAAACGGAGAAACGTAACTGTTGAAGAGTGTACCGGCACGCTCTCACCCAGGTCTTGCGCAACAGCCACAGAGCCTGAGGAATTAGGAAGAGCAAAAAAAAAAAAAACGCCAGCTAAGCAAGAATCTTTTTTCAATCTTCGTATTTTGCTAAATTATTCTTTAGACTCGACACTGAATCTTCGGGGGATCGACAACAGTCGAAATCAGAACTTCTTTTATTCACTCCTAATCAGTGACGCTGAATTTTTAACCGGCTTCAAAAAAAAGGAGGAGGTTGTCAGTTCGGTTGTATTTTTTTTTATGTTTGTTACCTTAGAACTCCGTCACTTATGAACCGATTTGGAAAATTATGGTTGTGGTCCCATAGAGATTTAATCGAAATCGGTCGAGTTCTTTCGTTTTTGAAGTCGTTTTTTTCTGGTTATAGTTTTATTTTGTGGCATTTTGATGCTCTTGAAAATGGCGTTGAAGTTTCCAAAAAATATTGATTATTGCAAAATCGATTCCAGCTCCTCGTCAAAATCGACGGAGTAAACGACAGATCTAATTTCTTTACACACTTCAGAGGAATGTTGATTGGCTGGTTAATTTTTATTATTCATTTGAATTCCGCGTAATGTGCAGAGGCTATTTTCACCTTGTATTATAAGAATTATTCTTCACTTGTGTGAACGATATGTTATACATTTTTTACATAGATATATATTTTTTTTTTCGTACTTGCGCAACTACGTCCTCAGTCCGCACATACCGTTTGGCCTGGCCACATATTACCGCCTGGCTCACATATACGATTAAAGTCCAGCAAGAGAAGTCAGAATTACGTTTAGAAAGGCGAACACAGCTTTTTTTATTCTACCTTCGTTTTGTATTTTCAAGCGTTATTTACACTTTGGTCGGGGAATATCGCGGATGTGACGTCAGCAGTCAACCATGGCGAACGCTCGTAACGGGTTTTGGCTTTTGCCTCGAGCCCTTGGATGAGACTGAAGTCACACGGTGGGAATCACCGGGACGTTATCTTCGTCAGTTTGACGTCATACTGCGTTTTTTTATTTATTATTATAATTATATATTTATTAATTATAATTTTGGGCAACGATCAATTACGAATTCGCGAATATCACCTGATGCAATCAAAACACATACACATACGTACATAAATTGCTGTCTAGTGTTTTTTTACACGCCACTAATATCTCATCGCAACGATATCAATTATAACAACCATATGGCATAATCCCTCACATTACGTTGCTATTCTACTAATTACGCTCATTATTAATACCGCAGTCGTGTTACATAGGACGATCTATGATCTTGATTAATTAGTCATTATCTATGAGGCCGAGATTTGATCAGATTTTATAAAAATTTAGCAACGAATCGTGGATTCACTTTTCATAGTGAAATTCCAACGACTAGGAGCTGAAGACAAAGGAACAATAGCTTGGATTTTCGATATTTAAGACTGTGAGAATTAGTTTTTTTTTACTATTTAAGTCAGACTCCTTGAAGGTTCACGGTTTTTACTCCTTTCCGTTACTTCGAAGCTCTGCGATCCGCGGTTCGATAAAGACGCGATATTGCGAATTCATTTACAGATTGATATTATATTTTCCATCTTCGTTGTCGATTCTACTCGTTCCATGAAATTTTCGGGTGATTGGACATTTTCGATATGTCATGCTGACGATTTCATATATTGTATAATTAGTGATATTTCATAAATTGGTTAGCAATAATTTTCTCAACCGCGCGTTGTGTTGTAATAATGAGCCAAATATAACTGGCATAGGTAGACCCACGATGAATCAGCCATCCGGTAGTCTGACTGGACGCAATTATGTGTCTAATTGGAAAATTTCGTCTTTTCGAATATCGAAGCAACAAACCCACCGGATGTCGTCACAGCTTCATTTTGACCATTCATTCATATCCCAGAAAACATGATTCGATTGTGAATTTCAAAGTTTTGTTCTTAACTCGAGATTGTTTCGATCATTGATTTCCGTGGACGATGTGAACGACGAACAAATTACATCGCGTTACACGGCAGATTATTTATGTATAAAAATGTGTAACAGACGATTTTACTTTCATGTCAATCGTTGGCATACGAGAAAACTTTCTACTCCATTCTCGTCCGCAGTTGGAGGATTTTCTACAAGGAAATCATCATCCGCTGTTAACTTAAACATGATTCATGTATTTATCTGTGGTTACTTAAAATTCAATCATCCTGTCATTTTTCTACACGTGAATCATTCGAGATTCTCTCCAGAAATTTATTTCACGTTAAATAATCGGGGCAATTGCAGTAAAAAAATCTTGTGATATCGTTACGCAAATAATTCCGAGAGCTAATATTTGCCAATATTAGCTACCAAGCCACGTAATAATGCTTAGCATTCGAAATTCGAACCAAAAGATGTCGCGTAACGTTGCATAACGCTCGATTATAGGCGTGGAGAATATCGTGTGGAAAGGACGGCCTTTGGCGCATCGTCTTTCTTAGTGGGCCATTGCCAGTAAAAATTTTTACAACGAATTGCTTCTTATTCACAAACACCGTTCGTTGAATGAGCATGCTGAACATGTATGATCGTAGATTTTTATCTTCTTTTGTCCCTTTGCATTTCAAAACCGTATTTCTACAGCCACTCAATGCTCGTGTCTTGAGGACTGCGGTCACTGAGACTAATTACAAAAAATCACAACGTTACCCCTTCTCATTATCAATTAGTAATTGCAATTGGTATTGTCAGCTGTAGTTTTACCTGTGTCAATTATTCTGCTTACTGGGAACATTTAACCGGGGTTTCAGTCGCTGACAAAGCTCCTATAATTGCCACAGCAGTTGCATTGTATTAAACGACACGATAATCATAACCCTCTCGCAGTGCTCTTAAAGCGGATAATTACTCTCACCGACTCCACGTTAGTTCAGCATTCATGCGGTTTCAGTAAAGAGATTTACTGGACGACTGAGAATCATGGATTGTAATCTTGGTGGATGTTTGACTCTTTGAGACTGATCAACAAATGCCTAATTTTATATTTTGGATGTTTTTTTTTTCATTTTTCAACGCTAATCGGCTATCAGTGTTCTTGGCTTTTTACCCAATGATCAAAGTGTTCTCGAGTCTCTTTGTCAAAGGATAGATTTTCAATTTGTTGTTAGTGAATCATTACTATCGACAAACGAGGCGACATTGCGTGCGGCACGCTTTACTCGCTAGGCAGTTCTGCACATTCCGATGCATTACAGTCACCGGGCGATGTTCGTGATAAATAATAAAGAGTTGGCAATTAAATTTTTGATTCAATTTATGTATTCCGATCAAGTACTGATCCATGCTATGATAGATCACGCGATTCTGAAACGCAGAAAATATAGTTTTTGTCCCAGATTCTTTTATCAGTCTTCAGTATTCGGAATTGTTTACGTCGAATTCAATCGATCATCATCTTTGATATTTGGAATGAGAAAAGCTCGTCATTGAAAATGTAAGGATCTGCTAATGACTGCATCACGGTTTTTTGGAAAGTCGTCGAGGTTCAACTTTTCATTTTGCTCGACATTTTTCGTTGGTAACGTCGCAGAAGGTCGAATCCTAAAGAACGAGGCGGATCGATTTAATCGCTCCCACTCAATATCCAGTTCGGATCCACGATTCGAAACGATTGAAAAACGTAACTAATGAGAAACTCAATTTACATTCCGACATAAGATGGACAAGAAATGTGGTTCTTGCTGTTATTTCACGTCGTATCCTTATTTCGTCTGGTTAAAGTATACCAAATTCTTCAAGACACGTGCGTACGACTTGTAACCTTGAAGGAAGTTGTCGCGACAACAATTTCGCCAACTGAACACTTCATGATGCTTCAGCACTGAATTCCCAGAGTTCAAACCTGGGTTCTGGTCATTCGTATTTTCACACCTAGGACGGAAATGTGCTAATGCGTTGCCTCGTCGTTGCTGCTAACAGATAAAAAACAATGTCTGCACACTCCCAAGGTGATGCACTGCGACCAGATGCATGTAAAAGTCTTTGGACTTCGTTCGACACGTTTATTCCATTCGATTTGATGCGAAATAAAAGAAGTGACACTTACCGATCATCATCACCGACAAACAATTTTTTGCCTACATTGAACTTATGCACGGATACATTGGTGGAAAAAACGTGCCTTTGTTCAATGCCGACAGGATCGAAGGCACAGATCTCAGTAAGTGGCCTTCGACAATGTCATATGTGATGTAATAACGTACCTTTGGGTAAACGAGATTCAACATTCCTACACACATCACAAATACTAGACTCTGTGTATTTATAATTCTACATCGATCTATAAAGTGTACATTTTTACATCGATCATAGTATAACGTAGAAGTGTACTGGTGTTGCCCAATGAAACTTAACGTAAGCAAAAAGAAAGCCATCTCATTACGTAACGAGAATCAAGTACCTGCGTTATACCATACTGTTCGTTACAAAATGTCGATGTGCACACGTATCTCGATAATTCAGGTATTCCGATCGCTGCATTTTGCCGCTAATGGGATACACGATCGTTAATTCATTTAAGTGCCCTATGACATTGCGCATGCAATTTGTAGGCATCCTTACATCGACATCTATCGTGATTCTTCCTACATGTACGTTGTGTTGTACCGTAGATTTACTTGAAATTGACTGCTTTATGTCGTTACGTATGCATTCGGTCTCTTCGACTGATTGAAATAGGAAATTTTTGTGCATTAGAACGAAAGGTAGCCGATGGTGGTCGGTTGGTTGGGATCGAGAAAGACACACCGGTAACAATCCCAAAGTTATACAGGTGCCAGACCCAAGGGTATATATTACAGTGACAAGTATCCTTTCTAATTGAACACGGATCTCGACCTATAGCGAAATTTATACTCTCTTCGAACGGGTTACTTGAACGACTTGCACTGTACCAACATTAAGTTACGCAATTGGACTGAATAACATCAATTTCCGAGATCAGCACGGGTATAGACTTGTTTTTATATGAAAAGCAAAAACAACGCGATGCATCCAATTAGGTATAAAAAGTAATGACATAGGTGAAATCGAATCGGCATAGATAATTCGCTTTGTTGAAAATAATGATTTCTGTAACATACATGTGTTCAATGGTGGTTTTATTTTACGTTTTATTTTCCTTGTTGCAGTGACAGCACAGCGGGAGGCGGTGGAGGAATAGTAAATCACGGAAATGACGTGGAGGGAAATATAGACGGTACGACGACTCCTAACCCTGTAATGGCAACACCCGGGATAAATAACGTCGCTTGGAATCGACAGCAAGCCGTTAGCGTACGACATGCCTCGAAGACTTACGGAAGTGCCAAGAACGCGAATCAAGTCCTAGACAATCTTAACATGACCGTTGCCAAGGGATCGATGTAAGTAAAACTGGAGAAAAAAAATTATCCAAGTTTCTTTTTACGGCACTGCAGGCATTAAAAAGTCACTTTTCAAAGCATCTTTTCGACCCATAAAGTGGGACTTTATACAGCCAACTTCGGGATTACGCAATAATAGTATATTATGCTACAAGGGAGGAAAGAGCGCGATTTTCGCCGAGTGCGAGGTTTGCTGCCCGAGGCACGAGCGAAGCGAGTGCAGCGAGGGCAGCACGAACACGAGGTGAAAATTGCGCTCCTCCCGTGTGGCATATCGACGGCCGCTATTAATATTGTCTTATGTTTTCGTTTCCATTTGGAAAAGACCTATCTGAAAATGGCTCGGGGTAAAAGACTTATCTCCTATGCTTATACACAGGACTTAAGTCTTTTACCCCGAGCCATTTTCAGATAGGTCTTTTCCAAATGGAAACGAAAACATAAGACATTATTAATAGCGGCCGTCGAATTATGCTATTTTTCACCCGACTTCGATAACATGACCTTATTCCGTCGCTGTAACGCGAGTGGAAAGTAGGTAGTCAATTTTTGACCAGAAGGAAGAGAAGTGATTAACCGGGCAGAAAAGTAAATTGCCGGGCAAAAAAGTCCACTTTTTTGCCCGGCTATTTACTTTTTTGCCCGGCAATCGACTTTTCTTCCCTCTGGTCCGAAATTGACGACTTTCGACCCGCGTGTCAGGGGCGAAATACGGTCATTTTGTCGTAGTCGGGTGAAAAGTCTTTTTCACGTCCCAAGCATAAAAAGGCACTTTTTGCCGCCTATTTTCGATCCATAAAGTAGCAGGACTTTGTACAGCAAACTTCAGGACTGTCTTAAAAAGACTTTCAACGGCAGTTGTCATCTGCAGTTTGTACGGACCTCACTTTGCGTCAAATTAACTTTTCTAGGATTAGCTACGGCTTGCCAGACACCAAAAAAAATATAACCTTGCCTGAAAACAGTTACTTTATACGCATACCACATGAATATTCATTCCGGAAAATAATTCCGCGCTAATCGTAAGGAACAGAAAAAAGAGGTCATTAGTATAGACGTTGCAGTAAGACGTAAGGTAGGTTTTTTTAGGTGGTATTTTTTCACAGTTAGAGAGAATCGCAGAGCGTTGAATTAATTACATAATACGTCGCGATCGAATATAAAGCCTTAGCTTCATTTCGGTATTTGATTTCGAATTAAAATATTTGGTGATTTATTTCTCATATGATCGATGAATAGAAAGTGAAATTTATAGGCTATTCACTTGTTATCATCACTAGCGAGAATCGTTCAGAAAAATTGTAAATTTCTCAACGATCTCTTTGAAATCGTGATCACCTGTCTGGATCACATGAAATTCAATGCGATTCTGTAATCACACGAGATAATAGAAATATTGAAATTTCTTATCGCCTTATCTCTGAGTGATGAGCCCCTTGCAAAAGATTTCATGTCGAAGAATTGAACCATTGAGTGAACCAATACGAAACCTTAGACGGTATAAATTCGTACGTTATGATGTGAGTGTAATTTTGTAAGAGCCGAGAATGAAGCATTCTGCCAAAAACCGAATAAGAGTTCAGTTTTTTTTTTAAATTGTGAGAAAAAGATTTTGATTTCATACTTATTCAAGCCACAAGTTCTATGAAAACCCGGTCGAAACAATTAGCTTCTCAATCATACAATCTTGATATCCAAATCCTAATCCATGCCTACAAATCGGATGAACACTTTATTTGTCCACGTAAATCAAATCGACACTCAAAGACTTGACTGATTACGAATATCAGCCTACCCGAGATATTATACAGCCAATTGGAATTGGGACTTTCCACCGATTTCTGTGGACATTCGTAAATTATTAATATCACATATATTCATATCAGCAATAGGAATCAAGGATTTTTACAGGTAGCGACCTATTCTTTGTATAAAATACAGATGCTAAGTATGACGATAACACCGTTACATAACTACTATCAAAGTTATATTTGATCATTATAACAATTGAGGTGTGGAAATATACAACGATAAGCAACCCATTTTCGATTTAGTCGGTCTGACTGATCGTTTGCTGTCGAATAATTGACTTCGCATAGTTTATACTCCAAGATTTTCCACTAACTCGTTAGATCGTTGGTGGTAGGTGCTTCCGAAATCTCAGTCCAAGTATTTTACGTACTGCTGAACGGCAAATTGCTGTTTGATAGCTGATTCGCTGACGATTTTGATAAATTCGACTTCGATTGTTTCACGACAAGGGTTCGTCAGATATCCCACTTTTTGACGTCTAAATCTTGTCTCAACTCTCAAAGACGATTATAAGAGACCAAAAGACGTCTTTGAGAGTCAAGACAAGTTCTGGACGTCAAAAAGTGGGACATTTCAGCTCTGAGTTCTCTGCTGTCTGGGTTCTAAATCTACAAAAACCTTAGTTTAGTTGTTGAGCCATAGTGTTATTAACTTGTATGGAAAATCCAGTCTTATTAATAATGTGAATTACCTGAACGACATACCTCATAGTCACTATAGATCATAAAATTCAACGGAAGCACCTCAAGGTTACGCAACATGTTGAAAAGATGCTGAACTTTGGGATGAGATTATCTAAAAATAATCACTCAAGTCGACTTAGGTTGTTATTCTAGTAATTTTCCTTTTTCTAAAGCAGTTAAAAAGTCTCACAGCGTTGATCGAATTTGGAAGAGAAGTGCTTCATATCAATATTCGAATAATTTTATCACTCAAGCACTTATCATTCATTATGTCACTTGGATGATGGGGGATTTGATCGATGTAATCGAGTCAGCAGCGTCACTGATCATATCAATATATTCAAAGTACTCATGATCAATGCGGTGAGATTAAAAAAAAAAAAAATAAGTCGAAGTTTTTCTAAGTTCAGGTCGCGATTCATCGACGGTGAAAGAAATTGTTATTCTTGAACGATCTTATCGTATCTAGAAATGAGTATCTGTTATTGTTTTCGAATCGTCACAATTATAGCTAAACGAATAACAGCTAGAATAACAAGGTGCGAGTTATTCCCCTCGATCGGCCCAACACACAATTGAATACTCATCAAGGTTTAGCGCGAAATGAAATAATATTGAAGGACGCGAGGGTACCTTTTTGTTCCTTCACCTTCGGGGTCTTATGAAGATGTTCAACGTCCGTTCATAACGGAAGACTGTAATATTTATTCATGTTTTTTCACTTTGAGGTTGAAAACAATATTTGTGCCTATGGCAATAGCGTAGATATTCGCGAATGATTGATATTCGAAACTTGGTACACGTCTGACGGTTTGCAAAAAAGGGGAAAAAAACTTTCTTTTTAGCTGATTGTCCAGCCGTTTTACGACTTTTAATTTTTATCGCCTGTGAAGACAATCTTGAGGCTTAGCTGCAGCTTTCCATTACACCTTTTACAGATTCGCAATGATACCGTGGAGCGGAACAAACCCTCTCGTCGGTACGGAAAATTTCAAGCCTTGAATTATCGAGTTCAACCTTCAAAATGAATTTATTTTTTGAAAGACACCGTAGCAAATATTTTTTTTTATGAAATTACTGTAACTCAAGGGTATCGTTCTAAATTTTTGTGAATAAATTTTGAAAATTGAAAGAGTTATGAATTTTTTAGTAGAAAATAGTGTTGCAAAAATTAACAGTTTCATCAATGACACCCCATATTTTTGAATGTCTTGCTTCATTGATCGCTGAAAGTTGGCTCGGGTAAGATTGACCTGGTGTGACTATTGTGACAGACTAATATTCTGTCAGGCCTGATATAGATTTTAAAAACGGCGAAAAAAAACTGTCGCTTTTGGCACCGCAAGTCTTTTAACGAACCATGTAAAGTATCTTCTTCGGTATCAATTTTTTTGTATTTTCCTTTCGTTTCTACCAAGTAGCGATTAAGCCACCGCGGTGAAATGTATGACGCAATTAGGAGCTGATCGGAGAACAAGCAACATTCTCCAAACGGGTTCGTTCGAGCAAAAATGAAAGTCATTGATGCATAATTCCCAAGAAGTATTCTTACGGCTTCCTGTTCATATTTATTCACCATACTTCATACTCCAGACGCAGCAGCAGTGTCTAGATTCTCGCCTATCAAATTCTGCACACTTGGCTATAAATTTGAGAAATGAACATCTGCAGATACGCACAAAGCCTGCGCTTCGATGCTTCATGTCAGAAGCTAATTCAACTTTCTTACACGCATTCTTAATTCATGGCAATTAACAGCTCATGTTTTTACGCCAAGCGGATGTGAGTTGATTGCAATCGTCGACTACCACAAACATTGCACGCTTGTGGTTTACAGCCGTAAAAATTTCCACTATTTTTTTCCAATTAAACGATACATTGACAACTTATTCAACATGCGAGACCTTTGAAGGTCGTTTTTGGCGAAAACTCGCATTGTTTTTTCGGTTTTTTTTGCTGAATGTGATAAAACTTCGAGTGGAAAGGAAATAAAAAATTCGGCAGATCCATTGTGATACGTATAATAAACAGAAATTGCATTGTATTGTAGAAAAGAGAGTTAGTACCTCGGTTGGAAGACTTTAATTACATAAGTCATCGGTGCTTGACGCTAAAACATTTCGAAATATCGATGGCGCGAGAAATCGACGATCGCTAAGTTTCCCCCCTTTTCGCGGTATTATAACGATACTGCAGGGGCTTTAACTGTTCAAAATGGTGAAAAATCACGTCTATCCAAGAAAATTTAAGAATTTACAGGTGGATTTGAGATTCTTGTGATAAGCTGTCAATAACTCAATAAGCTGTCAATAACTGACAAACTATAAAATCGTAAATAATTAATTGTTTCGTTATAACGATCAGAATTATATTGCGTAATGAAATTTCGATTCTTCAGAAAACTCGAAAGGCAAAATATCATGTGAAATGTTGCTCCATTATTTTAAGCAGCAAATTGCAAATTGAATATTGAAAATATGCAGAGACTAAAGACCGTTAACTCAACCCGTTATATTTATACATAGGAGCACGCATTGCCGGTGATTTTTTCAGTGAAAGACGCGACTAATGCTCGCCTTGAGGATAGTTATTAACATTGCAAACGATATCTGACGCAAGCACGGAGTTTTTTTTTGTACTGATTGTAGCCATACTTCCGATTTATTAATCCTATTAATTTCCAATCAAAAGACCATTTATCCAAAAGTGATTATGTTGAACAAATGACGAAAAACACTTCTCTTTGAAACGTCTTCACCGATTACCCATTGTAATTTGCTGCAAATCTGACCTCAGATTCTTGATCAGCGGTTCGAAAAACCTTTGAGTACCAATTTTTATGAGATTAGAATTGAATCAAAACAAATTGGATCCGCAATTTTGAATCTCACAAATCAGACTTCAGATTCGTGATTATAGGGACCCAAAAACCGTCGAGTATCAATTTTCATCAAAAACCAAATGTTTTTACTGTTTCTGCAGCATATCGAATGTTTTTACAAACTAAATCGATACTCTTATCAATATTCGACAGATATGGGCTCCTTGGTGCCAGTGGTTGCGGAAAAACGACACTTTTGTCTTGCATCGTCGGTCGGCGGAGGCTCAATTCCGGTGAGATTTGGGTACTCGGTGGTAAACCGGGTACCAAAGGTTCAGGAGTACCTGGGAAACGTGTCGGTTACATGCCCCAAGAAATAGCCCTCTACGGCGAATTCACGATCAGGGAAACGATGATGTACTTCGGATGGATATTCGGCATGTGCACATCAGAGATCGCCGAGAGGCTGAGATTCTTGCTGCAGTTCTTGGACCTTCCTTCGCAGAATCGACTCGTCAAAAATCTCAGGTGAGAATTGAACCGGATACCAATTCGCTCGTCATCCTACCAAAAACGTCATAACTCTTGATCTTTATTTCGGAAATTCAGCGGCGGTCAACAGAGGCGAGTTTCTTTCGCTGTGGCACTGATGCACGATCCAGAACTATTGATTTTGGACGAACCCACGGTTGGGGTGGACCCTCTCCTCAGGCAAAGGTGAGCATCAACGATTGTTAAAAATCTTAAGTCCCTCGTCGCCCTGAAAACATTTTCACTGCTCAACTTGCTTTCACCGAGGAGGTAAAATGATTCAAAAATTTTTTAAGAGTGGAATTTCGTACAACGTTACAGCGCGGATTTGGGAAACGAGTCACGCTCTGAACAGGCAACAGAAAAAAAAAAATTGACACTTATTTTTCTTCTCTATTCCTTTGGGTCTGAAAAATGCGAAGAGACTACTTGAGTGGATGTTGAATATTTCGGAGAACTTGGAATCTCAAGATTTTTCAACAGCCTCGAGCGAAGTGTCCGATCGAATTGACAAATTAGTTTTTTTCTTTTGTGGTCAAGTCGTTAGCATCAATTAACTATTTATTGAGTCGAAAGCTAAAACGGAATTTTTTTAAGGCTCAATAATAATTGGTGTCTTCGTATTTAGCAGTAAAATTGTAAAATACAAAATTGATGTTATCCGGATGAAATAAAACGAAATTCCATATCACATCGTCGTAAACAGAGTTGTTTTGCATCCTCGGGTGAATTCCATGTTCAAAACAATGATAGTCCGGTTAAACCACACGCTGGAAATTTTTGAACACTTTAGAAGGCCTCGATTATCTGCGTTGTTACAGGAACTGAAATTGCGAATTCCAACTTAATATCCGAATAATCTTCAATTGAGGCTGATATTAATTTATACTCATCCTTATTCGCGACAAGTTATATACAGCGAGGATCGGTCGAAGATCACCGACGCGCGTACCTTGCGATGCAGATGGGCAAGAGAGCAAATAGTGATAAAAACTTGTCGATGACGTCAAGAGTCTCGCTGAAACCATACGATGATAGGCACATCTTTTGTGTGGTTCGGATGACCGTGAATTTTTTATCATTTCAACGTAACTAATCATCTTAAAGATACCAAACAGCATTTTTCTGATCCGTCCAAAAGTTGTATCAACATAAAGACAAAAAACTGTCCCAAGTAAGGGAAAACGATGAATTTTCAAATTTCAATATCTCAGTTATCTCAGTTATATTGTCTTGCATTTGATCTCAGTGCGGTTTCAATAGAGAATCTCAATTTATCATTCGTAGCTAACTGCTCCAGCCATTTCGAGTCAGGTTCGACACATCTTGAGAGATTGATTGCTTCGAAGCCAAGGGTCACGGTTAATCGCGATGCGAAACGTAAAGCAGCATTTATTTTCTTTTTTCCGGGTAAAAAAATGCACCATTACTAATTTTCTTCTTTCTCATATTTCGATAATCTTCTCACATAATAAATAAGCGGATGCTGTCCGGATTTTATCGAGCTGTAAAAAAATTATCATGTCCCAGATGATGCCAGTGTTCTGGAATTGAATTGAGAGTGGCGAATTGCAGATTTGTGTACCGTCGCCAGTCGATACATCCAAACAGAAGCCCCAGCTTCCTTGCTTCTCTGTGTTCAAATTTTTTTAATATCCGAGAAAAAAGAAGACAGACGCTTTGACATGATCTGTATAATGCATAATGCAACATCATAACGCTAAGATACAAAGGTCACAGCAATTTGTTGGATCGTTGATATGCGCGCGGAAATAGAAAATGTATGAGACACATGCGAAGAATTTTTTTTTCTTCATTCCAAGATCAAGTGTCAAGGTTGTGATGCAACGAAGGTTGAGGGCGACTTTGGAACACCCACCTTCTGGTATAACAAGCGAACAGGCTATCTTGTGTGAAATGAAAATGCAAATTACTCGCACGATCGTCGGATCGTGATTATCGGGCGATTAATTCAATTAATCCACATTCATCTCTTCTACTTTCAGTATCTGGAATCACTTGGTTCAAATCACCAAAGACGGCAACAAAACTGTCATCATCACGACTCATTACATCGAAGAGGCTCGACAGGCTCACATGGTAATTGATCCTTCGTCTTTATCCTTATTCCTTCCTAAGAATTCCTGAGACTAATTGTTGGTAGCACGATTAAAAATCGATATACAGCGAATCTGAGGCGATACTAATCACACTCATTTTTGTGGTGTTTGATACTCCAACATAAACGAATGGTCTAATTTTGAGGTGAAATTTGATTCATGTTTGCAGATTGGTCTAATGAGAAGTGGTAGATTATTGGCCGAAGAATCGCCCAGGGCACTTCTGACCATGTACAACTGTCCGACCCTCGAAGACGTGTTCCTCAAGTTGTCGCGGAAACAGGGACAGTTCAGTCAACCGACAACGGAATTGAACATATCGAACAATATCAGCTTGGTAAGTGACCATGTGTGACGATTTTTACAGATTCATGATCGTTAATCACTGAAATTCTTTGGATTTGTTCAATGCTATCCAAAAGGATTCGGATTCGAGCGATAACGAGGTATACCTGGTCGTTGATGGTATCTCAAGTTAATTGACGAGCTTCGATTTAACGGTATTTTTCATTGATTATCAACAGGCGTCCCTGAATTGGGGCAAAAAGGACGAACCGGTCTACGTGACCGAAGAATCTGGAGTCGTTGGCCTCAACTTCCACCAGAGCAAAGAAGTACTTATGCACGATACGACGAATGGAGTTGGCAGCCATTACGACGTGAGAATGAAATCCCAAAACCGTAATTGAAAAGTGAATCGCTTTTTTTATTCCGAGTGATTAATAATCGTTGACTCATTTGAATAGCTTAACGGAAAACCACTGCCAGGGGCTAAAGGAGACACTTCGGTTGAATGCGATGATTGCGGGAATTTCTCAGACTGCTACAGAATCACGAGTCCGGGAAAAATACGAGCCCTTCTGCAAAAGAATTTCCTCCGGATGTGGAGAAACGTTGGGTGTGTAGAATATTTTTCAATTGCCATCGTAAACCGGTTGTCATTATCCCCAATGACAATTGTCACGAGGACTTGAATTGTTGACTATAATATCATCAATTTTCCATTTCCGCAGAGTCATGCTGTTCATATTCGCCCTGCCAGTGATGCAGGTGATCCTCTTCTGTCTCGCTATCGGCAGAGATCCGACCGGTCTAAAAATTGCAATTGCTAATCACGAGATGACGTGGGGTAACTTGAGCTGTCCGGTCGATACCAATTGCAGTTTTACGAGCCTCAGTTGTCGGTATCTAAATTTCCTCGATAACGAAACTATGGTCAAAGTGAGTCCCCTCGAACCGTGAAGAAACTATGATCGATCGTACTGACGTTATTCGAATTTCAGGAATTTTACGAAACTCCAGACGCTGCTAGAAGCGCCGTGGAACGAGGCGATGCTTGGGGAGCTCTCTATTTTACAGAAAATTTCACGGACGCATTAGTCGCCCGAATGGTCCTCGGGCGAGAGGCTGACGACGAGACTCTCGATCAGAGTGAGATAAGAGTATGGCTAGACATGTCAAGTGAGTATGATTGATGCAATTCGTCAAACGAGGATGGTGCGAAGCCACTTGACTCTCCCGACTCCGACTTCAGACAGTCATCAACTGAGCGTTTAATTTTCATCTCCAGATCAACAAATCGGGTTGATGTTGGCTAGAAATCTGCAATACACGTACAGAGACTTCGCGAAGGATCTACTGTCCAGCTGCGATCAGAATACCAAACTGGCCGACGTCCCGATCCAGTTCAAGGACCCGATTTATGGCTCGAACGAACCTAGTTTCACGGATTTCGTAGCCCCCGGTGTTATTTTAACGTGAGTATTTCGAGTATGTCGAATATCTCATGGATAACCAGGTGATATAGAATGTCCAGTTTGGTACGAATCTTGAATATGTTACGACCATGAGGCTTGAGGCAAGATATTGAACAGATTCCACAAGGCTATAGTCTGAGGTTTCTAGCATTTTTGACCAATGTCATTTCGAGATCCTTGGGACTCGTAGTAACAAACATCTTCAACACTCTTCAGGATCGTCTTCTTCTTGGCTGTGGCTTTGACCTCGTCGGCTCTGATCATCGAAAGGATGGAGGGTCTCCTGGACAGGAGTTGGGTGGCCGGAGTGTCACCTGGGGAAATTTTATTCTCCCACGTGGTGACACAGTTCGTTGTGATGTGCGGTCAGACGGCGCTGGTGCTGATCTTCATGATCCTGGTCTTCGGAGTGGAGTGCAAGGGCGACATCGGGTGGGTCATCATACTCACGATTCTCCAGGGTCTCTGCGGAATGTGCTTCGGTGAGTCCGATCAGTTTTCCACTTTCCTTTTCTTTCCCAGTTTCCTAAAAATCTTGAAAAAATTGTGGTCGAAGGTGAGGGACGACGATGAATAAATATGAACATTAGTCGACCGTGAACGTGTCGACTTTGCATAAACACGCGTGTGTGAGTGTGTTTTGCACTCAGGTAGAACATTTATTCAACTCGAATGAGACGCGAGTCCGAGGAGTGGGAGAAGCCATCATTTCCAATTCATGGTCAAATGGATAAACGAAAAAACTGACTTGAATAATTAATATATCGATTGAAATCGCGCGTGACGGGTCGTCGCGAAAGGAAATAAACCAAGGCCGATGTTGATATTGAGTAAAAAATCTATTTTAATCAATTTTTGTCCAGACGGAAATCGGGAAGTTGATATACGGTTTAGAAAAGATAAAGAATTAATGACGAAGAAGCCGGTTTGAACTTTTTCTCTATCGTAGCATATCCTGAAAGCTTTTTGCAGAGCTCATAGATCAATCAGGTGCTAGCTTTCTTAACGATGTCTACTAATGATTTCGTCACAGGCTATTACGATATGCATGATAAACTGCATCTTGATTCTATTTTGATCCGAGACTGCGGTTACATAACTCGACTTCTCATCGTTTGTCAATCATTGCAATACCATTTTTCATATTGCGAATCCTTCAATTACTTGTTACGATGGTTATAAACGCAAATTTTTAACCACATACCTTTTTTTCGTCTGTTTAAGGCTTCGTGATTTCTGCAATCTGTGAGCTTGAAAGAAACGCCATTCAATTAGCCCTGGGAAGTTTCTACCCAACGCTTTTGCTCAGTGGTAAGTATTCGCGTTATGTCTAGTTTTTTTCCAATTTCATTAATAAACAGACATGTCGTATTATTAGCTATTAGAAATAAAAAATCAAGTCTCATTCCGTGAGATTTTAATTGGATACACATAATTAACGATTTACGATCTTTCAATTCAAGTAATTAGATTATTTATGAGCACACATTAATCCATTTCTAGCCTGACTGAACGGAGGCAAATTGAAAAAACATGTATATAAATCAAATAGTTATTGCAGTTCTGATTGACGCTGATTTATTGATTGTCAACGTTTCAAAAATGTCAAAATCGCCCAATTGTAATTGATCTGCTGATAATGACTACCTTCGGTGTAAATTCCCAAACCGTTTTTCCTTCTGCTCTTTCTCACTCCTGTCTGTGTGATAAAATTTGATAGCGAATTTTTAATCGACTGATTTGTTCTTTCTTAGGTGTTATATGGCCAATCGAAGGAATGCCAACGGTTTTACGATACATTTCTCAAGGATTGCCGTTAACGATGGCAACGACGTCACTCAGGTCCATGTTGACACGTGGATGGTCAATCGCTGAGCCTGACGTCTACAACGGTTTCATATCAACCATCGTATGGATCGTAGTTTTCCTCACGATAAGCATGCTCGTTCTCAAGTTCAAACGAGGATAATAAATACCTCGAGATTGTTAATTGTGGCTAATCTTCGTTTCTGTGTACAGTAAATTTTAAGGAAGAAGACTACCCACTTTAAATTCAAAATTATATCTTACATATATCGATGGATATTTTGTTACATCATTGAATGACATTATATCGTCGGTGCACTGCACATATCCGTCTAGTCGCTTAAGCGCCGTATCGATCATTGCGACAATCGACTGCAAGGACGATTAGGGTGATCTGAAAAATTCCAAAAATTGATTGATCGGATTCTTATCAATTTCTTAAATCAGATTTTCGATTCTCACGTTGTTACGGGAGTCATTCAGTCACAGAAAAAAATTATTTTTTTCCTCTGACCGAAACGTAACATAATTTCGATACTTGGTTTTCTGTAAATCGATGCGTGTGCTTGTGTCAACGATATGGCGCTTAACCGACGCGCGGAGACTGTGATAACGGAGTGAGGAAACTTTGACACTTTTATATAGCGAAGCCAGCTTTGTTTCTTGTTTCGTACTGCAGTTGTAATACGATTACATGACAGCTCTTTGCCGTTCTTAATTCAAAATTAAGATCACGCAAAGATTTCAGTATAAGTTTTCGCATTGAACAACTGTTATTATTTTTTGTTTTTAATTTCTTTTTTTTTACACATTTTTTTCGTTCTCTTCTTTATTCGATATAATGACATCGATAAAATATAGATGCGCTCAATAATCAATAATTATAACACGATTCGTGATTATAATACCACGGTTCAAGTTTGATATGAAAAAAAAAAAATTAATTGTCAAGGTCAGTAAACACAGCTGTGAACAAACAAACAAACCAAAAAACTAGTGTTTTTACTAATTTGAAAAACAAAACAAAAATTGATACCAAGAATTGAACTCGAGTATAATTTGTAATTATTTTTTTTCTTTGTCACTTTTCTGTTCTGCGTGATTGGAGATAAGAAGCTGTTTAATTAAATAAGAAAAAAGAAAGGACGCGCATTACAAAGATTTTATATCAGTAACTAATATTTATACATAATTATTATAACATGTGTTCACACAAACCTTGATAATTATTTTTTGATGGAATATGTCGGGGTTTAAAGATTGTAATTACTATTTTTTTTTTCATTTTTTTTTTTCATTAAGTTATAAAATAACGATTAATTATTAAGACGATTATACTTGCCTATGACTTAAACAGTTTCTGTTTAACATTTAATTAAATTACATTCAGGCACATTTGATACTGCACGTACTTAAAATGTTAATATTCAGATTTTGTTTTTGACACTTTGAAATTTCTGTCTTTCGCTATGACATGCAGGAATCGTTAAATAATTCCATGTGTATACATAGATAAATAAAACAGTGATGAACAAAGAGGTTATCTCGGATTCGTTATTATACCGCGTATAGGAAAAAAAAAATAATTAAGTAAATAATCGTCAATTACACCGATATGCGTGAGTGAGTGTGTAACGATAATGCCGGAAATTTAAAACCACTTACAATTATAGTTTCCACGAAGAAGGAAGAAAAAATGAAACATCGAATTATATATGAGTATAGATTTTTATTCGTTAATTGTAAAAATAGTTTTTCGTTTAGTTATGGAATATCCACTGCGTACGATAATACGAAATGGTCAATTCATGGTGTGATCCGTAATTTTATGAAAATGAATTATATTATAAAAATATATATATATGTATATACATATGCATATTAGGTATGATAAATTTAATATTATTATCTATCTTTTATTTGTTACAAAATCTACCTACCTGTAGTTAGTGAAAAAGAAAAAAATACAAAAAATTAATAAAAAAATAAAAATGAATCGATAAATAATTTGACAATAATTTCGTATCTCTTCGTTCGCTCTCTCTTTCTCTTTCTCACTCTGAGCACAGTCGCATAAATCTTATCTACAGATGAAACACCACCAGTAATTGCAGCACGTATATGAGATTTTATTTTGATAGATACACTAACGTCGGAAAATGATATCATCAAACTGTTTTTTTTTTTTTTTTCAAAGGATTTTCATTCGTCTCATTGACAGTGTAGTAGTGGATCTTATCAAATTTCGTTTTTTATTATTCCTATTAAAAATAATACAGACCATTTGTACATGTACGTATACTTATTGTTTACTGATCGATCACACAATTATAAAAATAATTATTATTTCCCCGCGCTGACTATAAGGACACTTTTTCACATATCCTGAGAAACCATCTTGTATTGCTCATCATCGATGAACCAATCTCGATTATTCTCGACCATAGTCTTCCAGTATTCTGTGCAAAGAAGAAACAAAAGAAGCAATGAGTCGTTATCGTGGAGACGTGTGTAAGAGTGTTCCTCTATCGATCTAGATATTATAATCTCAGTCAGATTGTACCGCTCTTGGTCTCGTTATCTATACGCACGTGGTTTTAGGTCTCTCTACATACACGTAATTCAATTCATCGGTCATTGTTAACGATAAATTTTACTTCTACGCGCGAATATAAATAGATGTACGATAATGGGGCTAAGATGTGTGTCTGTGTGTGACGTGACAATTTGAAATGTCGATCTTTCTCTCACTATTCATCCGAAAAATCATTTCTCACGTTTGAAAAGCCCGCGCGTGACGCACGATGCCTAATAATATTATTATCTGCGATTAGAACATTCGAAATATTTGATAGAAGCCTTTTGAGAAACAACGAAAGTGTTTATTGTCTATTTCAAGATTGAGGGCGGGTTAAAAAGGGGTAAATTTATAGTGACGTATATGATTTATGTACCGAGAA
Organism: Euura lappo; assembly: GCA_018257835.1. Taxonomy (NCBI): domain Eukaryota; kingdom Metazoa; phylum Arthropoda; class Insecta; order Hymenoptera; family Tenthredinidae; genus Euura; species Euura lappo. The sequence goes on from JAEUYN010001869.1 coordinate 209,621, forward strand.
GATAAGAATAAATGTGAATCTCGTTTATCGTTCTGAAATAGAATAAGAAATGAGTATAACATTTGAGGTCGTGATAAAATCCACGATCAGTTAATATTCGAGATAATTCTCAGATTATGAAACGAGTAATCTTCATCAAGTTGATTGAATAACGTGGACAGTTTTAATGATATCGAAGAGTGATCTCGAGGAGATCGATACGTGAATCCATCGCCTTCGTACTTTTCACACATGTTGCAATCTTGGAATTGTTAAGCGCATAGGATATGGAGAAGAGCTCACCAGTCAGTTCGTCTACACTGCCATCGGTGCCGCCGTATTCGATCGGCAGTATGCTCGGTGATATTTTTTTGTGCAAATTTTTCAGTCCGTTGCCATGAACGTGGACCCTGGATCTCATTTTCGGTGTCATAAATTTCCTAAAAACATTCAATACGAAATTTACGTATATCGGTGCGTTTACAAAGTCCATTGAGTTCGTTCGCATCGGGTAACAACTCTGCCAAGAATGAACAGCCCGCTTTATCACTCCTGGCGGAAGTTGGAGAGCGTGACCCAGAGTGACCTTGTTCAGGTCAAAAACGGCAAAGACGCCGTGGAGCGCGACTGACTTGCACTCTCTGCTGGCTAACTCGAGAATCATTTTTCCAGCCTGAAAGAACAGTTATTTTTACCCACAAGAAGAAAAAAATATCACAAATAAATCAATCACTAATAGATTACAGCGGTTCGCCATAATTGCCAACAGATCAGATAAGTACCCTCATCATTACAGAAAATGGTAGAATATTTTTTACATTCAACACTTCAAAGTGAATTTTTTTTTTGCAGCAGAACATTTTTTACCGTGCGGTTACCGAATTATTTCACGAACCTTGAAGACGTTGGCTTGCTTGTGCTTGCTGGGGTCGTGTACAGAGGCTCGAATTATGACAACCAGTCTTCCTTCGGTGTCAAATTTTCTCAGTGGTAGAAATACTCTGTAATTGAAAGATTGTTTTTTTTTTATTGTTATAGAATTTTTAATTTTTTACTCGACTTCAGATCTGACTCCTGTCTTTACCCGAGAGCGAACAACTCCTGGAGCTCCGGCAGCATCGGGTCTCTGTTCGAAAACCATTCCGGGGCGGTGGCCCTCAGCTCGTGATAATTTCGGAATTTCATTTTTGCCTTTTTCATGTTGAACTTGCAACCCCTCAGGTAACGCAGGATGTAGAAATCATCTGTACATAAAAAAAAAAAAAACTTAATACAGAATTTAGCTAACCGTATGGTTTTAACGTTGGCCCAACTCAAACAGTTCATGAATTATTCTAGCAAAAAGTTCCTCGGCCCGTTCAAGTTCTCAAGAAAATTCGCTATTTTCGGGATTCTTGTTATGCGCCATAGAAAAATTGCATGGACTGCATTGAATTGAATAACAACCCGAGACAGTCGATGTACCGAAACTCGTTGACTTATCTTTAATTGAACCGGTTGTCTTGCGAGCGTGGAGTTAATTGGACCTCATTAGGTACAGTAAATAGTGCGAGGCGGTAAATGTTCCTTACCAGTTCTAGTGTGTAAATCTTTGTTTTCAAATATCCACTGCCTCATTTCCGCGATTTTGTCGCTCCTATCGTTCTCACGTTCATTCAAATTCAAAGCAGCGTATTCCCGCTGAGCATCGGTCAACGTCGAATAATCGTCCGTATCGTCGGTCATTTTTTATTAACGATTGGGCGAACGATCGAACAGATTTGAAACGTTGATAGTTCGCTTCTCTCACAGTCTCTTTCTTAACACTTGTGCTGTTGACTTTTATGTCAGAACTATGCCCGCGAGCGTTCTGCGTTTAAGACCACCTATGGCCCCACGCGGAGAGCTTCGACTGAGGCGCTGTGTGCGGCGGTGTCCCTTACTCACTTTACCGCGAAATCATATTCCGGCTCGTATCAGGCATTCTGGTCGGAATCCAAGATCGATCTGAACTCGGAGCCTTATCTGACGCAGGGCTCTGACCCCCAAAGGCCTACTTGTGCGATAGGCCATGCGATTCGAGGACGCTGAGAGAATCTGGGAAACGGCTTTTAGAATCGTTGCCCGTTGACACTCGTTAAATTTGCTATCACCGCTCGACCACGCTATCAGCAGAGAGCCAACAGGAAGCTGGGCGTTGCTTCGCAGTCTTGTTTATAGACTCGTATCAACACAAATTTATAGGGAGCTGCAGTCGTTTTGTCTGCGTTATGACTTTCATATACATGTTGTTGGACCGATAGGTAGTATAATAATATGCGTCGATTGGAACTCCAGGCTGCTATTTCATTACCTTGGACCGCTACCTCGGATAGTTGTCTATATTTCAATACTTTAGTGATTATGGTAGATAAATTATCCACATTATGTTACATGCGGTTTTGGTGAATGGTTAATAATTACCACAATAAGATATCGGTAACTGAATTTATTACTCCTATATTTCAATTATGTATTACAAGTTATTTCTCATCCTTTGATTACCCCTCTTCTTCGTTTCCACGAATTCTTCGACTGATTTCGCTATTCTTTGTTTTTCAAACTGGCTTAAGAATAGTAAAAAGTAACCGGCTTAGTTAATCATAGAGTTGAAACCAGTTTTAGTGCGCAGTAACACCGTCGATGCATAAAAAAAAAAGCAACGAGTCCCAATCTTTCTTCAAAAAACTCTGTAGAGTGAGTTCATACAGATAGAGCTCTAAGCTAGCTTCGCAGAGCTATCTGCCGCATGTTTCCTCTACGTCAGGACCCGTCGATATATTGCGTAGTGCGATTGTGCGGGATAAAAATAAATATCATACTTCATCGTATCTTATCGATTGGCTCCAGCTCTAATTACCCAAGGGTCAAAACTTTGCACGAATGTATCGACTACCAACATTTCTATTTCGTTTTATTTTATTCGGGATACAAATTAGCCACAAATATTATCGATGGTTTTATATCGATTATATCAGTTGTCTCGATACAGTCATACAGAAATTCTATTTTTCTTCGTCAACATTAAACGCAATGCCATATAGGGTCATCCAACTTCAATTATCCATGTTTACATACAGAAGCTTTATCTCTCTGTTCATTATTGCTTCGTTCACAGTCGCAGTCTTTATAGGTCAAGGACTCCGAATTTTTATAAATACAATATTATTCTCATTTGAAAACGATATTTTTATCTCAAACTTGACTGTTGTTCATGAATAATTTATCGTCTCAAATATTCTCAGTAATTACCATTGAAAAACTATGAGCAAATGCTAGTGAAAAACGTTATGGAAACGGTTTTTAAGCAATGGAAAACTCCAGTGGTCTATATTGTCGTGAAAACAAGCCTTTAGACAATTCTGATTCTTCAATATTGAAACTGAACAACGTTCCACTTAACTTTGACAAATCAACCAAAAAAAAAATCAAATCTCCCGCGCGTACGACTATTGCGCCTGACTGCCTGCCAAGCGGCAACTCGACACACACGAATGCGTACCGTATCACCTGTACAATTACCCAATGGACATGATCCAAGTCGCATAGCCGCGACATGCGTCTGTTAAACGCTCAGCACGTGGGTAAAAAATTAGTTGCTTGTTAGTCACAATTATCAACGTTTTTCAGTGTGATTCTGAATTGTAAGTAGCTCTCAATATCGCATGCAACGTACTCGATAAACTGACAGTATTTCCACCCCATGCATCGCATCCCACGTAGAGGTTATGTTTAGAAGTCTCCCGGTTCGTTATATTCAAACTAAAGTTCATATATTCAACAATTTTCATAAGATAACCTATAAAAATCGGTCGTATCAACCGCATCCCGGTTTTATTATCATTATTTTCTTCGAGTCTGTGAACATCGTTCGAATTTTCCTCGTCTAACCTCCAAAATCAAATGATTCCTTCCAACGTTGAAGAATCTGTATTATAATTGATAGATTCATATTTTCATAGCAGATTTAAATCTCCACGATGGTCAAAGTAAAGAACAAAAAACGAAATTTGTCCGAGACGACGGCGAAAAAACGAGACCAAAGCAAAAAAAAATCGCTAAACGCGTTCGAGGTTCACATAAACAAAGAAAAGCACAAGGTTTTGGGTAGAAAAAATAAAGCGGACCGTGGAATGCCGGGCGTGTCTCGTTCGAAGGCTTTGAACAAGCGGAAAAACACCCTGCTGCACGAGTACAAAGTCAGGGACAAGAATAACACCTTTTTGGACCGACGTATCGGGGAGAAAAACTCCGCTATGACGCAGGAGGATAAAGTAATGGCCAGATTCGCGGCTGAGAGAGTAAAGGCGCACAAGAAAAAGAACATATTTAATCTGAACGACGAGGAGATCCTGACGCACAGAGGTCAAACTCTTGAGGAAATAGAGAAATTCGATGATCCGAGGTCGGACGACGAAGAATACAGCGACGATGAGAACAAGACTGGTAAATTGGACAAGGATTTTGTCAGCGAGGCACATTTTGGAGGCGGCGTTCTGTCCAGGAACTCGGACTCTGCGATGTCGAGAAAGGATCTGATAGAACAGCTCATAGCCGAGTCTAAGAAACGCAAAGCTGAAAAGCAGAAGATCAGAGAACAGACTTTGGACTTGACGGAGAAACTGGATACCGAGTGGAAGGACCTTTTGCCGATTGTAAACGCGGCTAAAAAACAGCTCCAAGATATACAGGAAAAACCAAAGACCGACGATTACGATATCGCCCTTAGAGAATTGAAGTTTGAGGCGAGAGGCACTCCGTCCGACAGACTCAAGTCGGAAGAGGAGATCGCGAAGGAGGAGAAAGAAAAACTTGAAACTTTGGAGGCGGATAGATTGGCCAGGATGAAAGGCTTCACTGGAGAGACAAACGACAGGAATAAACACAAGTCCGCCGACGATTTGGACGACGGATTTTTTATAGAGGACGTTAACGAAGATACTCTGACTTACGGAGAAGATGGATTGCCCAAAGACAGCGGTAACAAGCAGGGCACAGAGAACGGTAACGCCAATGACGAAGACGCGAGCATCGCAGGCAGCGGAAGCGACGAGTCGGAAGAAGACGAAAATACCGATGCAGAGTCTGAAGAAGAAACGCAAATAGGATCGAAGGAGGTTGCCGCGGGGCAACAAGATGATTACGACAGTCTTATAAAACAATTCTCAACGAATCTCAGCAGCAAATTTCACGATCCCTACGATAATATCCCGGTTTTGAAAATATCAGACGATATTCCAGCTTCCGAGGCTAAGAGGAACGTCGTCGTTTCTGAGAAAAAACAAGCTGGCCCAACAAAGAAAGCTGTGGAAAATGAAGCAGAGATCGAGAGCTCTGAATCAGAAGCCGAATCAGAAGATGAAGAAGGAGAAAATTCCGACAAAGACAATTTGTCGGATTTAAAAGAAGATGATTCTTCGAGCGAAGAGGACGAGCCTTCTGATAAGAAGAACGTTAAATTCTCGACAACTTTGGAGAAGACTGTGGCCCCGTCCAGAGAGAAAACAGCACTTCCGTCAAAGTCGATCCTCAAATCTGTAAAAGACGAGCCAACGGTGGAGGAGAAATTATCGGCTGAGGAAAGGAGCGCCCTGATCAAGGCTGATCTCCTGAAACGAAAGGAAGTCATGGAAAAGGCTCGGCAAGAGCTGCCCTATACCTACTCCGCCCCTGAAAGCTTGGAAGAATTGGAAGAATTGCTGCAGCAGCATAACGCCGACTATCAATCGGTCATCATAGAGAGGATTATAAAATGCAATCATCAGTCGCTGGGCGAAAGCAACAAGGAAAAATTGGCAAAATTGTTCCAGTTCTTGATTCAACATGTGGACAAACACGCGGCGGAGGCTGGAGAGGACGACGTAGTCGACTGTTTCCAGATATTCGATAGGTACGTCGGTCTGGCAAAGACAGACTCGAAATTAGTTCTTCTGAAATGTTTCTTCCGTTACAGACTATGTCCACACCTCTACGACCTCGCGCAAGCCAACGCAGTCAATGCGAAAACATGCATTCAGGAACTGATGAAGGAAAAACACGAGAAATTTGAATCACGTCAGAAGAAATATCCCGGAATAGACACTGTAAGAAATACGTTTCATATAAGAATTCATCATTTGAACATTTTTTTAAATGTTTCTTGTACTTTTCAGCTTTTACTCTTCAAACTGGTCTCCCTCCTCTTTCCAACTTCCGACTACAGGCATCCAGTCGTCACTCCAGCTGTGGTTTTCATGTCTCAAATATTATTGAGATGCCGCATCAGAAGCAGGAGCGACGTTTCCAAAGGCTTGTTCATCTGCACACTCGTTCTAGAGGTGATGATGGAGAAATTATCAATTATTAATTATTTCTGTGGCTTTTTGGAGTCATTCCGATGAATGTTAACGACTTTACTTTCATTTCCAGTACACACTGCTGTCCAAACGATTTTCTCCGTCCGCAATTAATTTCCTACGCGGAGTAATTCACATGAGTACTCCAAAGCCCCCTGTCCAGACAATAAAAGCGATACCGCCGTTCAAATCTACGGGAGAGCAGAGTAATCTTTTGATTCCGGACACGGATAGATCAGAAACGAGAATCAATACCAAGTCAAATCTCATGGTGGCAGCTGACTTGATCACGAATGAAATGGACGACGATTTTAGAGTCAGAGTATTTGTTACTGCGGTGAATTTGGTCACGGAATTTAAAAACCAACTCGAGGAACTGGAGGCTGCGTTTCCGATATTCGAACCGATCATCGGGCTATTGAGTATCAATAAATTGAGCAATTATCCAGAAAACGTTAAACAGCATGTTAGTAAAGTCTTGGAGGATTTGAACACTCTGAAAGATAAGAAACTGGAGTATATCACCAGAGAGAAGAAGAAGCCTAAAGCTTTGAGACTGTACGAGCCTAGGATAGAGACTGTGTACGTATTTTGCTCGAAAATTAGTCTCATTCATAACACATTTACTGTCTGGAATGTAAAAATAGATTTCGTCTATGATTCTCATGTGTTAAAAAGAGGTAATATCGTTCCAGATACGATGGCAAGAAGCATCGACCAATGTCTAAGGAGAAAGCGGAGAGAGAAAAGTTGTTACACAAATATAAGAGGGAAGTCAAAGGCGCGATCCGAGAAGTCAGGAGGGATAGAGCCTTCATTGCTAAAGCACAAATCAAACAACAAATCAGAGGGTAAGCAACCTGTTCGAAATACATCTCTGATTTAAAATACTGTAGGAATGATTGTATAAAATGTTTTACTTGAAAAATTTACAGCGACGAGGAACGTAAGCGAAAAGTTAAAGAGATATTTGGAGATGCGGCTATGCAGCAGGGTGAACTCAACAAAATCAAACGGACAAAGTGAAGCCGGTGTAATTATCACGAGCCACGTATTATCGATAGTGGTATTTATACATTTGTGACAACAATCGAAACAAAAGGGTACAAATTTTTATTTTTTTTTTCAATTTGTACCGTTTTATGTATTTATTATTATCAAATGTACAGTATGATAGAACAAGTTCTGTTTTATAATGAATTATTATTACTGAAAAGAAAGATATTATTTCTTCATAGTCGGTATAGTATATATCCAATGTTTGTAAATATCCCACTCAATGTGATCACATAGTACCATAGCATGAAATCTGAGTCATTCGACTCCACGACTTCGGTCTTGTAAGTCTATACAGTTTTAGGACATTCGACGTATGTACAATTTTATCATATTGAGTGACCAACGACTATCATTCTTTCAGAGGCACGTAGAATGCTGCCGGTGGTAGTAAACGATATTTAACATTCCCGTTTTGCTTCTCGCTTGCCAGCTCGGAGCAGTTTGGGATATCCGCTGAATTTTCTTTACCCAAATTACAAGAATATTTGGGACTTTGTACTTTGTACGTTTTCGCCGAGTCTGAATCTGATCTGAGACCATCAGGGGAGACTGTCAGCCTCAAATACCGATGACTCGGAACTTTTCTTGCGAATGTTTGATAATTGTCGTAATTATTTTTCAGTTTAATTGGATCATTCTTAGCTGATCGACTCGGTCGCGGTTTCTTCGTTTCTTCTCGATGCGACATATTTTCACTCAACTTCTGAACATCGTCTGATTGGCTTTTGCCCGAATGATGGCCAACACCGAATCGGAGTTTGATCTCATCTTTCATGGATTTTGGAATGATGAATCGAGGAATCAAGTCGGAAACGTGTTTCCTGTCCTTGACCTTGGATCTTGACTGGTCGATGGGTTCTACACCTGTCGTGCGACGTTCGGTCAACAGAGACCGATTTTTAGCACCGGCGAGGACGGCTCTGTGCCATTTGTTGAAATATTTTCTTCTCAATTCAAAATCCTGAGAAGAATTTCTCTCGTGGTTACTCAAGTGATTTTCGAATCTCGATTCCGTGTTGGAGAGAAATATTTTGACCAGGTACTGCAGACCTTCTTTGATTATCAGCTTCTTGTGGATTTCTGCGGCGTCGATGATCTCCTTTTTCTCCCTTGCACAAATTTCCGCGAAGTATTTCCACCCGGTAAAATACTTGTACTTTACCTTAATCTCGTATATCTTTATCGCACAACTCTCGTTGACGTGATTTTTCAACAAAGTTTCATACCTCGCGTACCAAACGCTCAAACATCTTCTCAAAATGAAACAATTAATCCTCTTGTTCAAAATCTGTTGATGCTTTCGTTTCACCTTATGCTGCATAAGGAACTTTTGCCACGTAATAAAGTGTCTCTTTTTCAAACTAAACTCGTGAAATTGTTCGGCATGAAACATTCTCGATTTTTCTTTGAGAATGTTCAGTCTAGCCACTCTCCATTTTTGAAAATAGATCGTTTTCAAATTTTCTTTAATTTCTTCCACACCGGAATTCATATAAGTCAGGCGATCTTTCTTCGCTCTTCTGTAACTGACGTACATTTTTAATCGCTCAAAAACTTTTGCACATACTTTTTTACGTCTGTGAATCACGGACGTCGATGTTTTTCGTCTACTGCATTTCTTATGATGCACGTAGGCTCTCCACTCCACGATCATCTTTCGCTTCAGTCTATTTCTCATATTTATTTCAAAGTCATCGACTCTCTTTCTCATCTCTTTGACCCGGAGACAGTATTCTTTCCAATTTTCAAACGCTACGATCGTGAGATTCTTTTCACAAAAGTCTTCAGCTGCTCGAATCTTCTCCCGTTTCATTCTCATCCGGACCACATTCTAGAGATTCAGATTCAAAGTAATGGAATTTGTGATGGAAACATTTTCACCGGCAACGACGTACCGTCGACAATCTCCTCAACGTTTTCCGCTTCAACGATTCCAAGTAATACTCCATGGCTTCGTTCAGCAAATTATTCCCCCTTATTCTTTCGTTACAATATTTTATCCACGAATCGAAGCACTTGCTACATATCTTCTTCTCGTGATGTAGAACCGATTCCTCGTACTTCTTTTTCATAGATATCGTATTATTGTAAGATATTATCCAGCGCATGATCGCATCCTGCATCACCGATTTGTTCAAAAATTGTGTGGCCTGGATGAAAGACAAAAAAAAAAAAAAAACTGTTGTTGAACAAAAATATATTGTGAACATGTTAGATTTAATACTTTTTCTTCCAGCGCTGCGATTCGTCTTTTTTTCGTATAGGCGATTTTCCAAACGTCTAAGTACTTTCGGTAGTAAAATGTTTTGCACAAATCAAAAGCTTTGAATGTCAAAGTCTTTTTTCTCTGCCGGTGGTAATTGTATTCAACCCATTTTGATAAATGTTTCCTCATAACGTTCTCTTTGTAGAACGATTTGGCTACGGATAATTTACTCCTGAGCTCAGAGTCGTTCTTTTCGTCAATCATTTCGGTCCATTTATCGAATACATTCGCCAGTATTAATCTTCTGTAGAAAAGCTTCAATTTTTGAATAGCTAGTCTAGTATTTTTGCAAGAATTCACATTCTTCGATAAAGCATCCAACGCCTTCTGCTTCAACCTCATGGTATAAAAGAAGCTCGCTTTATGCTTCAGGTTTCTACCCAGTAATTTGTGTTTAACATAACGTTTCCAAGTTCTCAATAACTTTCGCCGTACCGAATTATCGTGAAATTTTACTGCCTGAAGCAACTGTTTCTTCTCAATAATTTTCGATCTTGCCCTATTGAGTGTATGAACAGAAATTATTGAAGATTTTCTTATTTTATTCAATGTTGAGAAAAGATGGTTTCATAATTTACTCTTTTTTCCACATTTGTAAGACCGTTTTCAACAAACCATCTTCGTAGAGGCCTCTGCAAAGTTGAATAATTTCATGTTTCGTACGTTTGTGAGAAACGTACCTCACCCATCGTACGAAACAAGATACCCTGATCTTAGATCTGTAATAATCATCCGCCTTCCCGATGAGAGTTCTCTCATCTCGCTAAAAAATAAAAAAACAAAATTATGCACACTGTCCAGGTTCAACAGTCATATACAATCCAAGCTCGTTCGTTATCGATTATTCAACAGCTTTTGTATGATGCAACGCGTTTTTCGATGCGTAGTAATCTTCGGGACAAAAAGTATATCAAGTAGCTCATTTTAACATTCAATATATAGTTTTGACTTCATTTTTTCATTCAATAATACAACAAAAAATATTGAAATCAACATGAAATTTTTGGTGCTCCTGTTCTGACATTTTATTTCTCACAATTTGGGAGTTAGCTGCGAATGCGCACGCGCGCGGTACAAAAAAGTATACTTTCGACTCCTAGGAGTGAAAAGTGGTCGTTATTGTACTCAGCGCGAGTCCGCGCATGCGCAGTCGTTTAAAAACTGCGCAAGCGTGGTGCTATAAAATACGCATAAAGTGAGATAGATAAATATTATTTTCGAGAAGAGGAGTGAGCAGAGGCAATTGAGGTAGGTGATTAAATGCGAGTTACGAGTCTTAAGGAAAAAAAAAAAAAAAAACTAATCCCACCTGTTGCAACGTGTAAATTTTCCATCTTCTTGTATATTTTCGTAGGATAATAAATTTTCCATAAATAATGGCTTTTATTTCGACCAAGTTCATTTCGATTTGTTCGCTAAAGTATTTAGCGATTTCTAGAAGCAATCTCAGCGTGTGCATCAAGTAGCATAATTCGATCGCCTGGCTTTTCATAATCCTGTATTTTTTCCTGCGGTAAGTCTCCCTCCTCCAACGGTACAATGTGTCGTTGATCGTTCGCTTATCACGATTGTATCTCACAGTTGAAGCTTTTTCTCGAATGATTTTTACTCTCCGGGCGTATCGACGCCACCCGTCGAAATATCTTCTGCTCAATTTAGCGTCGAAGAATGTATTCGCCTTTGTTAACAATCTGTGAACTTGTCTCTCCTCGAACCAGTTGTCTCTGAGCTTCTCGAAACACTTTTTCAACATATTTTTCTTGTAGTAACGAACGCATTCCGACGGATGATATTTTCCGAATACTTTGCGAAGATAAATTTCAGCGTATTTTCGAGCTATTATCTTCTCCCTCAGAATCAATATCTTACGTCTTATCAGGTAATTCGGTAGTTTCAGTCGCAGCTTCCGTTTCCGATCCTTTTCAGCCGGTACGCAATAGATTATCGTTTTCATCTTCGCCTAATGTCAATTGCTCCGGGTTTCATTACAGAAGAAAATTGTAAACCGCGAGGTTACAGTAAAATTCAAATAACAGGGTATCGGAGAATATCGACCTTGAACTCGAACGTAATTCGGGATTTAATCTCCTCGTTAGCGAGAGAAAATTCCAATCGCACACAACTTCACGTTCGCCAGTCAGTAGCCAACCGTTCCGCGCGATAGGAATGGTAATCTTCTACCGAAATATGAAACTTGGATATTTACATTTTCAGAAAAAACGACCAAATTTATCGTAAATCTTATTACGCTGATCAAACCTCGCTCGATCACTCGGAGTTTATTTTCCTCGTCGTGATAGCCGTGTGTGAACGATATAAAAACTTCCAACATACGCTGATGCTGTCAGGTAACAATAACTCGTTTTCTTCCCTCTCTCCCTCTGCGATCGCCTTTATTCGCATCAACCATGCAAAGATATGAAAATAAAAACGATATAAAACACTCTGGACGTCAAAGTTCGATCTAGTATAGCAAAATATTACTCGATTATTTCATCAGCAAAAAATAACCTCAATCTTTTAGTTCGTGCCTTTCAACATCGACGTACAAATTAATTCATTGATACGACGGTGAATAAAAAATGTTCCGTCGATCGGGTCCCCGTGTTTTTTCGTTTAAAAAAATATTCAAATATTTATACGGTGAAAAATAAAATTAAGGCATCTGTGTTAAACACACGTCTATAACAACAGGCATTAACAATTCTGTAATAGTTACGTAATTAAAGAGTTACATGAAACATTTTTTCACTGTATTCTTATCGTTAGTCCCTCGTATCGACGATATTCTATCCATTATATCGTCGCGCCGAGTCTAGAAGCACAAAGACTCTCGGCGTTTGTTGTTTAATTTTCCTGATTTTAATCGTCAAAGAATTTTGGCAGCTTGTACCCGCAGATAATCAGCTTCGTCTTCTTTGTTCGAAAAACAGCGAAGTAAACGTGACGAAACCTTATCTTATTTTCGTTTTTATTGATATTCTGAATATGATTACAGACAAGCGATGCTAGAACCGTACTAAGAATAGTCATTCGGCTCTGGTCACAATGTCTGACAACAGTACGTCCCCACCCGAGTTCGGTATAGACAGCCGAGGCAGAGTCGTGAGGGTTGATCCGAACCAGAATCGTCCGATTCTGAGGCTCCCGACGACTGAAGAAACCCTCAGGAGACTCGGAAACAGTTTTAGCTCCGATTTACCCACCAGCACGAGCAGCAACAATGGTAACGCTGTTAATCTACTCATTAATTTTTACCCCAAATTGGGCATTTAAATTTGCGATGGTACCCTTGCCTTACATAGAAACATCGGACACACAAACCGGAGCCAATTCGCCCGACGACGATACATCCCGTAATACGCTATCAAATATTACGGACACAGATATGTCCGTCGATGTGGCGGACGGATCGACCTCCCCTAATCAGACTACAGAAAGCGCGCCGACGTTGAGTTTGGACGACGAGTAAGATATGGTTCTAAGAGAATCGAAAATCCATTCGATATTCTTATTGAATATGTGTGAAATTGAATTTTTATAAAACCGTGTATGATTCTAGTAGAAAATATTGTTGGGTCTGCTTTGCTACCGACGAAGACGACGCTACGGCTTCGTGGGTGAAACCTTGCCACTGCAGAGGCACCACCAAGTGGGTTCACCAAGGGTGCATTCAGCGGTGGGTCGACGTCAAACAGAAAGGAAGAGCCGGCGAGGACGTATCTTGCCCTCAGTGCAACACTGAATACATCATCATATATCCAGACATGGGTACGCCGATTATTGTATTGACGAATTTTCCCATCCAACGTCTCTCCTGACTGATAATCAACTTCCAGGTCCGTTGGTGGTGATCCTAGACACGATGGACAGCGTCATTTTCAGAGTCTGTCCATTCATTGCAGCCGGTATCGTTGTCGGTTCGATATATTGGACCGCAGTGACTTACGGAGCTGTTACCGTGATGCAAGTGGTCGGTCACAAGGACGGTCTCACCATGATGGAACAGGCGGACCCCCTGGTTTTGCTGGTCGGTCTACCGACCATCCCTATTATGTTGGTACTCGGTAAAATGCTCAGGTGGGAAGACCAGGCTCTCAGTTTGCTGAGGAGACACGCATGCAAAGTACCGATTCTCAGGCATTTTTTGCCCAGCAGGTATACTACGTCGAAATTATGAGAACGTTTGGAAATTAGTCAAACGAAATCACGTTGACATCATTTCTGTTTTTCTGATATTTAGCTACATCGAAGACGAGAGAACTCAATCGCCCGAAGTTCCTCCGATGAGTGATCCGGTGTCTGCGACCAGAGTCCTGTGCGGCGCTCTTCTACTTCCTACAATCGCCAGCATATGCGGAAAAATATTTTTTGAAAGCGTAAACTCGAATTTTCAAAGAACTTTACTGGTACGCATAGACACAGTGTGTTCTTTACGATCCCAGAAGGCTGTGATTAGATACTCAGAATTGCTCTTGCGGAATTGGATGAAGTTCGATTTCCAAATTTTTGCGATTATTTAAGAGATTTGTTCTTGATTAAATGTGTAATCGTGTATTTCAGGGTGGAGTGGCGTTCATAACGATAAAAGGGGCGTTTAAAATCTACCACAAACAACAACAGTACGTTCGACAGTGTCAGAGACGAATAATGGACTACACAGACGTCAATATAGCGTTATATCGAAGACATCAAAACGGCGAGAGTATAAGCAGCTAAGCTTTGGGAATTTTGCTGATTTGATTGTGGAATGAAGAATTTTCAGAATTCGAATCTGCCGGTTTTGTCTTATGAGCCGTGAGAGAGAAGAGGGCCAGAGAATAGAGTTGAAGATTCGTGAAAGAGTATATCGTTCCTCTCTCTCTCTCTCTCTCTCTCTCTCTCTCTCTCTCTCTCTCTCCTGAACTTTATCAGACTTTGGTATCTCTGCATTAGTCAGTAAACTGAAATTTGTATATATATAAACGATCGGTTAACAAAATTACAGTACACGGTAGCTCATAGAGGAACAAAAAGTAGGGAACGAGAGACGTAGATTTTGACGTGAGAAAAAACCTTCGATAATTAGTTTATATCTGTTTTTTTAATACACTTTTTTTCCATTCTCAAGTTTTGAAATGATGAAAAATAATTTCGGGTAAACATTGAACCATAATACGCAAGTATACTACGCTAGATATGCATAGATTGTAGATTAATTAATCTTTAACGTACTCCCTGAAAATCTGGCCTATAATCGTTGAAGAAAATCATATTTGGACGCTTAGATAAGCTCGACCTGTATGTCGGTATGTGCGAGTTGTAAATCCACAGTTTCATTACCCTTATAAATATCATTGAATGCGGGAACATTATTTTCTTTGAAATCGGGCGCCATGAAACGAAATTTTCTTTCATGTTTTAACTGACATAAGGATCAGAAGGGGAAGATCCAAAGTCTTGTGGGAAAGGTTTGGCATATTAAATATATTTTGTAAACGGATTTTATTTTATTAGAACAACTTGATTTTGGTGACCGTGTGTAGATAAGAAATAAAATAAATATTTCATCACAAATGTCTACCCTAAATGCGTTAAATAATTCTTCTACTTATTGCATCAAATTATTATTGTTTTAACATCGTTTAATACTGTACAAACTATTAGATAGATTATAGACTAATTAAGTACACAGTTTTTTTTTTTCTCTTACAGAGTCATCATTATCTTGTTATAGGTACGATGATTTTTATTCCTAAACTTAATTCTATTGTAATCTCTTCTATTGTAATCTCTTTAATTCTATTGGTCCTTAAGTACTTTTGATTGCAACCACCCATTGAAAATAATTATTGCTTTGGCTAGAGTAACGACTTAGTTTCTTTTTATTTTTATTATTATTATTCTACATCGATAAGCTTATTGTTAATCACGAATCTAAAATCGAATACCACGACAATCCTGAAAATTCATTTATATAAACAAAATATTAATGAAAGCTTAAATAATTCTTTGTTTTCTGTGATGGTTACAGCTTCTGTGATTCTGTTTCACTGGCTATTTTTCTAATAAGCATTAACTATGATATTTTAATGTGAAATTAAAATTATCACACTTCAAACTGATTCACATTCGATACAGTTTATTTTGGGGGGTATTTTCAACTAGGTACTCAAATAATATGAATAAGTTAATTTGAGTTTTAAATGTTTTCATCAAATTTGTAGTCTACAGACATTCACGCATATTTCATCGGTGGAAAGATTCTGAAATGTCGAGGAATAAATTCTCGAATATCGTTTATTTCATGCATACTGTTTTATTGTATAAATATCGATGTTTCTTATCGTGTGTCTCAATCATCAAATATCATTCAACAAAATTTACAAGGAAGAGTTTCTCGCTCTAAAAAATCCTAAATTTCACTCGCTCATTAAACGAGTGTAATTAATTTGAACTTTATGCTCGTGGAGTATCAAAGTCTTTAAATAATATCTCTGAAGAATTGAAACTAAAATTTCATCAATAGATAAATCAAATATCAAGTATTCTTACAGATAATGGATTCAGGTCGACGCGGATTGGTCTGTCAATCCAATTCAGGGTGCTGAGGATGCTAAAATAGGCAGTAAAAAATGTGGAAAAAACTTATAGAACAAAATTGATCCATTACCCGTTTTGAATAAGTGTTCAAAACCGAAAAAATCGCTCGTATAGACCTTGACGATAATCATCGTACAGATAAAATCACCTCAAAGGAGGTCCCAGGTATTTTAAACTCCTGGAATAAAAGTCCGGCGGGCTTTCGGTGGAGACTAAACCAACTTTGTCTACCTCGACATCAGACTCTGTCGATCTCATACTCCCTGTTACTCTGAAAAATGTACAAGGTCGAGTCCCGTTTCCGTATTCATCGACGTCGTAAGGGGGACTTAATATATCCAGAAACGCAGCTGGACCCTCGACGCACGATATTTGATGAAGATTTTTCTCCCGTGGCGTCAAAACGCAAGCGTCATCCGTGTCTTTTAGTATACTTCCAGGATGTTTTAAAGCCGTGTAGTTAGTGTTTGGCTTTATTTTATCGTTTCCGGTTTTTTCCATCGTAAATACTTCAATCTTTACCGCGCCTGCGATCACCTGCAATGGTATACAGTTATTACTCATCTTTCAGAAACTATTTTTACTCGTTTGGCTTTGCAAATGTTCAAATTTATCACATTTTTTGATAACGCAACAAAATTAATTAGAAAAAGTTTATCTTTCCAGACTTTGACGTGTTTATTAATTTTGTTCTTCAATGTTTGAACTTCAATGGCCGAATCCGCGTGGATTCACCCAGATTTTCCAGCCATGTTTTTTGTGGAGGCTGAAACTTTTTTTAGGCGTTCTTTGGCGTATTTTAAGAGACCCGTGTCCGAGGGTTTGGCCCGCAAATTTTTTTAAGTACCGTATTTATTCATTTTAAATTTGGCGAGAAAATCAGTCGTTTTAAAACGAATTTCAGAAAAACTGCTGTAAAATTGAGCCAACTGGACTTATTTTTACGATTTTTTTTCAAAATGTTCAGAATTTCCTCACCTTTCAGGTCGCATCTATAGTTTTTGATTTTATTGCGATGCGAGTCCACAATTTTGAAAAAACTGAAAAGATTCGAAAATTTTCAAGTCAAAATATCTCAAAACACCACATCTTTTTTTTCGCTCGTTTTTTTATATGTTTTGTACATGAACTAACGTATCTGAAATGTTTATTTTGAAACGTTTTTCGTTCAACTAGGACTCCGGTAGTGGGTTGTGGTTAATTAAAATTCGTGTTTCATATTTATAAAATGTTAAAATGTAATGTAGGTATCACAGCTATGAATTTTGAAGCGTATTCAATATTCAAACTCGATACAACACGTGAAAACGGCGAAAACGCCAAAAAAAAATGTTATTTTCGAAAATCGGCTATATCTTGCGTTTAAAAAAAGTACTGGGGATGCCGCTTTGGGAGAAGTTAGTACTGTTCATGTACAAAAACATATAAAAAAACGAGCGAAAAAAAGATGTGGTGTTTTGAGATATTTTGACTTGAAAATTTTCGAATCTTTTCAGTTTTTTCAAAATTGTGGACTCGCATCGCAATAAAATCAAAAACTATAGGTGCGACCTGAAAGGTGAGGAAATTCTAAACATTTTGAAAAAAAAATCGTAAAAATCAGTCCAGTTGGCTCAATTTTACAGCAGTTTTTCTGAAATTCGTTTTAAAACGACTGATTTTCTCGCCAAATTTAAAATTAATAAATACGGTCCTTAAAAAAATTTGCGGGCAAAACCCTCGGACACGGGTCTCTTAAAATACGCCAAAGAACCCCTAAAAAAAGTTTCAGCCTCCACAAAAAACATGGCTGGAAAATCTGGGTGAATCCACGCGGATTCGGCCCAATGTCATAAAAAAACTGCAATAAGTATGCCAGTGAAAAAAATTGTAAATATTATAGAATATTCTTAATTTTCGAAGTTTTTGCTGCAAAGTCGAATAACTCCGACGATTCTGAATATTTTTGCTTCAAATTCATACAATGAATTGTTGCAGTTTTTTTTTTTTTTGTCCATCGGGCCTTGTGACAAATCTAGCCGATTGTGGAGGTTCAAATTCTTTTTTCCCGCCTTGGGCTTCACGGCATGTTATGGGAAACCAAAACATCTATCATTCTGATGAATTGTGGTCCGATACACTCCGAATCTCCTCATAATTCAAGGTTAGAAGATCTTCGATTACAACTGATACGGATCATCGGATCGTGGCGATTGGAGGTAAACGTAATTCCAGATGATGAATTAAGTCGACAAAGAAAGAGAGGATGGTTGTATACCTTGAGTAGCCCGTGCATTCCTGGGTGATCGTGCATAGGCATAGTGACACCTTGTTTAAGTATGAAAATAGCTACGGTGATGTCTTGGTTTTCGAATATGTCAACAACGCACATAGGCGCCGATTGCATTCGAACAAAATTAAGAACATCAGAGTCCAATCGTACGTCAGCAGCTGTTACATTGTCCATTAGATTACGTAGCATTTCAAAATTCTTTTGACACAGTCTGTAACCGACCGTCTTACGTCCACCGAATGTTTTCAGCGCTTGTTTCCACAGTATTTCCATTTTTGATGTCATTTTTTTTGTTTTTTTTTAATTCACAGTTATTTTGTTCGATCAAGCGACAGCTTCGCGGAATTAATTCCAGACTTGAACACTTTACTGCCGATTATTTTTCTCTACCATATAATAACGCATCGACTTCCTATTCAGATAACCTAAATATTTTATCGTCTATCTCGACTCCGCGAACAGCGAACCACGGCTCGAATGTATGTAGTATGCACTTCGCGAATCCCAACGCTTCGGATGTCAACAATTGTTATTTGTTAATCACCGTCACGTTGGCAGTACGCGCACCTGTCGCTAACATATTCGTTGGAGATTAGATTCCAGTCTTGTATATCGCTACGTGATCGCTACCATCACTACTTATTTTTGATTGGTTTTACTCGCAGTTGGACACAAGATGGCGGAGAGGCGCGAAAATTTGAATAATGTGAATGTAAAACAGACGATTTTAATGCCTCAAATCACAGAATGACATTATTTATGGATATTTTAAAGAGTAATTCAGTCTACGGTGAGTTTTACTGGTTCAGAAATTAAAGTTTCAACGTAACCTGCGATAAAGTTCAACCTAACCTTAAGGTGAAACGAAAGTCACTTGACCTAGACGTGAGTGCGAGAGAGATAGCGCGATAGCCCACTTGGAATTTTCGAACGCCCTTTTTGCAGCCAAAACACATTCGATTGATGTGAAATTGATATCAGTGACGTAGAAAAACTTAACGAAGGGCATGACGCTCGTGGATTTTCGAAAATCGAAAGACATAATTAGAATTTTGTGTAACAATATTGTTCTGTAACATTAGGGGGTGCTGCCCCTCTTGGAGAGCGGCAGCACTTCCTTGGATTACAGAACAATATTCTTAAAAAACTGTAATTACGTCTCGATTTTCGAAAATCCACGAGCGTCACGCCCTTCATTAAGTTTTTCTACGTCACTGATATCAATTTCACATCAGTCGAATGTGTTTTGTCTGCAAAAGGGGCGTTCGAAAATTCCAAGTGGGCTATCGCGCTATATCTCTCGCACTCACGTCTAGGTCACGTGACTTTCATTTCATAACATCAACTGTGTCGTCGTTGTCATCATTTTATCTTTTTATGTACTGATTTTGCACTTTCCATCATGATTTTACCTTGTAAATCTTTCGTTTAATCATACTCTACTAATTACAGTAAATTGAAACACTAAATAATATCAGGTTTTTCTTTTTCTATGCTAGCAATTCAAATTTCCCGCAATTTTGCTTCGACACAAAATGGCGAGCAAGATGGCATAGCAGCGACTGCCACAACAAATTAATGTGTGTTGTGTTTTTTTTTCTTTCTCTCTGAGAGCAATCAAAATTTTATTTATTTATTATTATCCCCAAAAATAAACTCGCTCAACTCAAAAGAGCGACAGTTGATTGACTCAACCGTTTCTTACGTACCGCATACATCGTCGACTAGCGTGAGTACGTCAAACTCAACTATGGTTCGATCTTAGCTGCCTCTCTGTCTGTAAATTCGACTCAACTGTCACACTAGATTTCCAGATTGTCAAAAGTCGCGTAAACTGTTAGACTAGAGTATTAAAAAAAAAAAATCTATCATTTTCATAATGTAAAAACTGTAGTATTTAAAAATCAATCGATTTCCGAAGTCGAAAATTTACTAGAAACCGGTTTTTCGTCCCATACGGTAATTCTAACCTCTACGATATTTATTTTTACAACTCGTTATTTTTATCTAAATAACACGGTAAACAGGACTATTTTTCTATTCCACAACAAATTATTGACAGATTTTTTCGAATCAAACAGCGTCGCGATGTCGAACGAGGAACGATTGCACACGCTTCTCTCAGATCTGGGAAAAGCTACGCTGCGAGGGGTGAGAAAGTGCCCAAAATGCGGAACTTATAACGGCTCGCGAGGATTGAGCTGCAAGAATAAATACTGCGACGCAGTGTTCAAAGAGCCGGGTGAGAAACGCAAGTTATCCACCGAAGCCTGCAAACTCATCACCGGATCAACCGCTCAAGTATTTTCGGTCAGAGTCAGAGACAAGGGACCTGATTACAGAGGATTTGTACAACTGCCGTTGATAAACGCCACCATCGTAGACGAAAACTCGGCCCTCATCACCCAAACTGCTGCGCTATGCTTCGTAGACACTTGCGAGAGGAGCTTCAACGCCAGCGTTCTAAAGTGTCACGTGAGTTGAACGAAAACGGGACCTTGAAAGACTTTCGTTGACTAATATCGATCATTTTCATTTCCCATTCAATCAGGAAAAGGACTCGTCGGAATCGTCGATCTCCACTTGCCAACACATTCAAGCTGCGTTGCGATGTTACGCAGAGGCGCAGCCGTTGACTCTGAGAAACTCTATACTGTCTTCTTTGAATGTTAATAACGAAATGAAACAGGAAATATGGCTGCTTGCGACGGAGACCTCCGGCCCTCTGGTGCAGAGAGTCTCTAAGAATATAATGGCTGTGAAGTGCAAAGCCTCGCCTAAGCATCCGTTGGGATATTTACATTTCTCATTTTTTGTTACGAAATTAAAGGACAGAGTCGAGCACAGATGCTTGTGCAGTTGTACGGCGTTCAAAGTGAGATTTCACTCGTCTTTTGCATCGATTCACTCAATTCTTTGGATCATAATTCATTTTATTGTTTCAATCCAGGCCACCACGAAGTTTGGAGACAAAGCTGAGCCCTCGCAATCTCAGATAAAACGCTGCGTTCATTTCTACGCGTGCATATGTGCGTTTGCCAGTGATCCGAAGCTGACCGAAGAGTTTGAGTACTACGTTAATCTGGATCAGGCTGATATTGACATACAAAAATCGTTGAGTACGGAGTTCCAAATAAATGAAGCTGATAAAATCGTTGGAATGGGTAAATTATTGTGTCTATTAATAAACCTGACCTTCATTATCTCATAAACAAATTTAATCTACATAAAAATTTCTTCACGTTTATAGATTCGAACCAATACTCTTTCTCCCTTACAGATCTGGAAAGTTTAACGGTAGATGAAAATGATACCCAACTTTTGATATTTCGAGACGACACGATGGACTTGGACGCTGCAATATTGCCCCATAATATTGTCGAAAATATCGAAGTTGAGTGCGATCACACGCTTCTCGACGACGCCAACATTATTTCTCAGGTACACAGAGTCTTTGATGCTTCAAGTTTTGATTTTTTCAAATTTATCGCAACCGTACTTCTATTTTCAGGTTCACAATTTGGAGGTGATTGAACAAAACGCGGTTCTTAATGGAGACACGGTGAAAATTCTCGACGATCAGTCTCTGATCGATACAAAGTACAATGTGATAAACGACAGTCATTATCTGTTGGATAATAACAACGTTAAGATCCTGGACAGCGACGCTGTTAAAATACTGGACACTAACGCCATCCTTGATGCAGACACCGTCAAGCTTCTCAATAGAAGTACTATCATAGACGATGGTACGGTTCAGATAATCGATGGGAACACTGTGATACAATGCGGGTGTGGAGACGCGATGGCAAACGATAATATCGACATGTCTCAGACAACTAGCGGGAAGAGAAAAAGAGACGAGAGATTGCCGAATCTGAGTTCTACCAGTTTGAATAATTTGAACTCAATAGAGCCAAGAAAGGCGAGGGCGAAGCCGACGATTCTGAAAAAGTATCAGAATTCTTGTGAGAATTTAGACGAGAGCAACACAAGCTTGTCCTTTGTGAAGTGGCTCGCTTCCATTACGGAGAGGATAAATCAAACGATGCATTTCCAGTTCGACGGGAAGCCGGATCCTCTCGTATTCCACGTGCCGCAGATATTCTTCGATTGTCTTAGGGAGAGGATATCGTGCGGGGGGAAGAAAAAGAGACTGCCAAATTCTACGACGGCTTTTGTGAGAAAAGACGGCGTGCCTTTGGGCACATTCACAAAGTATACTTGGCACATAACGAATATACTTCACGTTAAAACTATTTTCGAGACGGCTATCATGCCGTTGGAGATAACGAGAAGCTTTGTACAGAATTCCGACGGTACTTACGAACTGTACAAAAGGGAGGAGACCGAGATGGACAGGTTCAAGAAGACCGGTAACAGGCCGCTCATAAAACCCCTCGAACTCAAAACTTATCTCAAAGTTGGTGGGTATTCGATTTTCTTCTGCCGATAGTCGATTCGACCTCAGATTTTATAACTTTTCCTATTTCAGGCAACACGTCTCCGAATCAAATTGAACCTACGCCGTTCTTGATCGAATGGATACCGGACATACTTCCGATATCTAAAATAGGGGAGCTCAGGATCAGATTCGAGTACGGCCACGTTAAGAACGAGCTCACTCAACGGCGACGAAAAGTCGCTATGCTGAAGCATTATTGAAACAAGATCGATACGGTTTCGATGTTATTTACCAAAATCTGAACCCGGTTTTTTGGGAGGATATGATATTAGCATAATATGCGGCATGTGTAGAAGATTCGATTCAACGTTTTTAAAATTTATACGAACCGTTTGAATCATGTTTTACAATTTCCTATCCGCTATAATTTCGTTAATAGCGACGAAATAGGTAGATTTATGAATCCGAACTATAATCGTGGCTGCAGACAACGTGTTACGATTTATTAATCAATGTCGGAACAATTATCACCGATCTAGATTGTGAATGATTATAGAATTATTGCTATAAGGTTGACGAAATTTTTGCAATCTTATGATACACGAATTCAAATGTATGTTTAGTACAATTTATCGTGTGTGGATAGAAAATATCTCTTCGAATCAATTTATCATGTAGATTTTCAATCTATATCATAGCATGTAGTATATTTATGATGTAAATACAGGAAATATGAAAAAAATATCAATGTAGTGTACAATTTTTGTGTACGAAAAGCAATAGCGTCAATTTATATTTATTCACCATATTTTTGAAAATCTGAACCCTGACTTCTATTTTCAGTACAAATTTAGTTGCGATAGAATTCAAATCGAGAATCGATCCAATCTCGGAGTAGAAAAACAATCGAAACATCGATTATTTTTCTCCGATTAATCGGAAGGGTTGATTATTTTTCGATTTTAATCGATTTAACTATCACATTTTCTTATAATTCTGATCCAAATATCACTACAAATGTGATTTTTTTTTTCCCAATGCCTCATAGATTTCTGGTAAATTATTCTCAGTGAACGGGCTAAAAAATCAATACGTATTAAAATTATGATGTCGATGTAAAAATTTTCGATAATCGATATTGATAGCGAATAATCGATTATTTTTTGTTTTTTGATAATCGATTAATCGATGCATCGATTATTTATGGTGCATCGGCTATCCGTAGTAGTTCTTTTTTTTTTTATTTTGGTTGGGGATATCGAATAATTATGATTTCATCCGCTATCTGGAGGCGGGGAAATTATGATTCAAAACTGAATCTATTTTCATTCGAATAACCCAATGAATATGAACCCGCGACATTATCGGGTGAGAAAAAAATTATTATTCGTTAAAAAATATCCGTTTTTATTCATACCGAAGTCTCTAAACAATTTTTTTTAATACTTTTATTAGCTGCGAGACTGATAATCGGAGTTTGACTTCTGTGGCTCAAAACAAAAATCGAATCTCGCTTTGATCCTCGATAAAAATACTGTCACGGCATATCCGCAAGTTGTTAAATACTTTCGCATTAAATAGGGTCGATGTAGCGTATTTTTGGGTCGATATTCCAGTTCAAACATCGAAATATGTGTATTTTATTGACCGGAAGTCGTCTGCCCGAGCGGAAGCCGCAGCCCGGGAAGGAGAGAAGTCGCTTACTTCCATTTTCTCGAGCCTTTTAGCCGACGGCGAGCACGTGTTTAGTTGCCGGCCGTTCCGAGTGAATTTCTTATCGCCTATAATTTGGCGATTTTAAACAATTATAACGAGCCTGTGATCGCGCCAGGTCATCAATCAGTGATAAATCTTAAACGGAGTCGAACATGAACCCCGAAAAGTTAAAGAAGCTCCAAGCCCAAGTGAGAATCGGAGGCAAGGGTACTCCCCGTCGTAAGAAGAAGGTAAAAATCATTTAAACGTTACCTTCACCGTTTTTTATAAAAATCGTTTACCTGACTCCGAAATCGCTCGAGAACTAAGCTCTGGACAATCGCTGAAAACCAGCGACAAATGCGAACAATGGGAACGAGTAGATCTGCCGAATCACAAAGAACGTTTCCTTGTTATTTTTCTTTTTTTTCTTCATTCTTTCCACGATTCTTGATATCTCCTCCGACCCGTTTCTCCGTGTCATCATTCGACATAAATTTTTATCTCGTTCACGACGGTGTCTGGAACCTCACGATTCATTATTCAGCACGAAACTTTCACCGAGATTTTCAAGGACGAGAATAAACCAGAAACGCGTCTCGCCTTAATTCGCGGCTCCATTTTCATCGCGACATGACGACTTTCGAGTGTCTGGATTATCGCCTTGTACGATTTCCTAACACGTTTATTCTTCGCTCTCTAAAGGTTGTCCACGCGACGGCGGCGACGGACGACAAGAAGCTGCAGAGCTCCCTGAAGAAATTGTCCGTCAACACAATTCCTGGTATCGAGGAGGTCAACATGATCAAGGATGACGGAACCGTCATTCACTTCAACAACCCTAAGGCTCAGGCGAGTCTCTCGGCGAATACATTCGCCATTACTGGACACGGGGAGAACAAACAGATCACCGAAATGCTACCCGGCATCCTCAGCCAGCTTGGGCCCGAGGGTTTGACCCAACTCAAGCGGTTGGCCAGCTCCGTCGCCGGCAGCGCAGTCGGCAAGGCCGCTTTGGAGGAGGATGACGAGGTTCCAGACTTGGTCGAAAACTTCGACGAAGCCAGCAAAGAAGAAGTACGCATTCGATTTCAGTCGGAATTTAGGCTGAAAATTTGGGTTTTGGTTGATACGAAGCCGTGTGAAGTTGTAAAACGACTGATTTGTGGGTTTTTTCATCGTAGGTCGCGCCAAAGAAGGATTCTGAGGAAAAGCCAGTAGAAAAGGTGACCGAGAAACCGGCCGAAAAGCCGGAAGAGAAGAAAGAAACCCCCGCCGCCGCTACCGCGGCGGAGGAAAAAAAAGGCGCGCCGATAGCAAAACCTGAAGCTTAGAAATTGTAAGTTGGTAACTGGTATGATTTTCAGGAAACCCAAACCCCGATATTGAGCAGAAAAAAAGGTTCTCGTAACACAAATGACGATAAACAGGGAAAAAAGACATGAGATATCTCCAACTATTTTCTATTTCACTAGAAACCAACGAATCTATCAGAGTACAAATTGATCTGCTTGAATCTTTATAAGTATTTCAGTTATGAAATTTGGAGTTTATTGTCTATTGTCCATTTTCCATGCTTTCAATTTCAATTGTTCCGAGACTGAAGCAAATTTTTCGTTACTTTATCCGAAATAACTTGTTTTCATTAATTGCTCCAGGTGTTCCACTAGAGGAAGCAGATTCGATTGTTGAGTTGTGAGCACGCTCGACCTTTTACACACCATAATACACGCTGACATAAAAAAAAAGAAAAAGAAAAGCAAATAAAACCATAATACATTTATATGATAATAACGAATGAAGGGGAAAAGAAAATCTTAAAACTGTTGAAAAGTCAAAAGATTTGAAGTAACATTGTATTTTATTGATCATTGTTTCAACCAGAAATAAATACTGCTTCAAATCGACTTGACATTATTATTATTATTATTATTATTATTATTATTTCTTCAAATTCATTTCATTTCTCAATCTTTATACGATCTATTTTAATACTATCTCATTTTCGATGCTTTTTTGTTGTCTTCTATTTTCTATTTTACTGACAGATAACTTATGATATACGAGATTCTAGCGTCTAAAATTGCTTGCTGCGATTATGTATTATGTAACAATTATTACATTTAAGATATGCATTATTTTATATCAATAACTTCAACTGGGGAAGTGGACAGTAAATAATATTCATTTAGGATTCACTGGATCAACAACAACTTTATTGTCGCAGTGATATAACTAAGCTGAACAAAATTTATCTCTAGGCATGAAACAAATGGTTTGAATTATTATTGGTTTACTACTGTGTGATGTTGTTCAAAGGGAAACAAAAATCTATACGTTCGCGCCTTCCCCCTTTAGGCGTCAAAAATCAAAAGTACCAAAAAAAAAAAGATAAAGGAAGAAAAGAAAAAAAAATGTCATTAAAAAAACCTATTTTTAGTCACCTAAGTTATATAATGGTATCGACTTACAAAATATTCATAGTTTCGTCTCTAGATATTCTTCTGTTAGGCGGAGGGAAACGGAATAGGTATAGTATTTTGTAATTTAACCGTCAAATAAACAATTTCTCTGACGAATAGAATTTATTCAAATTATCGGAATTTATATAGCCATAATTTGATTACAGTGTCTGAATATCAAGTACGCCGAGCTAAAATCGTCAGGGAAAGACTGTAAGGCTAGCCTTGTTCTTATGAAAATAGAACGAAACGCTCGGGAAATTGTAGTGATAGTATTAAATTCTTACTGATAATCAGTAATTATTCTCTAACGATGACCGAAAAACTTAAGATGACGAGTCATCGGCGGCAATGAGACGAGATTATTTTGAATAATCCGCTTATTCATCACGCTCGTTACGTATACGTTATCAAAACGATAACATCATCGCGCCATAATATTTTGAACAATGTTCAGCATCGATCAAACAGAAATGATAAATATCAGCTAAAGTATATCTTCCATGTCGGTAGATTGTCTCGTCGATAACGTAGAGATCCACGTTTTGTTAATCGGCAGACTCCATGCGATTGGCTCTGTAAGCTCTGTTGTCAGCTGTAAATCATTCTTTTTTATCAAATGGGGCGAAAAATAATCGATTTTCGATTACATTGATTATTTCTTCCCGATTAATCGAATATAATAGATTATTTTTAAAATTCGGAACTTTGGTTTCGATTATCGATGAATAGATTATTATTTGCCGATTAAATCGAGGCGCGATCGATTATTTTTTTTTGAATCGATTAATCGATTATTTTCAGTATAGTTAACGTTTTTAACCTCTAAGTCTACACTTTTGTGTATTTTGAACCGGCAAATTTGTCAGTAATCGATTTGGGATCGAAACTAGAGGCGTGGCTAAGCTGAGAGCCAGATCAGAGCCGCCATCTTGGTTCACAATTTCGCTAAAAAACAAGTTCCAGAATTACTTATTAAGGTATAAATAGTGAATCATGATATTTTCTCACGACAACGAGTAAGTGTGATAATGTTATGACAAAACTAGTTCGTTTCTGGGAGTTTTGAACTTCCATGAGCTAGCCCTCTTTGAGTGGTGCAAGATTTTAGCGCCAGATGTCAGGGTCGTCAGGGTGCCACATTTTCATCCCCAATAGTTAGTGACAGCTATCCTGCTATCTAAAAAATGAGAATAATAGATAATTGGATCTTGAAACAGATTTTTTCCATTTGAAATGTGTGAATTACGGGTACAGCAGTTCAAACTCCTAACCGTAGATCTACGTTACTTGTATTACTGTATTTCTTTTAGCCATAGTTTTCCACGGTCTTCACGTATTCACAGCACTATTTTCCCTTTTTTCGTCGTAAAGTGTAGACAGGCTGGAAACAGACGATAAAGTACACTCAGTTTCAAATTACGCGCCGCTTTTGGGTGTCAAAGATGGCCGCTGCAGCCCTTCTGAGTGGTATGCGACCACCAGGAAGTAAGAGGGAAGGAGACCGATCCCCATGCTACAAAACCTGCGATGGTAATATTTACGGCTCTTTAGTAGTACAATATTCTACCACCCGCAGTGCTCGTGATGCACGCCGGGTCCCACGGACCTATCGGGTTCTCGACCCGTCACGTGATCTTGGCATACGACCAATCAAAACGTAAACAAACCCCCACCATGGCACTAACGGACCCGGCGTGCATCACCAGCACTGCGAGTGGCAGAATACCGTACTACTAAAGAGCCGTAAATATCAACGCAGGTTTTGGTGCTTAAAATATATCAGAATCATCAGTTTTAAACGTAAACCTTCATTCTTTCGCCTTTATTTTCCCA
Organism: Euura lappo; assembly: GCA_018257835.1. Taxonomy (NCBI): domain Eukaryota; kingdom Metazoa; phylum Arthropoda; class Insecta; order Hymenoptera; family Tenthredinidae; genus Euura; species Euura lappo. Next base: position 238,530 of record JAEUYN010001869.1, read on the forward strand.
TCATCGATTTGAATTCTCCCGCGCCTTTGGAGCTGATCGCAGAGAACTTCAGATATGAAGAGCAGACGGAGTCAAAATGGGGACCGGTGAGTATTTGCATTGTGTTTGTTGTGATAAACAATAGATTGAAAAACGCGCCACGATCGAACACCGGCAATCGTTTGGACCGTATTTACTTTCCGAAATAGAGTTTCTATAGCTTCTTAAATAATTATTCATACGGTTACTTCAGTCATTGAATTTCCTAACCTCTTCGCGATGTATTTCATCACGTCTCATTCGTCACTCGATTCAGTTAAATCTTGTATCGTGGTATCACGATATGATGTCCACTCAGTTAGTGTAAGAACACACCCGTAATTAAAATAACACAATCAATTATAATATCTGTTCATAATTAGGGTTCGTGTTTTTTTCGTCATCTAGTTCATCGAAAAGTTCGTTCTGTTCTCTATTTATTCTCAATTAATGTTCCTCAACAGGCTTCTTTTATTCTAATTATTATTTTTACAATTTCATTGCAGGAAATATTTTGCTATCCCTCATTACGGTCCATTGTACTTTCCGTTGAGGATGTTATGCTGTTTGTTTTTCGTTTCTCACGTATTTTCACTACTAAAAAATAGATTTTTTTATACCAAATTCGGCATAACTCCTTGTGTGATATTTAAGACTCCGATAAAACCGAATATCCAATGTCCTGAGTACGAAACAATCGATGGAACGTATGAAAAAGTATAATTAATCTCATTACAGAAGTGGAGAAAAGCCTGCTGGTGATAATCCTGGACACAAATCCGGTACAAAAATTCGTGCGTCAGGACACAAGGGTGTTGACGCAATGCCTAGACTCGGTGATAGTATTCGCAAACGCGCATCTTATGCAAAAATCGAACAATCAGTTGGCGGTGATGGCGTGTCATTCTCACTCGTCGACTTTTTTATACCCCGATGAGAAGCCGACGGAAGTCAGACAGACCGACGGACAATACGAAGGATTCATGATGGTTGAGAGAACGGTCAGACAAAATCTTCAGAAACTGGTCCAAGACATATCTGCAAATAAGCCATTGAACACGGAGAGCCTAATCGGCGGAGCACTCGCCATGGCTCTGTGTTACGTCGTTAGATTAGAACGGGAAAAAGTAGCGGGTGAAAAAATTCACTCAAGAATTTTGGTAATCACCGGTAGCAACGACTCGGCGTCGCAGTATATGAACTATATGAACGTATTTTTCACCGCTCAAAAATTGGTAATTCGACTATTTTCATAAATTATTGCATTTTACATCAATTTTTTAATTTCAATAAACTCTTCATTTTTATTTTTAGGGAGTTGTCGTCGATGTTTGCAGTTTGGATCAGGAACTGGGTCTGCTTCAGCAGGGTTGTGACATAACTGGAGGAAATTATCTGAAAATACCGCAGCTAGCCGGACTCCTGCAGTATTTATTGGTAATATTCCGTTACAAGTTATTCAGAAAAATAATTTAACTCTGCCAAAAGCAAGATAATAACGATTGTTGGGAATCCTTCAACGATTATATTGACAAATGTTTGGAGTTGGGTCTAAATAATTGTCGAAGAAGACGCATCGCTCGAAAATTATCCAAATTTATCCTCAAGTTCACACTCACTAACTGATTAAATACTCTTCTAGCGATCTGAATATTTCAATGCATTACCAGATAAGTATTTCGCCTGATATCTCATCGGGGATTGCGATACGAATTTTTTGTCCTGCATTGAAAAAATAGAATGGCCAGAGGAAGCCAACAAGCAATTTGAAGATAGAATTGAATTATTCGAAACTCTGAATGATTCGAATTATTTGATTTTACCGAGGAATAATAATTCAAAGCTTCCGGAGATTTGGGATTTTCAAATGTTTGATAAAATGTTAAATTGATAACAAAAAAGCAATTGGATACATATTTTTTTCATCAATTTTCAACCAAAGTAATAATGATAATCTAACCGAAAATTATTTTCCACCTACATCAATCGACATAGAATCTTGAAAATTTCTTTGCACGTTCAGAAAATACAATTGTTTTTGTAATATTTAGTTATATCACAGCGAAATTGAAACCTATGAGACCAAAAATGATTTTTATCTTCGCAATTGTTCGTAGTAATTCTAACTCTAATTATTTCCAGTCATTTAAAGTGTCAAATTTTCGGAAAATCCGAATCATTCATAGAATTTCTCGAAATTTTCATGGGGGTTCTGGGGATTTCTATGGGAAATCAGAGAACTTTTATGGGAATGGAGTTTCTAGCCTGAATTTTTAATTTGTGAACTTGAAATGATTATTCTTATTCTTATTTACACCTGGTCCACAATGAATATAACCAGACTTTGCTTTTCTGTATCCCAGTGGGTCTTTTTACCGGATCCTAACATCAGGAACAAATTAGTATTGCCTCCTCCAGTCAAAGTGGATTACAGGGCTGCTTGCTTCTGCCATCGAGAGCTTGTAGACATTGGATATGTCTGTTCCGTATGCCTTTCCAGTAAGTTGAATATAAAATTAATCCTGTGGCTTCTAATTTTCGACTCGTATCTTTTTACTCATTTATTATCCTATTAACGAAAACATTCATTCTTCACAGTATTCTGCAAATTCAGCCCAATCTGCACGACGTGTCAGTAAGTATCTAAATTAACTGCAGATATTATTTTTGTCTCAGAATAGAATTTTGTATTCAGAATAGAATTATCGATTTCGCATTCGTTGAAAAATTAGCAAATTCAGCTGTTTTTTTTTTCTTCTGTTTAAAAACTTGATGAGTAAGATAGAAGAAAAAAGACCATCAACGAGGACCATGTATCTCAAAGAATAATTTTTTTACAGCACCGTTTTCAAGATGCCTGGTCCCATGGCTATCAAGATGAAGAAAAAAAAGAAGAACGCGGACCTGGTTCATTAAGTATTCATCTGATTAGCTGTTATTTATTTGATATATTAAGTTGTAAATTTTTGCCAATAAAATTTGGAATAAAAAAGCAATTCTGATCTTGCTTGACATTTGGGGTCTCTCTCTCTATTTTTACGAGCCTCAATCTGACGATCAAGGTCGCGAACGTCTTCTGGCATATTTAAACTAACGCATGCTCGTAAGATCGCTAGTTAAATTTTACGACGCTTTCAAGAACCACAAAAGTCACCGTTTATCCCGATGAAAACTATTTATACGAAAGACTCTGAAAAATGATGAAAATACGAAAAGTGGAAATCGTAAAAAATCGTCGTTTTTCGAAATTCTACGAGGAATCACGAATCTGAAAAAAAATAAATAAAATCAAAAGAAGTGAGAAAATTGGGGAATAAATTTCGGCATATTTAGTAACGTAATAAAAATTTCCGCTGAAAATAACGATTTTCTAAAATTGTCTATGAGATACTAAGAAAATTCGGACGCCCCGAAAAAAATGGCATTGAAATTTCGTTAATTTTTTAAGAATAATAATAACATTTTCGGCAAGAATGAAACAAAATTTGGATCTCTAAAACTGTGGAGGTAAATTTCGTACATAATCTGGAAAAATAATTATTCCCAAAGATTTTTAACGATATTTTTCGATGAAATGACAGAATTTTTGTTTGAGACTTTTGTGGTGTTGGAATTTAGTGAATTTTCGTTAAATCATAAGAACTTTAATGTACGACTTTTTTCGCAGAAATTATTCTCATCGGGGATACGGAATACATTGTGTAGAAAATGTGAAAAACATTTAAATTATTTAGCTCCCGCGTGAGAGAACACAATTTGAAAATTTGTTTATTTTCCATCTTTTCCATCCATTTTCCATTTGATATTAAAAATATTTTCGGAAACATACTTTTTTGTTTTTTGATTTTAAAAATGTTTTTATCGCATTTTCACACACTTTTTTGAATGTAGCTCACGAATTCGTATTCGGATCGAAAAGATTCTAGTTCCAGCCGAACCTACTCTTATTACGAGTCTACATGCGAAGTTACAGCTAAATCGGTCCAGGCGTCCAGGAGTTATCACGTAGTTAAGAGAACTATTCGCAGAATGTGATCGACTCTATTTCAAGCTGTGATTTCTTGGTCATTTTTATATATTTTTTTATGTATGATAGCTCAAATTACAGACAAAACTTACACCTTTCGAACCATATATTTGTCAAATAATACGAAAAAATTCCTGCCCAACTAAAAGTGTTTTAATATCGCTGAATCTACGCCTGGAAGGGTGACAAGTTCCCTCGGTCTAATGCATAACGATTTCAGAAATCTAATTTTATTCATGTGATAAAATTTACTACCCACGGTTATGAATGTATAAATAAAACTCTGAATGTGCACACATTGTTTTTAATAGATTGTATCACCCCCTCGTATAACTTTCTTTCGCGTTTTTTTTTTTTTTTAGGTGATTTATTTCTATGCCACATTACTATAGGGATACATTTCCGGTAATGATATACATTATACGAATTACGATATAGAAATCTATCATTAATCGTCATATTGATGAGGAAAGAAGATTCATCTTGAATCTCATTATCAGATAAAAGGAAAAAATCATCCACTTCCAATAAAATTATCCTAAATCAACTTTTAGACGAGAACAATGAATGATTGCTAATAGTCTGCAATAAATCTTGCTGGATGCATCGTGTTTCAAGGGTGTCGTACGTTGGCGAAGATTTTTTTTTTTTTTAATAATTTGAATACATGTTCGTTCACCAAAAAATCACGTTCATTGAATAAATGAATGCTTGAGCGTTCTATCATTGAACGGCTGCTCTTCGAAATGAAACCAAATTTTTGTCGAAATGTTAAAAACTTTTCGTTTTGTATAATGGGAATTCAAATAACTTTCCCGTGTTACCACAGTCTCCCATACGGTGGAATAAATTCTTCAATTCGATTACCGAGGTAAAAATGAAATTTTTGGTCGATATGAAATTTTTGTTCACGCATATATATACTGATATACGGAGTCCAACCGAAAGAGTAAAAAATATCGCTGGCGTATGGGGATTGTAGAGTGAAATCAATACAGTGCCCAGATTTTGGTATCAAGAACATATACGGCTCAGAGATTTCAATTCGAGTTTATCTGTGCATGCAACGTTTTGATAGATACCGCGATACCCGAACTATGATACCAGAGAAAAAGCTTTTAGAATGATATTATGATCCGTATATAAAAAAATGTGATTCTTTTTAATCCACGAATTTTTGGGATTCGTCAATAAATCGTAACAGTCAATTTCGATCTAGGTGACCCAAAGAAACGGTAGTGGAAATTATCACGAAAGATGAACGCGATGAATTATTTTGGAAATGACCAACATCAGAGGGATGATATCGCAGCCTATCGCAAACAGATTGAAACTAATTATCGCATCGTCTGGGATTACTACGCTTACAAACACGCACAGTAAATTATCCCAATCAAGTGGGCTAATTATTAGACGTATAATCGATGGTCACGGAGTCCAGACTGGGCGGCTGAGCATAAAATGTACCACAAAGCATGGATTAACCGGCTGTGAGCTAATAATCCACGAATGGGATGGTGAGCTTTCATCCGTGCCTAATCCAGCCGTGCACGTGAAATCGTCTTCGGAAGGGGAACCTGAAAAAATGGCGTTTTTCTTGTTTTCGGAAAGTTATTGAAAGACATTGAGGGGCCATTCAACAAATACGTTCACTTTTTTGGACAATTTCAGACCCCCCCCCCCATGTAACAATGGTTCGTTTCAGTAGACCCCCCCAAAATAATACGTCACAAATCTCGACCCCCCCCCCAGCCCTTTTTTTGTCTATTCGTCCATCTAATTCAAACTATTTCCAAGATTGTCCATAATGAAACATGTTTGAGGTATCAAAAATACAACATCTGAATATCATTGCGTATTTTATACAGAAAGATTCCGAATATAGTGCGGGTTCGCTCTTTTTTTCATTCGTTGAGTAAATGGAAGGCTTTATCGCTCAACATTTTTTCATAATTTACGGAATTCTTGTGCCAAAACACGAACTCTTTATGCAAAAACCGAACGTCACATTTTGCCGACACCCCCCCCCCCATGACTTGTAACGTCACGAACCTTGACCCCCAAAAGCGAACGTATTTGTTGAATGGCCCCTGAACTGAATATTTGGTATATTAAGGAGAAACGAGTGTATTGGATAGGACGCGTTTCTTGAGTATGCGTTGTACCCACATAAGCCGTAGCAGTCTACGACAGCCACCGTCGCGGCTTCAAATCAAATGAAGAAACGATCAGAGGAAAGATACGGTAAAACAGCGAACGACAGCGGGTGTTGGAATCTGAATTTGAAATCTTTTCCGATGCAACGAGTGCTGGAATTCAAATAAATGTTGATACATGCCACGAAATAGAAAGACTATCGAGTTTAGCTCGTTGTGGACGTAGGCGGTGTGTGAGTACATGCATATCCCCAGCGTGCTCACGCGAGTACACGTCGAGGTGAATGTATATGGTATATCGGCGATGGTTTGCCTCATTGAATTTGCCGAATCAATTTCCAATAACTGTGTAACACACGCTCGCTTGTACCCCTGATGCCAGCATTGTATACCGGCCTGGTATGCGTACACTGTTAGAAAACCGGTGTTAAAATTAACACCGATCTAACACCGCACCGACGTCTATAGAAGTCCACACCGATTTTGGTGTAATGGCACATTGTAAAAGTCCCGGTGTTACCAGGCTACACCGTGGTTCAACACCGACATAGTTGGCATGCAGCTACACCGAAAGGTGTTAATCACGGTCGACACCGATAACATTCAATTATTGAAAAATCGCGGTGTCAGAACTCTAAGTTGAATGTGCACTAAACGGTGTTACATTAATACACCGTGTTCTGCACCGAACGGTGTTACAAAACTATTGAATCCCTACGGTGCTAAAATGGAGCCAAAATGGTGCGCCTGCTCGGCACCAAACGGTGTTATGGGATCATGTGATCCCTGCAGTGCACCATACGGTGTCAAAATGGTGCACCAGCTTGGCACCAAACGGTGTTATGGGATTATGTGATCCCTGCAGTGCACCAAACGGTGTTAAAATGAACAAGTCGAGATATTTATGAAATAAATGTGATTTATTAAAGTATATACATATACGATTCAGTAGTATGCAGTGAGATATATAATATTATAATACATAACTATATATTTATATATCTATATATTTGCCCAACAATTCTCTTAACCTCAATCTAACCACAAAATTTGAATCGCGCTTTTCCGCGCGTTCAGATAAAATCAAGTTAACTTGAACGAGGCCTGTTTGAAATCCCTCTCTGTGCGACTCCGAACCCCGAGAACCACTGGCTGTCTACGTGAATGAATCCAATAACATAACCTATAAACTTTGACAACAGCATTTGGAACGGATGATTTTACCATGTAACCGAGTATAGATGAACCATGACACCGAGGTAGTGTCACTTGGGCATGTAGAACTTTCGGACACCCATCAGTGTCGCGCGATAACTGTTGAGATACACCGCACGGTGTCACTGTAACTATTGGACATCGAACGGTGTAAACGAGAACTAAGAACCCACGCGTAAACTCATTTACTTTCTGTCCGTATTCACAGGTATAATTATAGTTTCTTTCACCTTTACTAATTAGATTGACGATGATTGACAAAGTATTTTATACATGCCTCAACAGAAACGTCTTAATTCTTGATAAAATTATGTAGACAAAACTTTATTCAAGCCAACACTACCGGATGCCGTGAGGTGCACCTCCTTAGATTCCGCCATGTTGCCGATGAGTTATGATGAGACCATAAGCAATAGGTCCGCTGGGATTCGCGACTTGCACCGTTTGGTGCTATATTCACACCGATCTCGGTGCCAATGTCGAGTCTGAGAGTTGAATGACACCGGTAGATGCCGTTCTGTCACCAAATGGTGTGAAATCGACACGATTTGGTGTGGACTTCTATAGCCTATTTTCGGTGTCAATTTGTACACCAGTTTTCGAACGCAAGTGAACTCCGCAGCGGTGTACATAATGATACATTTGAGGCTAAGTTTACACCGAAATCTGGGGCAATTTCGAATTTTAGCACCGATGTTGGACAAAATAGTTTTCAGTGTAACTTATACTCCAAGAGGTGTTGATCTCGGTGGATTGCGTCACAAGAGCCAAAGTAACACCAGTTTTGCCCATTGACAACATGGCCGGGGTCTTTTTCACCCCTGAAATAGTGTCATAATCAACACCAAATCTTTTGACCTCGACTCCGGACCGTCTGACACCGCAACTTTTTCTAACAGTGTAAGGTCTAATTTAAATTACGCCACGCAGACTTTTGTACCAAAAACAAGGCCTGATTGCTCGATTCAGAAAAATACTGCTTTTTCTCATCCCCTACGTATCGAGCCTGTCAATTTATGATATAAAAATTGGAACTCGTGTGTATTTTTTCTATTTTCGGGGTGATAGTGGGGTACAGGAGATCAAATGTTGTGCTGCAACAAAAATGCGTATACGTCACGGAAATGCGTGCGATGCGTTACGGAAGTAACAACAATGCGGATGAAAAAAGTTTGCAAAAGACAAAAGATGGGAAAGGACGAAAGATTATGGATGGTTGATGATCATCGATCTTTTAGACTTAGAATTTTGAAAAAACTTTATTTCAAGCGAATTCAAATCCGGGTAAACTTGCAAGGTGGTTTGTTCGGCCGAAAATATGGGGCCTCTGATGCTTAGTTTCATCTAATGGGGGTTTTTTCAATCCATTCGTGATTGATCAAAAATACCAAGTGAATGCAAAATACTTTTGAATTTATAATTTTTTCTATTATTATTGTCAATAAGCTACGTAATACTGATTTTTTTCCATTTGAAATCGGTAGGAGATCAAACTGAAGGCGTTCAGTGCCATTTGCGAACCTACGAGGCATTATGAAAATTGCAATTTTCAACCTTGAACATTTATTCAAACGATAGATTTTCCTTTGAAAATTAAAATCCACTCACTGTATACATTTTTGGCCGTGGTCCCCGTTTTAGCCGCACCTTTTTTGGAAACTGAGATCGGCGCACCAACCAGCAAAAGTATTTTTTTTCTACTCAACGGTTCAAAATTACAAAATTTCGTCCCAAGACCGGCTAGATAATTGTTCACGGACGGTGAATACGAGGTGGACGTTTTTAATTGATTATGAAAAGGCATTTATTTGGTCTCAAACACAATCATCCCAATTTCACCCGACCGTCCCCTAGATTTATAAATTTCCACAAACCTATTGCATCGTACGATTTTGGCAAGAGTCAAACTCTTCTAAATAAGGATAGAATACACTGAGAGGATAAATGTAGACTTTAATGTCGTATAAAGAAACAAGTGGATTCTAAGGGTTTAAGCTGGAGTCCGCGACAGGGTTTGAAAAGGGAAAACACCAAAGGGGCGTCGAGCTTGAGATCGAGGTCAAGAGGGGTCCGAGGACCTCTTCGACCTCTTGTCTTATCACTGTTGAAAACGTGGTGCTTGTAATGCAAAACCCCAAAGAATTTCGATATTCAATAATATCGTAGCAGGGGCGGTCCGCTGCCTACAACGACTGCGAACTGCTTGTGAACCGATTATGAACCCGAGGGGGCGTAGGTGTATACGTACAGTTATATAATATGTAGATAACGTACCTTTGTCCCTCCCCCCCTTTTACCCCGAAGTTCTGCAGGCTCTATATATACAGTTTGTACTCTGATTCTCTCTCGCTCTATATCTCTCTTTACCTCAACGTGTTGCGTGTGTGTGAAATTGCGTAAATTCAATTAATTTCACTGGAAACTGAACAAAGTTTGTATTTCGTTGCAATCAGTCTCATTAATATTAATTAACCATCGAATCATGTGCGTGGTCAGTTTTGTTGCCGCTCCAGTTGTGCAGGATTACGGGGTTAAATCACGGGCATTTTTGTCATTTGTTTTCGCTCTGAAGCCAAGAGCATTCTGCTTCGTAAAATCTATTCATCTATTGTGCAATTCATTTTTTTTTTTCGTTTAGAAGGAGTTTCAACGATAAATAGTAGAGTGGAACACAAATGAAACTCTAAACCGATACAAAATCAACACAATAATTAGAGTGGATTTCATGGAACGTCATTTTTCCACTCTGTGGCCGTGTAGTATGCATTTACTACCACTAATGCTCAACTTAATTGCCATGTACCCGGTACTTCCAACGTGTACAATACTTGGAATATGTCGGAGCTCACATACGTATTAACTTTTCAGAAAGCTTTCCGAGAAGCCCGGAGGGGTTGAAATTCTCCGTGAACAAGTATGCGGTGCCATGTGCACGGTTGTGGTAATGAAAAGTGTGTAGGGTGTCAGTGTGCCGTCCTGAAAGTACCCATAACCGTTTGTTCACCTCAAGAAGAGGGTTTTTCCTTTGAAGCTTTTTTTTCATTGTCAGATCGTTTTCGAACACGTTTCCACACTCGATAAGATGAAAGAAAAAATTAAGAAGCAACCTTTTTCATATGAATTTGAAACATTGTTTTTGATATTTTGGTCAAGTGAAATATCGAATACAGGGTTCTTTGTTTTGAGATAAAATACAGTATATCTTGAGAACCTTTCAAATTCCACAAAGTTTGTAGCCTCGAGCGAGGAATCGAATTTTACTTCATTTTCCGAGAACCCTCCAGTATTGATATAAAATTGTATAAAATTGAGGGAGCCCTAAGAATCAATTCGCACGTTTTTGGGCTTGTTGAATGATATTTCTCGTGCCCCGAGTACAAGCTCAGCGTTCAGAGATACGTATTATAGGCTCTCAAAGTTCGAATCACGATCCCTACTGAAAATTTCCAGGTGGGAAATCCATGTGGAAATCCTATGTATATCTACATGGTTTCCCATCGGAATTTCGAACTGGGAATCTATGGGATTCCATGGGTTCCTACGTACATCTGCATGGTTTCCCATCGGAATTTCGAACTGGGAATCTATGTGATTCCATGGGTTCCTATGCACAACTACATGGTTTCCCATCGGAATTTCGAACTGGGAATCTATGAGATTCCATGGGTTTCCATGTATATTGAATGTGGATTCCTATGTGTACTGAAAATATCCAGGTGGAAAACCATTCAGAATATCACATGGATTTCCCTAGTGGTTCAGTCCGGATTCCTATGTAGATACCTATAGATTCCTATAGGGCGTTATTTGTGCATTTACAGAAAAAAAAGTCACTCCCAGTCGGGGATTTGAACCCAAGACCCTCATTTCCGTAGACTATCACCTTACCACTGAGCTATCGAGCTACTTGAATATCCCTGGATATTCCACAAACATATTGAATCGTCAATGACGGACACTTGAAATAAAATAAAACATACCTATGTGGATAGTTCATGGATTGTTATGGCAATCCTGTAGAAATTCCATGTGTCATCCAGTGGATTTCCTATGATGGTTTCCACGAATTTCCAAGGAAAATCAATGCAAGATATACTATGCTATTCCTATGTAAAACCATGTATTCCCATGGAACATCCACAAGAATCTACTCCAAATTTACCTGGACATCCATAGATTCTGCCACATGGATTCCAAGAAGGGAAATCTATGGGTGGACATGGGATTAGTATATTATTTCCACCAGGATTTCTATACTACGACCACAATTCATCCAGTGGATTTCCTATGAAGGTTTCGATGAATTTCCATGGAAAATCAATGAAAAGTATACTATGCTATTCCTATGTAAAACCATGTATTTCCACGGAACATCCACAAGAATCCACTCCAAATTTATCTGGATATCCATAGATTCTATCACATGGATTTCAAGAAGGGAAATCATGGATTTCACGAAGGGAAATCCATGAGTGGACATGAGATTTAATATATAATTTCCACCAGGATTTATATAGTACGACCACAAGTCATCCAGTGGATTTCCTATGACAGTTTCCATGGAAAATCAGTACAAGGTATACTATGCTATTCCTATGTAAAACCATATATTTCCATGGAACATCCACAAGAATCCACTCCAAATTTACCTGGATATCCATAGAATCTATCACATGGATTTCAAGAAGGGAAATCTATGGGTGGATATGAGATTAATATATAATATCCACCAGAATTTCTATAGCACGGCCATAAGTCATCCATATGGATTCCCCATGATTCTGTACGTTCTATGGTTTCTACATAGGTTTCCATCGTTTCCATGGAAATCCATTGACATTTCTATGGATTTCCACCTGGAAATTTTCAGTAGGGCGATGCCATTTGAAATGCGGTTAAACAGAAATTTTAAGCCGATTTCCTAAGTTTATACTCGAAAGAACGTCAAACGTGCTCTGTCATACTCCTGACATCCTGCATGCCGTGGAATCGTTAATTAGAATTCGGATTTAACCACAGAGTATTGTTTTTTTACTCGTGAACTACTAGCCTTCTCCTCCAGTTGAATTAACCCCTAGAAGCGAGCCGTGAGCCATGGAATAAAACCAGGAGATTTGACCCGAGGATCTCGTGGATGAACAAAGATTTTACAGTAGTGCAGGATAAAATTTCACTCCACCACATTTCTCGATATGCCGGTGATCCTAGAGTCCACCTGAATGAATAATTCATCCCGTCTAACCGGACAAGAATTTAATATTCCATTTACCATGAGAACCGTAGCTTAGCATAAATTAGAAAAACACAGAAAGTTCCGCGGATAGATTAGGCAGCCGAAACCACCAGCCACTCTCCGACCGTGTTTCTTCTGCGGGTTAGAGCTTTCGCGGGGAAGAAACGGTCTAGGCCATAACGTGGACGTGGTTCGCATTACGGGTGTCCGGTACCGGACATAAATAACTAATATTTGCTGGCGTCGAGTCTTTATATCCGGCCGCAGTACCCCGACACGCAAAGCAGGCGCGCGGGTCCGGAATGATAATTCAGAAACCCGAATTTCATGGGTTTGGAAATTTAGACGTTGTTCCATCAGCGGGGGATGAAAATGCAGAACTCGCCCGGTGAAAGAACAAGTTAAATCTGTTTTGTTTGAAAAGTTTCACGGGTGATATGCCCGTGGTCCCACACGTCGCGATAACTTTCACATTCGACTGCAGTAGGTATATACCAAGATTTTTATGCCGTCTTTATACTCGTCGTCGGGCCAAAAGTTTAGCTTTGAATAAAAGTCAAAGATTGAATCGTACTTTTAAATTCTGCAGCGCCGCGCCGGTGCGGTACTGCGCGAACGAACGCTTCCGTATAATCTCGGGATCTCTTAAGCCTTCGAAATCTGGAATTGAAATTTATAATTCAAAGCTTATCCAGGAGGATTCCAAAAATGTTTGCTAATACGTGAGGTATTCCCGCGGGCAAGTATATATGCCATGCATATCTAACGTGGCTATACATCCACTCACTTCCGTTCTCTCGCTATACTTCGCGGGCTTCTGCGGGATCGCTGAGTGAATGTGACGACGCACATATCGCTGATAAAATATAAACGACTGCGACACCCCACACGCCTTTGGCGAAATGGAATCGATCCCAGCGTGTCTACGTACGTACGTAACACGCGTGCCTGTACGTTCGTACACGTGCTATTTGAATAATCAAATTTCACAAATTCTAAGTTCTTTAGTCACCCTAACGTAGCCCAGACTCGAGTAATTTGCATCGCCAAACGGTACTCCGTCGAGCTTTCGTCTATTGAATTACCCATCGTACCTATACCTACGACCTAATACCGCAAGGAATTCGTCAACTAAACTCTACCACGTTGAGGGGATAGACCTAGGCTGGCAGATACACATAATAAAATATGAATACAGAACGAGGGGCTTCACGACTAGACGAAACACCTGCCATTTGCTACTTTTTATTCATATAAGGGAGAGAACCAACCCTTTCTGAGTTGTGATTTTTTTTTAACCGAAAAAAGGGACCATTTTTTACACAGTGTGACTGTGAAGGGTTAAAATCGGAAAAAAAGCACAAAAATTGTATGCCTAACGTAGAATAGTCTCCCGCTCGCAAGAATGTGGGCCAAATTTGTGTTATATATATATATATTTTTTTTTACCTCATAAAAACTTCTTTTTTTGTTAAGGATGTATTGGCCGTACAATCTCAAGCAAAAATGATTTTCGCCGAGAAATTTAGTACTTTATGATAAGATAAAAATCGGTCAAAAATCAACCACAATCAAGACGATAGATAATTCAAAAGTTATCAATAAATTGTTTAAACGAAACATTGTTTAACAAATTTTCTGGTAACGTTACTTATTTTCTTTCTCATGTCAAATGAATACGTGAATTTTTAAAGAATTTTGTCACCATTTTCAAATTTCTGTATTTACGGAATATAACGTGATAAGGGTGGAGGTGGTGGTGGGGGTATTGAAACGATTCGACGATCACGTCAGTTATATCAAATTTGAAAAACAAATTCACTTATAATTAAGAAAAATCATTAAAAAAAAAAAAAAAATGTCTAAGGAACTTTTGATCCCACTTTCGACCAGGAATCACCCTGTGTCTACGAACTAGTGTGTTGAAAACTCTGTCATGGTCGAGTTTATGACTGAGGGTAGCGCAGAAAATTGATTGTTCATCATGTAAAACCACTCGTTTGATTTTAAGACGGTCTATTTCCATGAGTTTTAATTAAAGCACCTCCTCCCTAAAGTTTCGGGTGTTGTGGTTTGGAATTATTTTACCTCGAATATACCTAGGAGCCGTGCATAAATGATGTCACAATGAATTCTGCCTTTTTTGACCCCCCCTCCCCCCATGTCACACCAAGTTACAAAGCTTGGATCCCCCCCCTCCCCAAGGTGACGTCACAAAACTTTCACATACCCCCCCTCGGGCGGGCTTTTCAAATTTGAGACACGGTTTTTTGACTGAATATTGAAGAAAAATTGAAATTTCGAAATGTGACGTCACATTTGCGTGTACCCCCCCCTCCCCATGTCACAAAACGTCACATTTTCGGTGACTCCCCCCCCCTGAGTGGTGACGTCATTTATGCACGGCCCCCTAGATATACGTAGACTATTTTTTAACGATATCTTAATCAAGGTTTACAATGCTGTGAAAAAAATTGGATCGAAGGTGTGGTATGTGTGATTTGACTATCGAAAACAATAATTTTTTTTTTGATCGAATCCAGTCGACGTTAATTCCGTTAAAAAAAATTTCTTCTTCTTATTGAATAAATAATATAAGCGAACTGCAGAAATATTGCGATGCACGCGATTATGAACGACGTGATGTATTCAACGGTAGGTACCTGACGAAGACTCATCGAATTGGATTGTCGATTTAATGGCTGCTCTTGCCGTCGTACAACGCCGGGGTACGAAGAGGAGATAAAATCACGGCTTAAAACTTGTTGAAATTGAAATCACCATCATCCGGGTGTCTAATTAAAAGCTCTGAATGTGCAATTTCTGCCCTCGGAGTTACTATTAAGGATCGAGTCTGAAAATAGAAGTAAAGGGTCAGAGTAAACGCCGAAAGTTTTCCCTCAAGAGCTGGCAGGTTCCCACGCTGAAAGTCTGCGAAGACTTGAACGCTTGTATATTTATACAGGTAAATATCTAACGTCGAGGAAAATTTCTACAAATTTTACCGCCAGTCTGAGTACACAACTATATCAGTCTCATCTTCCGTCGGCTATTGTATCTCTTTTGCAAAAATTTCCCTCCACGTCTCGAAGGTATCGATAATCGGATAATCAATCTTGCGGACCACCAGCAGAGATACTTATATACATTTATACACCGCATAATTCAGCCGGGTGTATCCTAGGGGTACGCGGAGCATAATAGGTACTCTTTGGATCAGTGAGACGTCGCGTCTGCGGGGGACCTGCTGTAATGTATACGGAAAGAAGTAGTGGCTGAATTGTCCAAACTGGTGCTGGTCTCTGGTACACAAGACCGTGCCATTTATATGCTCGGGTAAATCGTCTGGATCCAAGGAGAATATTTTTCGAGTATACTAATGATCGTCTGAGAAAGAGAATGCGAATTGATGTATATATAGGAGGCTATACACCAGAGGCTTTTCGGGGCTACGAAAATGAATAAATATCGAGGTGAACTCCTGGTAACAATTCGATGCCCGAGCATCCTCTTTGAACCTCTCGCGAAACCTGCTTCAATAATCAAACAGCGTTGGTAACCGTTTGTTCTATAAATTTTACAAGAGGTTTGTTCATTCGTGCAGAGGCAATCAATCACAGAGAAAAGTTATTGGATAATAGATTGTGAGGAGTCAAAATAAACTCGTGTCGAATAATTAGAGTCTGGATGAAGCATGGTTTGGTAGATCGTCAAGTATTCCACAAGCGCCCCGAGGTTCCGCAATTTTTCAATAGTCAACGATGTGAACCTCGGCTCGAGATAAGTTTTAAGAAGGGGATGGAGGTTCCGTGGGGAATTTAAATCGTGGGAAATGAGGTAAAAGATTGAATGTATACCAGCCGTCAAAACCACGGGTTTTGTCTCCGGTTCACCACCCACGATATACAAGGTAACTTGCCCAATCATAGTCTGCGCGGTTAAATCAGCATACATTACAACTATAGTTGAGCCAATTTCCCCGGTATCAAACTTTGTCCCACCTACTCGAATCTAAGTAACTCCGGGACTATCTTTCCTATCCACCCCCAGGTATCTGCTTTGAGCTTTCATCGTTAGTTCAACGTGTTAGGCTCCTTGTGGAAACCTGTCTGGTAGGCACTAGGTATTAGGGGAAGGTGGCAGAGTCTCGCGGATCGAATATACGCTGGATACAGAGGGTTCGGTGCAGAAGCCCCGCGGTCTAACTTAAATTAATTACCAGGATCTTGGATAGCTTGTTTGTGCTATAGTATCGGCTCTATAGTAAATGGCGTGCATTTGGTGTTTATGCACGGCATCAACTGACCCCCATGGGTCGATTAATACATGTCCGATAATTGCCTCCGAATCAGGAAAGTGACAGCATCTTTGATATACGGTTGTTCAAGTTTGGTAATGAGAAACACAAAAAGTTCCTTAAAAAAAAAATACCAACGTTTTATGAGGCTGTGTGTTATTTCCACACGATGTTCGATAATGAAAGTTCGCAAATTAATTTTCTGTGGTTGAGATGCCAGGCATCTGCCGACGTGGTAAAAACATGTCTTAAAAATTCCAACAGCCAAACTCCTTGCAATTAGTATTTTTTGCTTCACCTCTCAAAACGCGCCGTACAATCTGTAGTGTGATAATTACATTTTTTCTTGCATCTATTCACTTACTTTTCACTCACAACAAATTCAATCTTTTCACGACTCGTTTGACGAACTTGAATCGATGGTTATTCAAAAATTTTGTTGTTCAATATTTCGAAATTCCTCACATTTTTCAATTTCATGAAGGAGCATCATAAGAGTAGTTCCTTCATCGAGCATCCTACTCTAGTAGGTCGAATCTAATCGTTATTGTTTCTGAAAGTTTCCAAGTTTTCAGTTTTCATTTTTTATATATGAATTAGCTGAGTTTATTGAACACGTAGTTTTGGTGCAAAATGTATCAATAGAAGTGGGATAGATGGGAAGAAATTCGGAGGCGAGCCACGTTCTTCTCGATCCGAGAGAAAGAAGAGTCCAACTTCAACGACGAGAACTAATTTTCTTATCCAGTAATTATTTTATAAAGTAATAACACTGTACGTGACCGGCATCTGGCGTCTATTTTAAACAATCTTTCCTTCGGTCTCTTATTCTGTTTCATATTTCTTCCATTTTTCATCATTTTCCAACCCAGTTTTATCCATCTATGCACACCTTTCCACGTTTCAGGTATAGACTGCAAAAATTATTCTTTGTTCATTCGGCGTCGTTGCCCATTGTTATACTCTAACTTGTGACACATGTGAATGAGCTACGGATTTGAACGACTGCTATACATTTTCCGCATTGTTGTTTCATTTTTCATCCCCCCTATATTTTTCTTGTTTCTCCCATCCTTCGCTCTCTTCTTTACTCGTTATTCGTCAGTAATTAGAGGCTATCTTCTAGCCTGGAGCCTCGTGGCTCATGAAGGACGTGTGAGTACCTACAGATTTCGCGTCCATTAACCAGCACATAATGAGTATACTAGGTAAATCGATAAGCTTTTGCGATAATTATTAATTAATGTGGGCGCATGAATCGGAGAGAAATTGTTTTACTTATTTTCATGGGGGAATCACAGAGGGGTAAAAAAATTCTTATCGCTTGTCCCAGCGAAAAACTGGTAATCGTGTCGAACGGAAATATGTCGACGTAGGCATGTGACCCCCAGGTGCAGAAAAGCAATTTTTTTCGTTATACAACAATCGAGGGGACTAGCCTCGGATGGAATAAACTGCTTCAGAAGTCGATGTAATAAATTTGACCAAATTTTCCTTCGTTCTTTATACGGATGGTGAAATATACGGTCAGTATATGAACGAAATATACGTATTGTTACGAATCTAGGTCACGAACAACGATAATCTGAATTCGAAATGAAAAAAAATGTTCACTCTTTATGCATACTTTTGTACCGCTGGCGTTTCAAAGTTTACCAACTCTTATATTCATTGCAATAAAAATCATCCACGTTTTGTTACTCAAATACAAAACTATGCACACTCACGCTCAACCCGCAGCAAAATTATGTGTACATTTTCATCCGAGTATAGAGAATTATATGCAGCTGCGGCAGTTATCCTCTCACATCCCTCCGGCGGTACCTCTTTTTTTTTCTATAATTTCTTTTTGTTTCGGTATTCCATTTGCCAAACCTAGAGAATAAAGGGTAAAAGAAAAAATGACGGAATTAAAACTGACGGCTGAATTGACACAGAAATATTCTCCGACGTAATTTCGCGTCAAAATGCCACGGATCTCTATAATCCTCCGTTATAGTACTGTACTAGTAATTTCGTAGGGCTATATCGTCCAGGGTTGTACCGCGAATGTATTGACCATGGATATGGGGCTTTTGCGGGCGCAGACGCGACATTCTCATCTCGGCAGCGGGTAATATCGCGTTGCGATGTTCGTTCGAGGCAAGTCTGATTGCCGGATCAAGTTGGAAATCCGGATTACCAATCAGTCGTTGAATTTCCGTATACCGACCGCGTCAAACGGAAGCTTTTAATCTTAGCGGTGCTACCAGCTCCTGTAATTATGCACTTAGGTATAAATTCCCTGCCGACTTGCCTCGCGCAGTGTGATCACTTTTACTTATTTTGTGCAAAAGGTGCGGGACAAAGAATCGCGAATAGTTGTAAGAAGCTAGATCCTGTTTAAAGTGAAGCGGACGGGACGCGTTCGTAGGTTCAGGTAACGTTCTTTGGGGAGGCAATGTTCACAAAGTTATAGCCTAGAGGGAACGACGCCGACGTTTCCGAGGCTAACAAGTAAACCTTCACAATAAGTGTCATCCCTACGGGATTTTCCTTGTAAATTTGCTCAAGACACAAGACGGGTTATTCCTATTATGGTCGTATGTGAGTACGATATATACACCCTCATTCATACGACGAAACTGAATTCAATTATGTAATAACTGCAGAACCAAGCTGATGGGAGTGGAAAAGAAAAACTTTTGTGCGGTATATAACGGAGGATGTAGTATTAATTCAACGCTTCTACTCCCTGATGTATTCTTGTTTTTCCCACGGAATGAGGTGCATTCAACGGACTATCAAAAAATCGCTGGATGTATGCCAGGAGAGAAGAAGCCATTTTATTCATGTTGGACGACGCCGCTCAGTGTTGGTAGCTGATTTAATGAGATTTTTCAAGAACATAGCCAACTGCTTGTAACTCGTAAGTTTCAACTTTTATATCACTTGGAGGTAAAAATTTTTATTCCACTAGTATTCTCACGTCCACTCTTCCGGTTCATAAGTTTGTCAGAAACCATGAATTAAAAATAATGCCACCCCAGTTTATCGCAAGAAACCTGTTAATTCTATGTGGCCGTGCTTCGGCACTTTTCAAAGGTGTTTACCAAGTTTTAACAGTTGCCTTTAACCACATGTCAATGGCGTGAGATGAATGGTCGAAACTTCAGAGTCTGGTATGTTGCCGAGGCCAGTCTGCGGGCGTGGAGATTCTGTTTTGGTAAAAGTTGAGCTGTCCTCGGTCTGCGAGTTAAGAAAGTCCCGTGGAGGTCATCGAGGCGTGGTACAGCTATTGTCACCAAACACATTTGATCATGCCCACAGTGACCGAATTGAGGGTTGATTTTTTTTAAATCTATGCTCACTCGGACGCAGAGTTTTTTCTGGTGGGTCGGACCCAGGGAGCTGGTGGATCGAGAAATAATTCGAACCTTTCCGTAGCTGACAATGTTTACATAGAAAATGTTCCAGAATTTAGGAATGACGAATTGGGGTGGAAATTTTCCGCGCTTCAAAAAATACTGGCCATCATCTCGAGCGAAGTAGAAAAAAAGAAAACAATAAACTAGCGGCGTGAGGCGAGTTCTACAACGGAACCGCAACCAATGAACGAATTCTGGATGTGCAGGGTCGATCCCCTGGGACTGAGAACCACATGCAAATCCAAGGAGGGTCAGCGGGCTCAAAATTTAAAAAAACCGCTACCTGTACCAAGTATAAGAACCGAGAAAGTTGCCTTTTGGCGACACTTAAGTGCCATTAAGTTTGTGGCAGCAAACGGCGTGAATATCACCATGTGGGTATAGTTTGCATGGAAATGTGGGGAGATAAGAGAGATAAAAATAAATTAAAATAAAAGAAAGATACGTTTTCGGCTTGACAGGGGTTAAATCGTCCCGGTTTTTCTACCGAATAAAATAATGATAACGTTCACGTTTCAGATGTAGATGGTAACGTCGGAGAGACCATAAACCGAGGAAGTGCAGAAGAGTTTGTGACCCGAGTCTTTTGGATTCGAGGCGATTCAACTTTACGACCAATCCTGATATCCCATCTCCGAAAGGTCCCACGGGATTTCGTGCGAAGTCATACGTCGACGAAGTGCAGGTCGTGGAAGTTGTCGAAGTAAAAAAGACACCGCTCAACCCAGCGGACGTCTCTCACCGAGCTCAGGGAAGATTCTCCACGTATTATCTCGGGACAGTGCACAAACATTGTTGGTAGAACCCTTTAGAACCAGTATTGCAAGTGTGAAACAGAAACAAGACATTTTTTTCACGTCAATATAGTAAAACGTCGCCAGAAGAAATGTGCAGCGGCTGTTCATCGAGGCCATTGGGAGTCCGATATTGGTCATTCCGAAAAAACAAAACAAAAAAACACTTCGTCGCAGTTTTAAAGCTTGTCGCATTGACCACAGCTGCCACGGACCGCCTACACAGATAAATGGCACAGTTGGTTTGGTCGAAGGCCTCTAACACTGAGCCTGGATCAAAAGCAATCGTCTTTATTTCGCTCGAACGAACGAGTGAGCCTCGGCATTGACTGACGCGAGGCTAAGTACTTTATCCGAGAGGTGACTTCGATTGTAAGAAAAGAACTAGAGGGTAAAAACGTCTGAAAAAGTTACTGCAGACGCCAGTCCTCAACTGTGGTGAGGTCCTATCTCCCAGAATACATTAACGAGTTTGAGTCCCGACGAAAGCACTAGGACCTACTTTCCAGCTCTGCTTTGTCCGCCAAAGTGTCGTTTTGGAGACTTTTTATTTTCGAAACACGCCTCGTTGTCGTGATACATTATTCAGGTGCAAAACCCCTGGCTGGAACTGACCGTATAGGTATGGAGTTTGTGCTGTATAGTGTATAGTGCTGCCCATAAGCAAAGCACAATCCAGCTGGAATTGTGCTCCGTAAAGCGCTAGCGCGTTCGCGGATTGCGCCATTACGAGATA
This sequence comes from Euura lappo, assembly GCA_018257835.1. Classification (NCBI taxonomy): domain Eukaryota; kingdom Metazoa; phylum Arthropoda; class Insecta; order Hymenoptera; family Tenthredinidae; genus Euura; species Euura lappo. The sequence goes on from JAEUYN010001869.1 coordinate 260,413, forward strand.
CCAACGTAACCGTAACAGGCCTAACAGTCAGCCATTTTAAATCCAATTATACACTCGAGACCGTGTTAACTGTGCATCTGACCAAACGAATTGCGGTTCTGACCGCGAGAGCGTTGTTTCAGGAAACGTGGCTCGTTAGCAGGCCTGCGGCTCCATCAAAAGTGGAATTCGAATCGCCACCAAGTATTCATGTGGGTAAACCTTTGATGTCTCTTCCTCAGAGAACCAAACGGAGATTTTATACCCCTTACTCCATACGACCATACGGGATGAACCCACACTGACACTAATCAGACTCGTTCAAAGCAAAGTCAATTCGAGATTACGCAGATTAGACGTTTTCGGCGCTCTCTAATCGTACCGAGGACTTATTCACTTGAATTCTAGCTGTACAAGTGACTTTAAACTTACAATCCTTCACGTTCGCTACCAAAAACTTTTTGTCTGATCGTGTGGGATTGCTGGCCTGTTTTGATCATAGGACATAATTCTGACCTTTCTTATCCATAACTTGCGCTGATGTTTGTCAAAGGCAGATTAGTACTGCATGATTTGCACAACCGAGACATATTCAGAAGCAGGGCTTATGCAGAATCCAAAGCGTCGAGTTTTGATATCCCCAAGATTCTCCCTGGCGAAAAAAAAATTCTGAAAAACTCCGCAATTTTCTCCGAAAAACTCTGCAAAAAATTCTACATTTGTCTGTTATTTGGAACACCTTTCAGAGAAAAATCAGAGTTTTTCTCAGAGAAAAATCAGAGTTTTTTTATTGAGAAAAATCAGAATTTTTTCCATAGAAAAATCAGAGTTTTTTGTTTGAAAATCTCTATTTCTCCATTTCGATGAAAAATTGCGAAAAAGTACACATATTTCTGGAAATCTCCACAAGTACGAATTTCAGAAATGGACCCCGCCTGTAAATATCTGCATTTCCGCGGAAAATTCCCATAAAGTATACATATTTCTGGGAATTTCTCCAGTACGAATTTCAGAAATGGACCCCGCCTGTAAATATCTGCATTTCCGCGGAAAATTCCCATAAAGTATACATATTTCTGGGAATCTCTTCAAGTACGAATTTCAGAAATGGACCCCGCCTGTAAATATCTGCGTTTCCGCGAAAAATTCCGAAAAGTATACATATTTCTGGAAATCTCTTCAAGTACGAATTTCAGAAATGGATCCCACCTGTAAATATCTGCATTTCCGCGGAAAATTCCGATAAATTATACATATCTCTGAAAATCTCTTCAACACAAGCCCTAGGCGTGCGCACGGGGGGGGTCGCCTCCCCCCCCCCTAAATCGGCCGCCCCTTATTCATTTGTGTTTACGATTTCGAGGCGAAATTCTGAAGAAATTGGAAAATTCCTGTGCATCTCTGCAAGTTAGGATTTCTTCATCCGCCTCTAGAAAATATTGGCCCGACAGTAGTCTAGGCACGGGTGACGTGGCCACGGTGCCGCGCCAACATATATCCCCACCGTGATTACTTGGTTGCGGGAAGCAACGCCGCCGCGTGGCGGTCACGGGTACTAAATTTCTCCGTAAAACTCCGGATTTTTTTGCTGCTGAGAAATTTGTACCTGGGGAAAATTTGAAAAACTCTGCAGCAGAAATTTCCAGAATTGACAATTGGAAATCATCGATTTCTATGCAAAACTTCGAATTTCTCTGTTTCTGTGAAATGTCCATAGGCGTCATTCAAGTATTACGTAATGCTCAGGGGGGGGTGTTACTATGGGGGAGGGGGGTCGGTCAAAACGTGACCATTTGTTGGGGGGGAGGGGGCGGGCGGGGGGGGGGATATCGTCAGACGTTACGGTTTTTATTTCCAATAAATACTTGAGAAACAAAAGCATATATCCACATCGCCAAACAGTTTAATTGTAACCATGAAAAATGACCCTATTTTTTTTTAATTTCCAGCGCTTTAGGGGCCGTGCATAAATGACGTCACCACTCAAAGGGGGGGAGGGGAGTCACCGAAAATGTGACGTTTTGTGACATGGGGAGGGGAGGGGGGTACACGCAAATGTGACGTCACATTTCGAAATTTCAATTTTTCTTCAATATTCAGTCAAAAAACCCTGTCTCAAATTTGAAAAGCCCGCCCGAGGGGGGGTATGTGAAAGTTTTGTGACGTCACCTTGGGGAGGGGGGGTCCAAGCTTTGTGACTTGGTGTGACATGGGGGGAGGGGGGGTCAAAAAAGGCAGAATTCATGGTGACGTCATTTATGCACGGCCCCTTATCATAATCTTAGCAATTGGTAGCATAACGTAACACTTAGGAGGGGGGGGGGGTCAAAAATAGCGTTACGTACTACTTGGATGACGCCATACTTCAGGAAATTTTGAAAAACTCTACAGCAGATTTTTTCAGATTTTTCTAGATTCTACCAGCCAGTAACAGAGTTAACATATCTGAAAAACTCCGACTTTTTGTTCATTTGCTTTCATAGATTTTTGTAGAAATTTCGCATAGATTTTTTTTAACCAGGCACACTGTGGAAAATTTGCAAAACTCTACAGCGGAAATTAACGAAATTTGTCATCGAAAATAATAAATTTCTCTGCAAAACTCTGAATTTTTCTGTTATCGTGAAATTTGTAAACTTTTGAAAATTCTGCAAAACTGTGCACCAGAAATTTTCAGATTTTTACATCAAAAATCATAAATTTCTGTGCAAAACTTCGGATTTTTCTGCATGGAAGATATTGCGCACACTTGTGGAAAATCTACAAAACTCTACCGCGGACTTTTACAAAATTTTTCATCGAAAATCATCAATTTCTCCGCAAGGCACTGAATTTCTCTGTTGTCGTGAAATTTGTGAACTTTTGAAAATTTTGCAAAACTGCGTGCACCAGAAATTTTCAGATTTTTACATTAAGAATCATAAATTTCTGTGCAAAACTTCGGATTTTTCTGCATGGAAGATATTACGCACACTTGTGAAAAATCTGCAAAACTCTACCGCGGACTTTTACAAAATTTTTCATCGAACATCATCAATTTCTCTGCAAGCTACTGAATTTCTCTGTTGTCGTGAAATTTGTACAATTTGGATAATTCTGCAAAACTGTACAGCAGAAATTTTCAGATTTTTTCATCGAAAATCATAAATTCCTCTGCAAAACTTCGGATTCTTCTGCATGGAAAATATTACGCACACTTGTGGAAAATCTGCAAAACTCTACCGCGGACTTTTACAAAATTTTTCATCGAAAATCATAAATTTCTCTGCAAGGCACTGAATTTCTCTATTGTCGTGAAATTTGTACAATTTGGATAATTCTGCAAAACTGTACAGCAGAAATTTTCAGATTTTTACATCGAAAATCATAAATTCCTCTGCAAAAACTTCGGATTCTTCTGCATGGAAAATATTGCGCACACTCGTAGAAAATCTGCAAAACTGTACCGCGGAATTTTACGAAATTTTACATCGAAAATCATTAATTTCTCTGCAAAACTCGGAATTTTTGTGTTCACAAGAAATTTCTACACTCCGGAAAATTCTGTAAAACTCTACAACAGAAATTTTCACATTTTTCCAGATTTTTCCAGATTTTCACAGCGAATAACAGAGTTTACATTTCTGGAAAACTCTGAATTTTTCTGCATTTTCGTTTGTAGATTTTTGTAAAGATTTTGCAGAGTTCTCATTTTCGCCAGGGAAG